>CM071944.1:22985000-23272500 GCA_036784905.1 Acrossocheilus fasciatus
AATATTCATGTGATTTAGTTTTCATTTTTATTCAAATTTAAAAAATGTCCCAACATTTCTGGAATTCGGGTTGTATATCTCCTCCTGTCCTGAAACCTCTCATTCCTGTATTGTCCTAGAACAAAAAAATGAATTCTGTCTTGAATGCAATGTTATACCATGCAGCACAGTAGATAATGAATAATATAGGAGTTATAGATGTAAAGTGTTTAGAATGTTTTCCCTCACAGACAGTAATGTATACGTATGTTGACAAGTCATTATGTATCTGTGTGTAGGAATCTTCCTGCAAAGCCTGAGGAAGAAGCCCAGAAACACAGACAAGAATATGAGGAGATGGTAGCTCAGGCCAAGAAGAGAGGTGACTTTCACACATTTGTTTGTGTCTGTGTGTCCAGTTTTGTGCTCTAGAGGGTGCTGTTGCAAAAGCTGAAATTGAATCTTGTTGAAACATTTCCATTTGACTGCTGTTCCTCCTCTCTCACTGTGTGTGTGTGTGTGTGTGTGTGTGTGTGTGTGTGTGTGTGTGTGTGTTTGTGTTTGTGCAGAGCTGAAAGATGCCCAGAAACGGAAAAAACAACTAGAGGACAGGTGTAAACTAGAGGAAAGCATTGGAAATGCTGCTCTCACCTGGAGTCAGGAGATATTACCCAACTGGCAAAGCATGTGAGTCCGCACACAAAAATCATAGACTTAATATATGGAATGTCAAGAATGTTTGTTTGTGGGATATAATTATATAACAGACAATAGATCAAAGAACAGCCAAAAACATTCTAAGGAGAATAATATTTGGCAAGAGATTTACTGACCAACTACTGAGAGACATACTAGAAGTCAGTGCATGTGTGCTGACATGTTGAGCTTAGGTGCTCATGTGAGCAATGTGTGTTTGAATCAGATACAGCTCTTATCCTTATTATATCCAATGATCTCTCTCCTATCCCTATGAATAAAACAAAAGTGGCTGAAAGTCCAAAAATGAAATAAAAAATGTAACTATTAAAATGGGTTTAGAGGAAAAAAAATATGTATACACAAATATATAAAAATGATGACTTGCTTCACTCTGTCCTTCTCTTCATCATTCCAGGTGTTCATCTAAGCGGGTGAGGGATTTATGGTGGCAGGGTCTGCCACCCAGTGTGAGGGGCAAAGTCTGGAGTCTAGCGATAGGCAATGAACTAAACATCACCGATGGTATGAATGTGTTTTATGTATGCTTTCACACACAGTACATACATACAGTAACATACAGTAAAAGATTTCTTTGGATATAATTTGTTTTTAATTCCAAATGAATGGATGAAAAAAGTATTTATTAAATATGAAGTTTTTTTTCTTTTCTTTTAAATGTGTATTTTGTGTGTAATTATATAAATCACTTGTATTATGGTTTTGTTTTGTTCGTGGTGCTTCACAAGCAGCATCCTGTGGTTTGATTAGTCTTTAAGTTTAAACTTTTCTCCCGTATTATTTTTTATTAACAAAAACTACGGTGGCCGAGAGAGCTCTCAACACGCTGCAAATAGAAAAAACACCTGCAAATTAAGAAAACAACAACAATGCTCACAACCAAATAAAGAAATGCACTGCAAATACTCACAACACAACCAAAGAAAGGCACTTCAAATAAAATTCTTTATTTGGTTGTGTTGTGAGCATTTGCAGCACCTTCTGTCAAACTGATGATGTTTTCTTGATTTTCTGGTGCTTTTTACAAATAATCAGTTGTAGCTGTAAACAATTTTGAACCTGCATTAATGTCATGGTTTAATGGTAATGATGTTATAACCCTGCTTTTGTGGTTGTTCACTGTGAGAACTCTGCACTGTTGTGGTTTAAATGTTTTTGCAATAGTCGTCTGTTGTAATCAAAAGTAAAGCAGAAAAAAGTAAAGAGTTTAATTGTGCACATGGTGAAAATGTTGAATTGCAAATGATTCTGAAGACAGTTTTACAAGCTGGGTTATTATATTATGGAAATTTAGTTTTACATTTTTGTTTAAACATTGCCTTTATTTAAACACAATGCAGTTACACTTAGAGTTTTATGAAATTTGATTTTATGAAAATTGATCTTTTATTTTGTTGCGTCAATCACTTACTTGAAACCATGAGCCGCACTCAAAAAACAGTCTTTTTTACATTTTATTATACATTTATCACCAATAGGGAAAAACCACAAATGTTTCGGCTCAAGGCCTTCTTCAGTGTGTTAAACTCGGTGTCCTCTGTTTTTGTGAGTGCGGATCATAGTTTCATATACTAAGATTTACATATGTAAACATAAATAACTTATTTACGTGTAAATAACACATTATTGTTTGTATGTGTTTTAAACAGAGCTGTATGACATCTGTTTGGCAAGAGCCAAAGAAAAGTGGAATGCCTTTGTAGCCCCAACGGCTGCTGCAGAAACGGAGAGTGAAGGTGATTGTTATGCATTTTTCATTTTTCCAAGCACATGGTACACGGTTCCTCTCCTCTCTTTTGCTGGAATAACTTCTTTAATATCATATAAAACATGATTTATTGTCCTCTCCTTATTTTCCTTCATTTCTTTCCTTGCTATTAAACTCCTTTGCTTTAATGCCCTTTTGTAACTAACTATTTCTTATTTTTCAGATGCAGGCTTGTCTCATGCTGACCGAGAGGCCAGTCTAGAACTGATCAAGTTAGACATTTCCAGAACCTTTCCCAATCTCTGTATTTTCCAACAGGTGGGGTGCATTGTTGTTAATGGAGTTTTATATCATCTGCTGACAATTGTGTCGTCATATTCTGGGGTTTTATTTTCAGGGAGGCCCATACCATGATGTATTGCACAGCATTCTGGGAGCTTACACTTGCTATCGTCCTGATGTGGGATATGTAAGTCTTGTTTACTCAAGTTTTGTCTATTGTTTTTTTGTCTAAATGTATTCTGCACCACTGCACTGTTTACAAGCGAAACTCCTCTTTATCCCTCTATGACCCATATTTCATCTTAACCTCAGTTTGCTTGAGTATTGACTCATACAAAGAGGTGTTTACAGAGCGAAACAGAAAAGGACAGAGATGTTGTGTCGTACAGCTAGTTTACTGGAGTATGATGAGCGGTTCTGTTCTAGTTATGACGCACGTGATAAGCAGAGACTTAGAACTTATTCTGTTGCACATGTGAGAACGCCAGAGCAATGTGTGCTGCACAACCTTCTTACATCCTGCTCACAAACCACAATATCAATTGTTGGCCAAAGAGCTCTTGCTCTTACACCTCCACATAGATGCTGGGTGTAAAGGTCATATTATAAACTGCAAAAATTAAGATAAATTGAGAACATATTTTCCGTTATTCTGTCACACTCTTAATGTTACTTAATCAAACACCTCCACTGGTATGATATTTAATATATTTTAGCTGCCTAGTTTAGTAAGTTTGCATGAAGAATAAAAATAAAATCTTTAAGTGAAAAAACATTTAACTCAAAAGTTTGAATTGACTTTGAAAGAATAATTGTTTTTATTTTTTAAAGATTTATTTTTGGCGTTTTTGCCTTTTATTTGATAGGACAGTAGTTAGACAGGAAACGAAGTTGGAGAGAGAAAGGGGGGATGGGATCGGGATCGGGAAAGGTCCGCGAGCCGTGACTCGAACACGGGACGCCCGAAGCGCAACGATGCTACATGTCGATGCGCTGCACACGAGGCTATCGGCGCCTACGAAAGAATCACATTTTTTAACGAGATCTCTTGTGCACACCATGGCTGCATTTATTTGATCAAAAATAGAGTAGAGTAAAAACATTAAAAAGTCTTAATTATTCCAAACTTTTGATCAGTAGTGTACTTGTTGAACATGACAGTTATTAAAGGGATAGTTCACCCAAAAGTGAAAATTCTGTCATTTACTCCCCTCAAGTAGTTCCAAACCTGTATGAATGTCTTTGTTCTGCTGAACACAAAGGAAGATATGCTGAAGAATGTGGGAAGCAGAGCAGTTCTGGGGCACCATTGACTTCCATAGTATTTTTTTTTCCTACTATGGAAGTCAATGGTGCCCCAAAACAGCCTGGTTACAAACTTTCTTCAAAGAATCTTCCTTTGTGTTTGGCAGAACAAAGACATTCATACAGGTTTGGAACTACTTGAAGGTGAGTAAATGATGACAGAATTTTCATTTTTGGGTGAACTAAGGCAGTGTGCTTATGGTGCTTGTTATCAGTTTGAAGTGTGAATACAGAAAGGAAGCACTGATCTGAGGGGGTTTAGGGGGTAAAGCATGTTGTTTTAGGGGTAGCAATAGATGCTATTCTTTGTAAACATCACTCGTTTGAGTTCAAGCTTGGTGTTAGAGATGAATCCTCATATTTTGAATCTGTATTGTGTGTTTGTCGTGTAGGTGCAGGGAATGTCCTTTATAGCAGCAGTGTTGATTCTCAACATGAACACTGCTGATGCCTTCATTGCATTTGCCAATTTGTTGAACAAGCCTTGTCAAATGGCTTTCTACAGAGTGGACCACAGCCTTGTGAGTTATGAGCAGTCTTGAAGTCTTTTAAGTTGTATGATCAATAAGAAAATAGTCATTAGTCAACACTCTTCATATGCTTTTATCTTTTTTAGATGTTGACATACTTTGCAGCATTTGAAGTGTTCTTTGAAGAAAATCTACCAAAGCTTTTTGCACATTTTAAAAATAACAGCCTGTCCTCTGATATTTATTTAATTGACTGGTAAGTGAGTTACTTTGTTTGTTCTGTCAGAAATGTCCCCCTGAGTTTTGAAGTACAGTTGTATTGATCATAGATCTGCTTTTGTCTGTGTAGGATCTTCACCTTGTACAGTAAGTCACTCCCACTGGACATTGCATGCCGTGTGTGGGACGTGTTCTGTCGTGATGGCGAGGAATTTCTCTTCCGCACAGCACTGGGGATTCTGCGTCTTTACGAGGACATCCTCACACACATGGACTTCATCCACATCGCTCAGTTCCTGACGCGCCTGCCGGAATACATCTCTGCTGAGGAGATCTTCTCCAGCATAACCACCATCAACATGAACAGCAAGAACAAGAAATGGCCACAAGTGCGCATCCTTTTCTAAACAATCGCATATAAACGCATTACATGCATTAAAATGAATACATCTATACTGAATTAAACAGTATTTTATATATAATATATATATAGTACTAACGTTAAAAATTTGAGGGTTGTTAAAAATGTATATGTAATTTATTTTAAAGTCTCTAATGCTCCCTTAAGGCTGCATTTATCCAATTAAAAATACATTAAAAAATGTAATATTGTGTAATATTATATTCAGCAGCCATTCTTCAGCATGATTTGGTGCGTTCTTATTTCTTTGAGCTGTACAACACATTTCAACACATCAGTGCTGAAAACATTTAAGATTTTTGTGGAAACAGTGACACATTCTTTCAATATTCATTGAAGAAGTTTAAAAGAACAGGATTTATTTGAAATAGAAATCTGTTTAATGTTATACTTTACTTTCTTTCCTGTCATTTTTTTTTTTAAGAATTTAATTTGTCTTTGCTAAATAATGTGATCTGTTTCTTTCAAGACAAATCTTACTGACCCCAAAATGTTGAATGTACAGTGGATTGAGAACTTAATCTGACCTCCCCCCGCCATATTTCTCATTTTGTGTTGCAGCCTTATGGTAAAATGCTATCTTTTTTTCACACTTCATAAACTATAATGGCAAAGCAGGTACTAGACAACTTAATAACTTTTAAAAAAATTTAAAAGCATTGTAGCATAAGGCTGCAACAAAAATATGAAGAAATGAGAGGGTCGGAATACTTTCTAAATTATATTTTAGTTAAAAATGATTAAATGTTATAAATAGCAGAATGATAGTATGCTGTTCATATTTAAATAGCTTTTTTACTTTTCTGTCTTTCTTTTACACCTCTAGGTTCTTCAGGCTTTGCAGAAAGGACAAGACCGTGGCAGTCCACTACTGAAACGCTAAGGATGCATCCTCATGTCTTCTCTTCCGCCTCACAGAGACTAAGAGAGAAACTCATGTTGACTGTGCATGGGTACTCCTGCATACCTCTGGTTCCTCATCAGAGAATATCAGTTCCAGTGGCCACTGTATGTGTCCTCTTCCATACAAACTGACGTGTGGGAACACAAACTGACCTCACAGGGCTGGAACGGAGGCAACACATCACATGAATGTACACTCCCGACGCTCAATTAGGTGTGGCAATGTCCTAAATTATTTAATGTCTCTGTCCTCTCATTACTTTCACCTTCACCCTTTCTTTTCTGCCTCCCTCAGCTTAAGCGAGGCATTTCCATTTTAGCAAAATAAAATGTTTTGCTGTGGTTTTTATTTGTTTGTTTTCTCATGTGGTGTTTTACCATTGTTTCTAAGACTTATTGCACACTGAACTATTATTTATTCTACCTCTTACTCCCTGTCTGTAATCTGTGTTTCTGTTCTCTGTCTCTCAAATGTCTGTCTTTATTCAGAGACTTGAGTTGATACTGAAAGATATTGCTGTGTTCATGGTATTGTTACTGGATTTTCTGTCCCTTTTTATTTTTTTTCTCTCTCTCTCTCTCTTTTTTTTTTTTTTTTTTTTTTTACCAAAACCAAATATTCTGGAAGATTAGTGTTTCTGAAGTTACAAAGTTTGGTTTAATCAAATTCATGCTTACAGAACAGGACTTCAGCATAATAAATGTGGCTTTGACATTGTGGTGCAGCTTGGATCTCATGGTGGTTGAAGTGTTGAAACGAAGGTAGATGAAAGATTGAGTAGGAGTATGAGTTCAGCGCTGATGGTGGTTTTCAGTCATACGACTCATCGCAGCATTATGCTTGACATCTCATATTGTCTTCATTAATAACAGAGAAACAAGCCTCTCTAGATTTAGCTATTCTTGACATTCAACAATCAGATAAAATCTAATTATTCGAAATTTATTAAATGTTATGATATTTAAGTCTTTACTTGTTTCATGTCAATAACATGCACTAAACTGGCCTAATTTTTGGGACCATAATATGTAACAGCAATAACAGCATTTTTCACTTTTTCTTTTCTTTTCTTTTTTTAAAG
Source organism: Acrossocheilus fasciatus (assembly GCA_036784905.1). Taxonomy (NCBI): domain Eukaryota; kingdom Metazoa; phylum Chordata; class Actinopteri; order Cypriniformes; family Cyprinidae; genus Acrossocheilus; species Acrossocheilus fasciatus. The sequence goes on from CM071944.1 coordinate 22,992,087, forward strand.
TTTAGAGAAGTGAATGTCAATTTGGTGAATGTTTTTCACTGAGAAGTATGGACCGTATCATGTTAAACATTCAGATGCTTATTTATTATATTGATTAGAATTCATGGAAGTTCATGGATTATTATTTTTGTGAGGAAAAAAGACCTAAATTTCATATCCTCAGAGAGTGTGTGTATACTGTATGTACACACAGTAATATGTAAACAAGTTATGAAGGCACCAGAATATTGAATGGCACTTGATTTCTTGCACACTCTAATATTAGTTTTTGAGCAGATATCATCAAGATAATGTGGTGAGATTTCACTGCTTTGTGATCACTGTGATCAAAGGAAAACATCCCACCTTTTTTGTGGTCTAAACCACACTACTGCAATAAGCTGCTTTGCACATTTTTTTTTTTTTTTTTCATAGATTTTCACTGTCGTCTTTACTATGCTCTCTGTTATTTCATGTTTTGTTTTATTACCATATAGGAACCCCAGGAACTTGTTTTGTGTCAATGTTGGCTGTTTTCATTCTAATCTGATTATTCATTGCCCTCACTTTTAAAATATTTTTATATCTGGGGGAAACACAGCAGGAGCTTTAAGTTAAAGGCTTTTGATTTTTGCCTTAAGTCCAAGGTTTTGAAATAACTTGCATAACTCAGAAAAAGAACTTAAGACTTCATATGTATCCAGTGCATTCAGCTGTTTGAGTTCATGTACAATAAAAGAAGACAATCTTAATAGTAATGAAAGGTGTGTGTGTGTGTGTGTGTGTGTGTGTGTGTGTGTGTGTGTGTGTGTGTGTGTGTGTGTGTATCTATAAACAACTTCATGTTATGTTGTGAGTACTTGAGTGTGTGCATCATCATAAACAATTCATGCTGTTCAAAAGAGCATAGGCCATCCAGGAACACAGGATATGTTGATAATGAAGTACAGTAATGTATTGTGCAATGTGTTTGTTATGTGAGTGTTTTGTGTGGGAATTGACAGAATCAGGTGGTAAGATGAAGGCATTAGGATCTGTGCCCACATATGAATAACTGGCCAGTCCAAACTATTTAATGTGAGCTTTTTATTCATCTGTATCAACGCTGTATGAACACTGAAACGTGTGCAGACTGTGCATGCAATCCCACACTCGAAGCTTTCAGATGTTATTTGAGCATGCACTGATGCAGCTCGCTTTGACCAATCTCTGTTCTTCTGTGTTTGTCCTTTTGTCCAAAAATGCTGCCTTTGCTTTTGTTGTGTCAATACAGATGATATAGAAATAAATAAAGTTGTATATATTCATGGTCTATTGCCTGTTCACTTCATTAGTTTGCACATTGAGAATAATAGCACTGAGATGGTGAGTCATACATGAGGTGCAGTTATGCTACATGAAATAACCACAAAACTGTTTCCTGTAAGACTTATGAGCTCTTTTTTTCTGTTTTGATTACAGCGGAACATTTCTCACCTATACCCTGCCCCCTTACCAAAACCACACTCGCCCCCTCCTCTTTTACCTTCAAAACCCATGGTAAAGTTTGTAGGACATTATTCTTTTGATATCAGCGTTATCTCGAGAAGAAGAGCAATCTGCAGCTATGCGTCAGTATTGTCTTTGTCTTTTTATTGGTCTTCTGGCCGTAGCATTCCTCCAGTCCGGTGTAATGGGCAACAGTAAGTCACTCTAAAGCTTCATTTTTAATTTATTCAGTGATGTGAACTGACATGTATCCAAAAAAAAAAAAAAATTGTAACTATGATTTTTAATGATTGTTCTTACAATGAGCAATTTGTTTATCTGTTAACATTTATGTATTTGATGTTGAAATAGTAATGTCAGTACAGTAATAAACTCATTACATAATTTTAAATTTTTTAATGCAGATGCCAATTTACCATCCGAATGCTGTTTTGCTTATTATGGGAGAAAACTCCACATCGCTAAAATTGATTCCTACATGGAGACAAGAGTGGAATGCACCAACCCTGGAGTCATGTGAGTTTTAATTTGTCAAGAGTGTTGACTGGAAATCTGTTATGCTGTGTTGCTAAGATGTGTGGAGTAACTGTGATCTTTTCCTTATAACAGTGTTGTCACAAAGAAGGGTTATCGTATTTGCTTGAATCCTCGGGTGAGCTGGGTGAAGAATGTCATAAAAGCAGTTGATGATCGTGATCTTTAGTGATGCTGCTGTGGTGATGATCAACATGCTCAAAGGAACGCTTTTGTTTGTTTTGTTTGTCATTTTTTTCATTATCATGCGAGGCATTATGTTTTGATGAGCTTAGTATTTCTTTATCATTCTGCTTTAAATGCTAAACTAACTGTTTTACCTTTAAGTGTAACCTTTAAACAGACAACAATCACCCTGTTCTTACCAGCAATGCAGGGATGATTTATGATAGTCTTTTTTATATGTAGACTGAAGAAAGAAATTTGCTCTTGTTTTATTCTGTGTAAAAACAGTTGTCTTGTTCTTAATTCTAATAAAACAACACAAAATGCCTTATGATGAATTTTGTTGTAAAATTATCAGCATTCTTCAGTTATCAGCAACAACGGCATAACAGAGCTTATTCAAAACAAGATCAAATAAATCAAAACTGTTTGTCTGACAAAAAAAAAAAAGAAATAAAAAAGGTTATATAAATGATGACAACCAAATTAACTTCAGGTTCTGTTAAGGCAACACTTTAAAGCACCTCTTTAAAGCACAGATTAATATTGAATAAAGATTTTAATTTTTTATCATAAATTAATATTAGTATAAAATAATATGAATATTTAGGAATGAGGTTTAATATTTACTGCATATTTAATATATGAAAAAAACTGTTGTCAATATCATTTATTGTAAGTGTACGTATGCATATGTTCATGTTATCAGTCCAAGTGTCACACATTACTGACCTTTTCTGTGTTTATAGAATGTATTCATTTCCTGTTTTGCACACAAGAACAAATAATTCAACAAGGTTCTTTAAACTAGTGAGGATAGCATTCAGTGCAACAGACCAAACACACCACAGACAATAAGTGTGACTGAAGAATATAAAAAATACTGCAGTGCCAATGAACAAGGAACTGGAGTTCAAGTATTTAGGATTGCAAAACTAATGTATTGTTGCTGATTTGGCTGCCTGAAATCTTTTATTCAAAAAAATACAGCATCCAAATACACATGGATTTCCATAAACCAACTCAGTCTAAACTGGTAGTACTACGGAAGATGCATAAGTTAAAACATACAGCTAAAATATGTTCCTTTGACATGCAACCTGTCATACGTTGCCCGGGAGGGGCTGACTTCGGTTCATTTAGTTTTCTCATGGCCACGAGTTCGTTTTGTCGAGGTAACAACATCCTTATATCACTGGCATAAAGTTGGCTTGATGTTGGACGTTCCATATTCCGCATATTTAGGGACCGTCTCTAAAGTTACATGCCATATTGGTATACATTTTTCTAACTTTAATAGCATATGAGCAGAATGACTTACAGTCAAACAAACAGTAAACTGTTCATCTAGATGTCAACTATAATGCACACCTTTTACATTTTTGATATTTATTCAAATAAACTGTAAATCATATGTAAACATTGCTATTTTTCAGTACCGAATGGGCTCAAAAAATAGCAATTTTTACATATGATTTACAGTAGATTTTAATAAATGTCAAAAATGTAAAAGGTGTGCATTATAGTTCACACTTATATGAACAATTTACAGTTTGTCTTACAATGTAAGGTCCACGAATTTGATCCAAGGATGGTATCCAACCATGGATGAAGGTTTCCTGCATGTTCGGTCTTCAAATCTGACTCCATTTTATTAACTAATCTGACTCCATTTTGTTATGACCTCTAATTTAGATTAAAATGCCAATTGATTATTTGTTCATTTCTAATTATTATTATTATTATGACATTTGATTATTCTAGTCAACTCGTTTATTCGGGTGCTCATGTCGCTCAAAGATATCGCTTCAGCTGTTAGCACATTCTCATCAGTCTTGGTTATTAGACAGAGGTAATTGGCTAATATTTTAGACGGCCGCTCCTATGCTTGCTCATTCTAAAAGTACCTTTAATTAGCCCCCATAGATTTGTACACACTTGAATAAAGCAACACTATTTCTAGTCAGAGGTCATGACCACTACTACAGATATAAGCAGACCAACATTACTTTCCCTGATAGTAGCTTTAGTATGGTCATGCCATGGTTTCCCCATCTACACTTAGCTAGAATAGATCCTTTTGCAACATTTCCTTAAGTACCTCAGACCAAGACCAACATCCCCCGAAATGGAGACAGGAGCTAACAATTGGAATTTGCATTGATCAAGCAGAGTTAACACCTTTTGAGACAGAAGGTAATTTGCATGAAAGACACTGGGAACTGACCCGCCCTCTACAGTGTGCAAAATATCTCTAAACTCTTAGGATCTGTATTATCTTTTAGAATGAGACCATTGTACCAGTCACCCTGAGACAATTCAAATGATACCGAACATGACTATAAATATCACTTGCATTCATGTAGAACATTACAATCTACTATTAACCATTTTGAGCAGACTGAGTAGAAGGAAGGATGGGTGAAGGGATTTAAGAAGAAACAAATGGAAGTTTCCTGCACCTCCACTCTGTGGGGTGTCTCCAAGATGCCCGTGCATGTTTGTACTGTCTGTTTCTCAGGAGATCAAAGTATCTGAGGTTCTTTCAGAAGCTTCCACAGTGCAACAGAATGACAGCGACAGGACAAAAACAGATAATAAAAAGAAGAATTAAACAATAGAACAAGTAAATAAGGAATTACAATATACAAATTGACAATTGTATGTACAGGTATATAACAATAGACAGTTGTATGTACAGGTATATTATGTGCAATTGAAATGTAGACTAAGTATGTGTGTTAGATAAATAAGTGTATAAGTGTATAAATAGTGTGTGTTCCACAATTATTGTCAAGTGTTCATGAGATGGATTGCCTGAGGGAACAAACTGTTCCTGTGCCTGGTCATTCTGGGGCTCAGTGCTCTGTAGTGCCGACCAGATGAGAAAAACAAAACAAAACAGACTTTTTGAAAGAAGTCTCCAATACTCATCAAGCCTGCATTTAATTGATCAAAAATACAGACAAAAAGAGTCATATTTTGAAATATTATTACAATTTAAAATAATGGTTTTCTATTTTAATGTCCTTTAAAATATAATTTATTTCTGTGATCAAATCTGAATTTACCCCATAATTACTCCAGTTATCAGTGTCACATGATCCTTCAGAAATCATTCTTTTTTTTTTTCTTGCTTAGTCTGTTTATTAAACTTTTATAATAATGGAAGAATGACGATACAAGAGAATAGAAACAATTTTGTTTTCCCCCCAACCCTACCCGCCACCCCAATACCAAATTTTACAAACCAAACAGACAAAAAATAAAATAAATAAATAAATAAATAAATAAAAATACAATAGAATAAAAACTCATTACATAATTATAAAGTGTATAAATTGTGTACAAAATAAGTTTAGAAGCAAGATAAATAACAATCACCCAAGTACATTGTACACATTTGCATCAGCAAACAAAACATAAATAAAGTATGTACATATGGTGCACGTTCGTATACTCAATATGTATTTTTTTTTTAATCAAAATCAAGCCCCAATCATAAGGACATCCTAATGATTAGATTAACCAACTACAAAAGAAGGATTCACATTACCAGAAAAAAATTAATAAAAGGGTCCCAGGTTTCAGAAAATATGCCAGTGTTGCCTTTTATTGTGTACCTAATTTTTTCCAAATGATCAGAAATCATTCTAATATGCTTATTATCGGTGTTGGAAACAATTGTGCTGCTTAATATTTTTTATAACCTGTGATAATTTTAGGATTCTTTGAAGAATAAAAGAACAGCATTTATTTAAAATATAAATATTTTGTAACAACATGCTACTACTGTTCAAAAGTTTGGGGTCAGTATTTTTTATTTATTTTTTGAAAGAATATTAATACATGTATTCAGCAAGAATTTTAAATTGATTAAAAAAGTGATAGTAAGGACACTGTTATGTCTATGGTATTAAGCGCCTGCCGCCATTGTTTTGAATGCGCTCGAACATTAACCGGAAACGTCCGAGGACCAAAGGAAGATTTATTAGGAAGATTTTTTTTTTTTTAGAGCTAGCAGACCTTAAATTGCTCCACGTGCAGTTGTAGCATAGACTCATAGCATTTAACTTTTTCACATAAAGTATTAATAAATGACTTCTGAAGATCATTCAAAGAACTGATACTTGATTATTAAAGCATGAAAGGGCCTCAAATAAGACAAAATATAGACAAGCCTACGCATATGAGTATTTTTAACATCATATTGGACATTTTTAAAAGATCAGCATAGCACTGCATAAAATGTTGTCTAATGCAGAATGTATTGGTGCTGCTGTCTTTTAATAGCACTAGCTTCTCACCTGCATACAAACGTGTCACTAAATGATAACACCTCGGGGCTGTCAGCGGAGCACTAGAACTTGTGGTCGGCCGCTTGTACCCATGACCCTACCACCTTCAGCAGCATTTCCTGTGGGAGGCCATATGCTGCTCATTGTTTTTAAAATAGATTGTGTGATTAGCAAAAAAACACCTTTCTAGTAGGAAGCAGTCAGTAGTTAGTCTTGTAAAAGTTCTTTAAATGTTCCACCACGACCTTCCAGCAACAACTTGGAAATAGCTGAAGCATGTTTTTCCACTCTGCAAAAGTTATGTACTTAAACCAAACATTACTTGTCTGCTGAGCACTACCGTCTGTAATTCAGTGTCAAATATGTGAAATAGAGTTCTTTAAAGAATACATTAGATTAATAGAACACATTAGAATGGACAGAAGTGATCTCCCCGTTGACTTGTAACAAATATCGCCATCTGCAGGCACTGTGATAAACATATAAGAAAAGAACTGTGATATAAAGCTTTAGATACTATATTTGAGATAACAAACATGGCTACTTTTACTGTTTTTTTGTCATAATTGGCCCATTATATAAAAACTTTAAAAAATTGTCTTATGTTAAACTGCTTTAAATTACTTTTTTCCAAATCAATCTACACGCCATACACCACACTGACAAAGCACAAACAGAATTGTCACAACTTTGGAAATTTATTAAAAATAAACTGGGTTTTCATTAAGGTTATCTCTATATTTTGGTGCATTGAGCTTTTCTTCTCTACCAACTGCATTTTTCTTTTCTACCAAATACAGGTGCACTGCGCATCCATTCAGATGAACTGATTGACTTTTAATGCACCTTATGGTGTAAACTGGTCTGTGGAACCAGGGAGTTAATTTTTTAGAGCTATCCAAAATCACAGGCAGAACTATTATGTAATGCAACATCAGATTGTCTTGAAACTGGTTGGGAGACACCCTGGGGCAGTGAACTGTTAATCTAAATTGAAACTGGTCTGTGGAACCAGGGAGTTTATCTTTTAGATATATCCAAAATCAAAGACAATACTGGTCATATATTCGTTTTTGGAGGGCTTTTATTTTGTAATGCAACATCAGATCGTCTCGAAACTGGCTGAGTGACACACTGGGGTAGTGGACTATTAATCAGAATTGAAACTGGTCTGTGGAACCAGAGAGTTTTTTTTTTTTTTTTTTTTACAGTTATCCAAAATCACAGGCAGAACAGGTAGAATATGAGTTTTGGAGGGCTTTTATTATGTAATGCAACATCAGACAGTCCTGAAACTGGTTGAGTGATACACTGTGGACTGTCTCTGGATTGAAACTGGTGTGTGGAAACAGGGAGTTTTCTTTTTATAACTATGTGAATTTACAGATAAATGTGGTTATATGCAAGTTTTGAAAGGTTTTTATTTTGTTATTTCTCATCAGACAGGTATTTCATATTATTTGGAAATTCTACATTTAATATTACTCAACGTTTTCATTTTATAAGACTATTTTTTAAACCTTTGTATTATTTTAAATTAATTGATTTCATTTATTTGTTCATTTATATATTCGTTCATTCTTTATTGACAGAAACTGGCTCAATAAATGAATTCCAGAGATCACTTTTCCTTTGATTTGAGTTTTTACACGCTATTACCGCAACGCCTATTATATGCGCGCACCACAAAATAACTTGGCGGCTAGAATGACCGTGTTTTTCAAAGTGGAGGCTGGCCTGACCGCAGTAAAGATTCGTTCAAAAAGAACGAATCGTTCAAGTATGATCCATCACTACTCCGCTCACAAACGCTGCTTTATCAGACATTACATGCAAGATTAAATGAAAATGACATCCAAAATTTTCTGAAGAGAGTCGGTTTCCTTCAGAAATACAGTGATATAAAAACACCCGCACGGGGTTTCGATTTTGAAAGGTGCCATTCGAATTTCCGTAGGCGGGATTTATTTTAATAATACTCTCATGGACCACTTTGTGATATCACAAATACAGGAAAACAACTTTGTAGGCTAGTCCAAACGAGCCGTTCATTGTAGTTCTTGAAAAGGGATTTTTTTTTAAAACTAAATATCTCCCTTTGGAGTTGACTTTGTATGTTTGGGCATAAAAAGATCTACAATGTTACAAATCTCACACTATACACTGATTAAAATTCAAAAAGTTAAAAAGCATAATAGGACCCCTTTAAAGTCAGAGCGGATTGGGGCTCTCAAGTAAACCCCCTGTCGAGTCACAACATAACTCATAGTGACCAACAGATCTGTAGCTTTTAATATTATTTGAGACAACAAATTTAGTGTAGTATTTCGCAGTATTCCTTCATTTCTTTCATTTGAAAACCAAATACCTTTGGTATAATATGCTTTACATAAGGTATGCTTTGTCAAGTTATACTCTGTAGATTGATCAAATTTAACAGATAAATAATATTTCTGCCTGAATTAGTGTATTCCATTGGGACAAAGTTAAGAGTCAGTGTCACTTGAAACACTCAGTGCTCCAGTGTGAAGCACCCACATACCTTGTCCAGAGACAAGATCGCAAATCGGCTTATATCATGGTGGGAGAGATCATAACAAAATTTTATTGGCTACTTTCTTTTTCTTGCGGGGGTTGCAGTCTTCAATTTGTCCTGCCCTGACCTCAGGTTTCAATGTGAAACACGTCAGAACAGAAAAAAAAAAAAAAAACTAAGTAAATAAAAATGTGACTTTAAAGTCCATAGTAAAGTTTGTAGGACATTGTCCTGTTGATATCTTGAGAAGAAGAATCTGCAGCTATGTGTCAGTATTGTCTTTTTATTGGTCTTCTGGTGGTCACATTTGTCCAGGCTGGTGTAATGGGCAATGGTAAGTCACCTTAAAACTCAGCTTTATTATTTCAGTGGTAGCCTATGCGTAAACATATAAAACCAAACTGTTATCAGTTTTATCTAAACTTAATTCTTAGTGATCAATGTCTAACAAAAAAGGGTCAGTTTAAAATGAGCATTTTGCCAGCTTTTACAGTTAAAATGTTGCAATCTATGATAAATAATTAAATTACATTACTTTAATGAGCAGAATCTGCCGCTATACATCATTATTGTGTGTTTTTTATTTGGTCTTTAGACACATTCCTTCTGTCTGATGTAAAGGACAACACAAGTCACCCTAAAGCTTTATTATTTATTTAGTCAATGGTGTGAATTAACATACTTCAACAAACCTTCTTTTCTCAGAAGAAAACAGTGATCAGCATCTGATGTTTACAATAAGAAATGTACCCACTGTTGCTGTTTTTATAATAATTGGCACACTATATATATAAATTACATTTTTCAACACAGATGCCACTTTACCATCCGAATGCTGTTTTAGTTATTATGGGAGAAGAATTCCCGTCGCTAAAATTAATTCCTACATAGAGACAAGAAAGGAATGCGCCAAACCTGGAGTCATGTGAGTTTTGCCATTGGCTGTTTTCATTTTCACTCCTAGTTCTGTAAAGACAATGATGCAAATGATTGTAATAAACGTTAATAATACACAAAGACAAGAGAAGAATATTCCAAACCTGCAGTCATGTGATTTTTTTTTTATTGCCTGTTTGCAAAATTTTTTAATAATGTGTAATTTGTCATGATTAAGACTGTTTAATGTAAATTCATTATCTGTGTAAGTTTGTACGATTTCTGTTTGAAGTAACTTGTTTCTTTCTAACAGTTTTGTCACAAACCGGGGTTTTCGTGTCTGTGTGGATCCTGGACTGAAGTAGGTGACGACTGCAATGACAAAAATCGATAATATTGATTTTTACTGATGCAGTTGGAGTGTTTTAACTTGATTCTTAACTGAAAAATTAGCTCAGTAAACTTCTTCCTGTGATGATATTTTATTTTTTTATTATTGTGGTATCATGACAAAAGACTGCATGATGTTTCCTGTTAGAGTTTCTAACATTAGTGTTACTTTTACTGCAGAATGTAAACATACAGCAACCTTGATTTTACTGATTGTGACATGATTGCTACACAGCACCTTAATCCATTAACTTCAAGCAGTATTAGCACCATATGGTATTTTACCACATTATATTAATCCGTTTAATCATAATTTCATGGTTGCCTTTTTTTCCAAATATTAACATGTTGGTTGGCATATTAAAGAAATACTTTCTAACAATAATAATGTCTTATTTTATGCATTTAATTCCAATACAAGAACAACATAACAAGAAACTGACAAAAAAATATTCTTATGATGATTCTTTTTGTAAAATTCCTGTTATTCATCAACAGCACAGCAGAGCTAATCAAGGCAAGTTCAATCAAACGGCCGATAAAACGTAAACAATTCTTTTTTGTCTACAGAAAAAATGGTGACAGACCAAAAAAAAAAAAAAAAAAAAGATTGGGTGCTGTTAATGCAGCTCTTTAAAGCATTAATATTTCAAAAGTATATAAACATGAAAACGTTGTCAATGTCAGTTATTGATAGGGTAGACTAGATAAAGCCATATACATGAATTTCTTCTGCTTTGCACTTAAATAATTCAACAGTAGCGAGTATATCAAAATTACAGAAATCATGTGAATAAACCAAAACTTGTGTTCTTTGTTATTGAGCGCTAACCTCCATAAGCACTTGTTTAATTCAAATGGGATTAAATATCAATGAATGCCAAAATATGAGAAAAAGAGAATTAGCTGCCCGGTCGAATTGACCCAATAAATATCATCTGCTGGTACTGTGATAATCAAGAAAACTGACAAAAGAAAATAACTAAGATAAGAAATTTGAATATTAAGAGGACAAATTCAAAGAATTTACAATTTTGTATAAACTTTACCGCTTTGTATGAGACATGCTTTGTCAGGTTTGTAAGGTCTAGACACTTAACACAGAAACTCAGTTACTGAAGGTAAGCATGTGCACCTGTGTTGTCACTGTCCCTCTGGATTGCTTTGCTCGATCTTCTGCTTGATTCCAGCACACTTCAGCGTGAGCTCAGCGTGACGTCTCTTCAACATCTCTAGTCTCTGCTGAAGGCATTCGGAGGTGTCTACCTTCTCCTCAAAGTCCTGCAGCAGTGTGGTGTTTCCCAGCAGGCCACAGCGCTGCTGCAGCTTAAGGTTGTCTGCACGCAGGCCGTCACGAGCCTGTCGAGTATGTGTCAGCATTTCACGTTTAAGAGCCACCAATGCGTCTGTCTTCGCCAGTTGAGAGTGTTTGACCTTATTCTCCATATGCATGAAATGCAGCTTCTCTTTCACATGGGAAATGCCCTGAGGTTGTGGGACAAAAAATGTGTAAAAATACAATTTTGGAAACAATATAGGTTGCTACATATAATGCATTTTATGGATAATGGTGAACATATAATATTATAGATTTCACTGCGCAACAACATTTCAAAAGACTTGTATCCAGTTTTGCATTCAGCTGCTTATATATTTAATTCTTATTCATTAATATTATTCATTTTTATTAATAACATTTACATAAAATATAATAATATTAACATAATTAAATATACACACACATATATATATATATACACATATATATAAAATAAATACTACATGAATATACTGTATAATTCATTTGTAACATTTACATGCTCCTAATGACCACAAATATGAATTTCAAAATGAAAAAAAAACCCAAATTAATTATTTGATTAAAAAAAACAAAAACAAACAAACAAAAAAAAAACTTTAATTTCTCAGATGTTTGTGATGTTTTCAGGAATCACATTTACCTGCACCGAGCAGGCAACCTTCCTTTTCAGCCTAAGTAGCTCCTCGCTGCGCTCCTTCAGCTTGTCTTTAAATGTCTGGTTCTCTGTTTTGAGCTGCTCAAAGTCCATCAGCAGCAAACCATCAGCAAGCTCACGCTTGGATTTAAGTTCTGTCTCAAGCTGACTAATTTTATTCTTGAGCTTGATATTGTTGAGACGCACAGATGCCAGCTTGTCTTCCTGCTTCAGTTCGTCTGCCTGCAGCTTCTCCACCTTTGTCAGTGCTGCCTGTTTGCCCACCTTACCGGTCAGTGCTGTCATGGCAGCTTCATATTTCAGTGCAGCTAAGGATCTCAGCTCGTGCTCCACCTGCTTAAGTTTCTCTAAGCTCTGCTGGCGGAGCTCCTCAGTCCGCTGTTGGTGGAGCTCTGAGACATGGTGGTGCTGCACTTTTAGCTGCTCCATGAGATCCATGTACTTTTGGTACTGCTCCTGGTCAGAGATGTCTTCGTCTAGTCTGGGATGTTTATCACCTGCCTTCTTACTGAGGTGTTCTGCTATTTTGGTCTGCAGCTGACCATTTAGCTTGCTGAGCCTTTGACTCTCAGCCTGTAGTTCAGGTAGCAGGGCCATATATTCTGTAGTGTTGATGTTGAGGCCAGTCTCCTCTTCTTCTGCAGGCACCGTTGATTCATTAGGAGGGCTGGTCCTCTCACTCTCTGGATCAGGAGCTGGATGTCTATCCTCCTCGTCTTCCTCTTCCTCCTCAGTGTCCTCATGTGATAGAAGATCGTCAATTAAATGTCCTATTTCAGGACCTTCAGTGTCCTCCAAGGTCTCCTTTATAAGGGGTTCTATTCCATCTTCCTCTTCTGTGATCATATGTTGCCTAAACTCGGTTTCAGATATCTGTGGTTCACTTGTGTCAGCAATAGACATGTCTTCTGTCAGCTGTGAACCCTGCTTGACCACATCATCCTCAACACCTTCTGAGATGTTAGGAGGTTCAGTTTCTTCAGTTTCTTCCTCCCCGACCTGGGCACTTGCTGCCTCTGTTGGATCCTCAATTGTTTCAGTGTTTTCCACCAGTGTGTTATTTTCTAAAACAGGACTTCCTTCATGTTTTAGCTCTAATGACTCCTCTTCCATTTTATATAATTGAATTTATAAATATTTTTTAAATTATTAAAATAATTACATGTAATTTCTCTAAAGTAAATCAACGTTTAGCTCAGGAAACACGCTTGCCTCAACTATTTTGTGTCTGTATGGGAGTGCGTGCTTGTTGCCATGGGCACCCAGAGCGAGAGCCAATCGCAGGCGTTCGCTGTGTCCTTGTTAATATTAATGAGACGCAGCGGCGTGACCGGAGATACTCCACTGCGCATGCCCAGCCCCGCGCCACTGCTGCTTCCAACAACAAGCGGTAGTAAGCAATATGGCCGACCTAGGGAAGAAGTACTGCGTGAACTGTTTGGCAGATGTTACGAATTTGCGGATTCGCTGTGCCGAATGCCAGGATATTGAACTTTGTCCGGAGTGCTTCTCCGCGGGTGCCGAAATCGGTAACCACAGGCGATGGCACGGCTATCAGCAAGTTGACGGCGGGCGCTTCTCGCTCTGGGGTCCCGAGGCAGAAGGAGGATGGACTAGCAGGGAAGAGCAGTCGCTGCTCGATGCCATCGAGCAATATGGATTTGGTAACTGGGTACGATTCACAAATGAGTCCGTATTGATGCGGCTTTAGTTAACTTCCTTTGCATTACCAAATGTGCACATCAGTGCAAAATGGTCATGTTTAGCCTGCAACAAATGATGCATTGCTTACTGAAGAAACTTTGAAATAGGTTTTTAAGAACCAAGCAGGGTTTGTGCTGCACATTGTATTAAAGCGGTTGTTCTCAAAGCACTCCATGGAGTACCCCCAGCACTGCACGTTTTGTATGTCTCCCTGTATCTGACACACCCACTTCAGGTCTCGCAGTCTCCACTAATGAGCTGATGAGTTGAATCAGGTGTGATAGATGAGGGAGACATAAATGTGCAGGGCTGGGGGTACTCCAGGACAGGTTTGAGAACCACTGTATTAGAGGATTATTTAACATTTTATTAAATGAATTCCAGAAATTAATTTTACAACCCATTTACGGTTTTGCTCATTCATAACAGCTGCACAATATAGAGTTTCTATGGAGAGAAAAAACTGTACTGTGCACTATTGCTGAAAGCAGGTGATATTCATTAATAGTTATATTTGCGTTAATATAATATATGTTAAGAAATAATAATAATGTTTGAGTTTGTAACTTTTGTAATATTATTATGACCTGTATGTTAAAGGCTTTGTTTATTTACTCACCCTCATATTGTTTTAAACTTATAAGGCTTTCATTACCTTCTAAACACAACCTAAAGATATTTTTAATAAAACCTGATGAGATTTCTGTCCCTCAATTGAAAGTTCGTGTAACCAAAACTTGAATGCTTCAAAAAACATTGTAAACATTATCCATATGAATCAAGCAGTTGAATTTAACTGGCTTCTAAAGAGACAGTTGTTATATGTATTTGTGATTTGTAGATGAATGACATATGCGTTTGCACTGACATGAGGGAGAGTAAATGGCAGAATTAAATTTTTGAACGAACTAACTATGTATCTTTGTTTATTTCTGTGTGTTAGGAGGATATGGCAGCCCACGTGGGTGCATCACGCACCCCTCAGGAGGTCATGGACCATTATGTGAGCATGTATATCCATGGGAATCTGGGTAAAGCCTGCATCCCTGACAGCATCCCCAACCGCGTGACAGACCACACTTGTCCCAGCGGAGGTCCGCTGTCTCCTAGTTTGACTACCCCATTGCCCCCTTTAGACATATCTGTGGCAGAGCAGCAGCAGCTGGGATATATGCCGCTTCGTGATGACTACGAGATCGAATATGACCAAGAGGCAGAGAAACTCATCAGTGGCCTGTCTGTAAACTACGATGATGAAGATATCGAGATCGAGATGAAACGAGCCCATGTGGACATGTATGTGCGTAAGCTGCGTGAACGCCAGCGACGCAAAAACATCGCTCGTGATTACAATTTAGTGCCAGCCTTTCTGGGACGGGACAAAAAGGATAAAGAGCGAGAACGACCAGGTGGGACAGGAGGACTTGGGGGCGTAGGTGGAGCTGTAGGATTGGGAGGTGGTACCACCATCATTCCAACAGGGTCGCTGGGCTCCTCTGTAGCAGCAACACCGAAACGCAAAATCACCAAGGAAGAGAAAGAGCAACGGACGAAACTACGTGCCCTCTGCCAGTTCATGCCACAACGTGAGTTTGAGGAATTCTTCGATAACATGCACAAAGAGCGCATGCTTCGGGCGAAGGTTCGGGAGCTTCAGCGTTATCGGCGGAATGGCATCACGAGACTCGACGAGTCGGCCGAGTACGAGGCGGCACGTCACAAACGGGAAAAACGGAAAGAGAACAAAAGTATTGCTGGGTCGAAGAGAGGTAGCAGCGGCGGAGGAGGAGCGGCTGGGCTTGGAGGAGGAGTTGGAGCTGGAGGTGGGCTTGGCGGAGGTGGAGTCAGTGCCATCAAAGAGGAGGGGAAGGACAGTGAGTTTTCAGCCATCGAGAACCTGTCTGGCTTTGAGCTGCTGTCCGACCGCGAGAAGGTACTGTGCAACTCTATGAACCTTAGTCCCACACGCTATCTGACTGTCAAGACTATCATTATCAAAGATCACCTACAGAAAAGGCAAGGCATTCCTTCGAAAAGCCGCCTACCCAGCTACCTGGACAAGGTGCTGAAAAAACGGATTCTGAATTTCTTGTCGGAGAGTGGCTGGATTTCCCGAGAAGCCTCCTAACCACACTGTCCAAAGATTTGGCTGTAAGAATAATGACTGTAAATATATTTTTCTACTGTTTTATATTGCATCTCAAAAAAGGCTGTGAGAACTAAATGACTGTAGGTGCCACACTACTGGTTGTGGACCTTCAGTCAGTCTAACATGTCTGTCTTTGATCTCAAATTTCCTCACTGAAACATAAACATGGTTATATTACATAATCAGTATCCATACGGAGCTTTCCAGCAAGTTGTCCTGTGTAATAATACATCAGAATAACCACACAAAAACCCATTGTCCCACGTTAAAATGCCTCCGTTTTGAATGTGATTTTGAGTGGTGTTGAATGTTCCCTGCCAATAGAGTATAAACAGAATGTTTAATGTTGTACAAAGCAGATTTTTAAAACTGGTTCTGAGTTTCTTTTTTTCTAATAAGAAGGAAATTAGGTCAGATCCTTGTTCTGCTTGCCAAAAGTCTAAAGTTCCTGTGTTCTAACCTGGATTTGCCTGTTTCTGTTGGATATTTTTGTTGTGTCAATTGTGGGAATGTGTGTCACATGAAGCATGCTCCATACTATCTAAATGTCTTAAGTTCATGTTTGATTATGATTATTTTTTGGAGTTGACCTTTGTGAGGTTGTGTTACTATTGAGCATGTTTCAGAGGCTCAAGTTAAGTGGCACACATCCAGGCCCTGATCACCAATGGAGAACATTTACCACAGTGCTCCTGTTTCAAGAGAGTGTTGTTCTGATTTGTTGGGTAAAATGAGGGTTCAAGTTAAATACAGCATCAAGAGTTCTCATCTCAACATGTACACAATTTATAAGCTGAGACTGTATGTTACAACTACATACTACATTTTTTTTTTTTTTTTTTAATTTTCAAATGCCTTGACAAAATCTTAGCAATACCAAATCTTAGACAAACATATTTTTCCATGATTTTTAATGTTATTATTGACTGCTTGTGTTTACCCCAAAGCTGTAGAAAAATAACAAAATCACTGTTCTTAAACGCCAATGCAAAGGTTTAAATTTTTTACATAGTTTTTAAATGTTTACCCAGGTGAAAAACAAGTACACTTTCATAATGTACTTAAAGTGCTCTATTTCCACGCACTAATTTTGTACTTAATATACTAAAAATGATTCTTGAGTACTTCTTAAGATAAACTTAAGGTCATCTAAGTGTACTCAACTGTGCTATTTTGAGACACCATGAATATGAACTAAAATGCACTTTTAAAATACTATCTCTGCATTTTAAAAATGTATTTAATTACCACTTGTAGTACACTTGAGTGTACTAGTGTATGAAAAATGGGTTCAAGTGTGCTACAAGGGGTAACTAAATACATTTTTAAAATGCAGAGATAGTATGTTAAAAGTGCATTTTAGTTCATATTCATGGTGTCTCAAAATAGCACAGTTGAGTACACTTAGATGATCTTAAGTTTATCTTAAGAAGTACTAAAGAATCATTTTTATTAAGTACAAAATTAGTGCGCAAAAACAGAGAACTTTAAGTACATTATGGAAGTACACTTGTTTTTCACCCGGGTAATATATTAAGTCAAACAGAATAAGTAGGTGCAGTCTAACTTTTAACCTTTTTTTTTTTTTTTTTTTTTTAATGTATACGATATTGGAAATAACAGTGTTTAGGCCAAGATGGTGGTCCTCATGTGTTTTTATATCCTGTAATTTTTGCCCCAGACATTGGTACATATAAAGTCCCATAAACAGTAATTCATTGTTGAGTATGCTTATGTTGTGTGCCTTGAAGCATATTTACCCTGGTTGATGTTTTTTATTCCTTTTCCTTGTAATTAATATTATATTTTAATATTAAATTACTCCACATCAAAAATGTACAAAGGTTAAGGTTTATTTTAGGTTTCTGCTTGATTGTTTTTCTTAACATTTCTATGATAGAAGGAACTACCCCACACAAATTTTTTATGACTAAAGCCATTAAAAGTATATGTGCAGAGTTGTACTTGGAGAAAAACTCATCCAAGATATATGTAGGATATTGGCTGTGACCATTTGCTAAATGATGATTGTAGGTATGAAGAGACTGTGTTATTTAAGAAATTATGAAGCAAATGTGGAGGGGTCTCTTCTTTTTCCATGGAATTCTCTCACTGCCTTTGTTCGTATAAAGGTGCTTACATGTTTAGAAAGGGTTATTCTTCAGGTTGTGCTTTATGGTTATAGGAAACAGGATCACTGGTCAAAGAACCCAAGCCATTCTTCAAGACTAGTTTAGTCATGCTCACTAACATAGTTTTTGTTTTGTTTTTTTGAGTTAAAATTTACACTTTAAATGATCATTCAATATGCTAGAGAGCATAATTATTTTTCTAAAGTAAAAACTGATTTGAAAAAAAATGTGAGCGGGGATATGAGACATGACATCATAAAGACACTATCGCAAGTGAAATTTTATAATTTTTTTAAAAGACAATGTGACATTTAAAAATGATGTTTTTTTTTTTGCTTAGTTGTGACATGAATGTTTTCTGGTAAAGTTATCCATTTTGGAAGGATCATATTTGTCAAAATGTTGAGTATGTGGAAAGTATTTTATTGCATATGTCATGTTATTTCCTACTTTGTATTAAAGTGTTGAAATATAACCTTTTGTCTGTTAAGTAAAAAAAGTTGCCCTTGCCTAAAACTGTGAAGAAATGTTCATATCAGAAGGCATAATCTAAATAGAATCTATAAGAAAACTGTCATTTTTAAACAGTCATGTTTTTATATGAGCCATTTAAGAAATATATCCAAATATGTACATTATGTACTTTCATTCAAATAACCCAAATATACCACCTTGCACCTTTCTTTTCACCAAAAATGAATAATAATAATAATAATGACTATATTTGAAAAGAGGTACATGCTTTATTTGACAGTTGTCTGCTTGTTCACATAGATGGAAAAGTTAACATTTTAAATCTTACATTTAAAACATTTTTTTTCCATTAGCATGGCATAATTCTATTCATATTACAACCACAATTTCTAAATGACTGATCTCTCAAGCAGCCTTTAGTGGCCATCCTTCTGTTACCCAGCTCTTCACAAAACATCAGTAGTTATTACATTGTGTGGGCTGAAGTATGATATTTCATCAGGTTTCCACACCATGAAACTAATGGTGAAGGTTAACAAGTACAACTGCTAGTAGGTAAATTGTAAAATTATACATTTTATTTTTGGATGAATATTACTCCAAGTTCTGTAAAGAAGACTAATTATTCTTTCATACAAATAAATTCAAAAACCTGCATAACACTGAAAAAAAAAAAAAAAAGGAAAAAAAGCGGAATCTCACAACTGCTGTCACAGACATCACCAAACTGGTAATGTTCTTCAGTAAAGTAATTAATAAGAGCAAATAAGTTTAATAAGCATAAAATGTGTTCAACAAGGTAATATGCTGCAATGTGTCTTTAAAAGCTTTAGATTCTTCAAAAGATTATTTTTCTTTAGATCTCAGAAGTCCCTGGAATGGTAATGATCCTCCAGAGAATACTGTTAAAGCCAATTCAATTCTCTGAATCTTCTACCACATACACACTCGGCTCTATTTATTTATTTATTGATAATCATTATTAATCACAAAGATTAATCTGGCATTGTCCTTCAGTTGTCAATATACTGGATTTCACCTCTCAGAGGCACCTTTAACAAAGAAAAATACATCAGTTGAACCTAAGACCAGCTAAATTACAGAAACCGATCAGTTGACCAGGCAATAACCATCATAGTGTGTATGACCAGTTAGGGGGCTTTGACTACACCCACAAGAGCTGGCCGGAGGGTGCGACCGTGCAGCTTGTAGCCCACTTTGGTAACTACAGCTATGGTACCTGGCTCCTTGCCCTCAACAGGTGCATGAAAGACAGCTTCATGCTCATAAGGGTCAAACTTCTGACTATCAGGGTTAAGCTTAACAAGGCCGTGTTTTTGGAAGACCTTTTGGATCTGCACCTCAGTCATTACAAGGCCGTCATAAAGATTTTTCAGGTGTGGATTTGCAGTAGATATTTCAGTTTTTGGTACGCTTTCGGTTGCCTTCTCCAAGATGTCAGCCACCTCCAAGAGATCTTTACAGAAGCCCTGGATTCCTAAGAAAAGAGATGGGAGTTAAAACATTTAACAAATTGACCTGATCCAGAAATGTCCATTCGTCAAAACTGCTTATAAAATAATTCTAATAACTTACCATAAAGCTTAGCATCATCTATCATCTTTTGACTCCTTTGCCTAAGGTTCTCAGTGTCTGCTAGAGCCCGCTTGTATTTATCCTTTAGCAAAAGACAATTACAATTTTAAGAACTACAAAGATAAAAGAAAAACACCCATTTAAAAAAACTATTTGTAATGTTTTTTAAATACCTGCCATAATTTGTTTGAATTTTTTAAAAACAAGTTTATTTTGTATAGAAATATTCAGGCATGTGATCAGCTAGAGACAAAAATGAAGGAAAACCTGACCACGCCCCAAGTCACGCCCCCCAAACTTATTAAAAATATATATTTTAGCACATTAAAAGATATATCTTATAATGTAATAATACATACTATTGTCCTGTAAAAAATAAAAAGCACCACTTAATCATGATAACAATATAATATAATATATTATAATAAAGTACTATAATATATTATAGTAAAGTATATAGTACATAGAATTGTTATTATTAAAGTGCCTGCCAAAAGTTTGGAAACATTGCAATTAATGATTCTGAAATAAATATCTTCTGCCCATCAAGGCTGAATTTATTTGATTTAAAAAAAAAAAAAAAAAAAAAAAAAAGGTAATATTGTGAAATAATTACAAAAAAGTTTTCAATTATAATATATTATAACATGTAACATTAATGTGATGCAAAGCAGAATTTTTATCATTTCTCCAGTTTTCAGTTTCACATGATCTTTTAGAAATCATTACAATTTATTCGACTCTCAAGAAACATTTCTGATTATTATCAATGTTGAAAATTTTGCTGCTTCATATTTTATGTGGAAATGGTGATGCACTTTATTTTTCAGGATTTGTTTGATAAATATTAAGTTTAATGAACAGCATTTCTCAAATACATTAATTAAATGTGTTAATGCATTTATTAAATAGGAATCATTTTAAATGTCTTCACTCATTTATCACTTTCATGCATGAATAAAAATATTAGTTTCCCTCTTTTTTAAATCTTATACAAATGTTTGAGTGGTATCATTGTTTCCACAAAAATATTAAGCAGTAAAACTGTTTTTAACATTGATAATAATGAGAAATGTTTCTTCAGCAGCAAATCAGCATATTAGAATGATTTCTGAAGGATTGTGTGACACTGAAACTTCTTTGTAAGCAACAACAGATTTATAAACTTTTCTAATGACAAATGTTGCATTGCCAAACGCAAATTAAAGCGGCTGGAACCAAGCGCAGCGCAGCTAGCACTAACAGTGTAAAAACAGTCCTGTAACAGCAGACATGTAGCGCGTCAGACTACAGCCTGTTATATAATTACATCACAACCACTGGGAGTTTTATGACAGCACTAGCAATATCAAATTCTCACCACCATTCATAGAAAGTCACCAGCTTGAGTAACATGTTTCAGCGCTGATTCTACTCGCGTTTGGCGCTTTGAACTGTCCTGCAGATGCACCGCGAGCTCGTACAGCGCTCTCAGGATCATTCCGTCCATGATGTTTTAGAAAACAATCTTTTCCCAGTTTATTTAGGTAATAGCTCAAGGCCATTTGCGCGATTTCAGTAACCATGCAGTAACCAACTCCCCCCCCAAAAAACTCGGATCTACGCCAATCAAATGGGTCGTCCCTCAGAGGTCAGAAAATACGTAAATCCGTATTTATATGGAAAAATCACATCCCTGAATATTATAAAGAATATTGACAATGAGTCCTAGTCATTTCTTTACATGTGAAGCTTTCAGATGAATCATTAATAAATCCAGCACAAAGACATCCTGAGATGCTCTACAGCTGATTTGCAGGCAAGTAAATCTTCTGAACATCAGTAATCTGAAACATGACCCTGCCGAATGCACTTCTTTAAAAAGAATACAAATAAAAGTGGATAAAGGTGTCCTCAGGGTCTGCAGAAACTACAAGGGCAATTGAAGGGCAGGGTGTGTGGGGGAAATTACATGGTTATGAACTGCAAGAAAAACAACAGATGCCAAGACTAAGAACAATAAAGAGCAATACCGTAATATCTTTTAGCTGATCTTCCAGTTGTGTCTTTTCTTCTATGAAGGCTTTTTCAGCTGCACTGGGCTCTGGTTTCTCTTCTTCAGTCCCAGTTCCTGAGCTTTTCTGTTGGGCTGCTGTGCAAAGGAGGCGTGGAGTCGCCCTGAGAAGTTAAAAGATGAGAATATTCACTAACACTGCCTTTTTGTTACAGGCTATACACATTGTGATTATGCAACCAACCCATGGTAAGAGTGTTTGCTTCTGTCAAACAGGCTTGTTCTTAAAATGGAAGAATTCTCCTGAAAACAATTTATTATTATTTCCAAAAGGAGGTTCAGATAATACTAGTAGAATGTTATTCTTTAACAATCTCAGTGGCACTTGCTCTGCTGGCTAAGGGCCCCACTGAAGTACACAACTTGAACTGTGGCATCTTTGCTCATCAATTTTATCCTTTTTGGAACTTCAAGTAGCAATGAAGTGAAGTACACCATTCATTCTGTACCGTGACGTACATTCAAGTGTAACATTATCAAAAAAAAAGGCAATGTAGCGCAGGGACTTCCTTCTATGCAATGGTTACTGACTGGATTTTGAGATGTGGCAGGCACTCAAAAATGGAGGCAGACCAACGTGAGGTTGCAGGGTCGGGGTTTAAGTGGACTAAAGGACCAGGAAAGTCCTGTACACTTAAAGGGTTAGTTCACCCGAAAAATTAAAATTAGCCTGTTATTTACTCACCCTCAAGCCATCCTAGGTGTACATGACTTTCTTCTTTCTGACGAATCCTATCGGAGTTATATTAAAAATTGTTCTGGCACTTCTAAGCTCTATTATTGCAGTGGGCGGGTGTTTCTGTTCAACAGTCCAAAACATGTTAAATAAAGTGCGCGCATCCATAATAAAATGTGCCTCACGCAGCTCCGGGGGGTGAATAAAGGCCTCCTGTAGCGAATCCATGCGTTTTTGTAAGACAAATATCCATATTTCAAACGTAATAAACACTGTTCTATCACTTCCGCCATCTGTCACGTGCAAGCCGTTCCTGCGGATGACGCAGGATGTCTGCGTTGCGTGATTAGTGACGAATGCGGAGAGAGCACAAAACAAAACGCCGGTCATGAATCAGAAGCACAAACCCAGGGTTTGTAAAGAAAAATGTCAGAGGATTACGATATAAGCCAAGAGAAGACTGGTTTTCCTTTGCTAAAGTAAGAAAACCTTGCTTCTTTCGCTCCTGTAAACAAACTTGTGAGACTAGCATATCTCAGAGGCGCGTGCACGTGTGTCACATACGTCCTACGTCATCCGCCTGGATGGCTTCCGCGTACGACAGTCAGCAGAAGTGAGAGAAAAGTGTTTATTACGTTTGAAATTTGAATATTTTTCTCACAAAAACGCATGGATTCGCTACAGGAGGCCTTTATTCATGCCTTGGAGCCGTGCGAGGCACGTTTTATTATGGATGCTTTACTTAACGTGTTTTGGACTGTTAAAGAGAAACACCCACCCACTGCAATAATAACTCTTGAAATAGCCAGGACAATTTTTAATATAACTCCGATTGGATTCGTCTGAAAGAAGAAAGTCATATACACCTAGGAAGCCTCGAGGGTGAGGACATCACAGGCTAATTTTTAGCCCTTTAATTTTCATCGGAAGATCCAGTTAAGATATATTGAGTAATAATAACAATAATAACAACATCAACAAGGTCAATTGCTAATGAAACATAACATGGATGGATCATCGACAATAAGATCTATGACATGAATTTAGAAAATAGCAATATTAGTTAACTTTTATTTCATGCTGAATTTAACAAACATTGTGTTTATGAATATTAATTGTATAGATAAAAAAAATAGATAACTGCTTCTTTATGAGTAACATTCAACTCTGAATGCGTGACAAAAGTTTTACATTTGAGCATGTAAAGCATTTTAACCTTCAACTGGTTAATTTTATGGTAGGACATATTTAAATGACTTGGGATTCTGCAAAAATGTATGTATAAAACTAGGTCTACAACTGGTTAAGAGATAGTCTACACCAATCATGAGGTGATTCAGTTGCAAGACAACTAGTATTCACTTCAGTAACTTTTGACACTTCGACACGTGTCGGAAACTAGTCTTTTATAGCGGAAACTATTTTTAAAGGCTTAAGGAGATTGAAGCCAAAATCCTTAACTCAATGAAACATGCTCTGTATGTAATATGCAATGATATGGTAAAAGACCTGAAGGAAATCTCACTGAGAAGCAACGATAATCCCATGTAACTAATCTGAAAAGGTATAAAGTGTCTGACAGGACTACTCTTGACACACAAAGACAATGCTGTCTAAATACTGTCACATGAAGGAATATAACTGAGGGTCCTTAAAACATCAGCATCAATCATTCATTTGTGAACAGCTCACGCAACAGAAAGATCATTCTTTCCGTAAAAGCAAAATACTTACCCAAGCTTGCATATCAACTACACACAATAACACTGCTGTGAAAACCTACGTTACCTTACAAGTGAAGGGGACGCTATGATAGAGGAGCTCTGTCTGATCGCACGCACACACCAGGTCGCCATCTTCACTCAATGTCCACGCTGAGAGACCTGCAGCGCGAGGCTTCTCATTCAACCAATCACAGCTGCCGTTCTTACGTGTTTGTCCTTCACCACCAATCCTCGTTCTAGTCAACACTGACGCAATTCTGTAGTTTGGTTGAGAGCATAGACTGTAAAAAAGGTTGAGAGGAAGGTCGAAACATTCAGCACGTGACAAGGGACGGCGTCTTTCCCGGGCCAACTGAAGGTTACCTCACACTTTATTACTCAACTGCGCCGAGCGTTTACATCACTCCATCAATCCAGAAAACACACACAATTAATTTAAAACCTGCTGTCGAAACTGCATTTAATCAGTATTGGAAGATTCCTGTTTAAACTGGATAATGTAAAAGTAAGATGCAGACATGAAATAAACATTGACAGAATTTCTTGTACAGTGGTGAGACTCTCCAA
Source organism: Acrossocheilus fasciatus (assembly GCA_036784905.1). Classification (NCBI taxonomy): domain Eukaryota; kingdom Metazoa; phylum Chordata; class Actinopteri; order Cypriniformes; family Cyprinidae; genus Acrossocheilus; species Acrossocheilus fasciatus. The sequence continues at coordinate 23,017,404 of CM071944.1, forward strand.
GTCTCTGCATGAGAGAAAAAAAAAACTATAATTTTATATTTTCATCATTTCATTATCACAATTTGAATTTTACTGTTACTATTCAGAAATCAGATTTAAAGTAGGAAATTTGTTTGTGAATTTTCTTTCAGGTTATAAAGCAGACAGCTGACATTGTTTACTCTTTAAATTTAGGCCAGTAATCCTCTGACTCTCAGTCAGCCTAGTCTGTCTCTTGGACAGTAAATCATGTGAGAGACTGAGGTAAGGACATCCTAACTTGTATCCTGATTTAGGCTTAGAAACAATTCCTGGTTGAATAAGTTTTTTTGTTTTTTCTCTACAAACATTTCAACCAAGAAAGGGGATTTCTTAGGCCTCATGTTTGACCTGATGGCCCTTTCTAAGTCAAAATGTTGTCATTAAAGTGGAATGGTTAGCACTGTGCCAGTGTTTTATCTTTTTTTTTCCTACATACATGGATTTGTATGTGTGTGTGTATATATATATATATATATATATATAGATATATACATATATATATGTATATGTATATATATGTGACCCTGGACCACAAAAACAGTCTTAAGTCGCTGGGGTATATTTGTAGCAATAGCCAAAAATACATTGTATGGGTCAAAATTATCCATTTTTCTTTTATGCCAAAAATCATTAGGATATTAAGTAAAGATCATGTTCTATGAAGATATTTAGTGAATTTCTTATCGTAAATGTATCAAAACTTAATTTTTGATTAGTAATATGCATTGCTAAGAACTTCATTTGGACAACTTTAAAAGTGATTTTCTCAATATTTAGATTTTTTTGCACCCTCAGATTCCAGATTTTCAAATAGTTGTATCTCAGCCAAATATTGTCTGATCCTAACAAACCATACATCAATGGAAAGCTTATTCAGCTTTCAGGTGATGTATAAATCCCAATTTAGAAAAATTTACACTTAAGACTGGTTTTGTCGTCCAGGGTCACATAAATATATATATAAATTATAGAGCCATGGGTTGCATTTTTTTGGGCTACTTTTATAATGTACCGCGGCCGCCCAAACTGTATAGACAAATAAAAATGAAAATAGATCCTTTTACTAATGTGTATTATTGAAATGTATACCTGGCAACTTAAAAACTAAGAGGTGGTTGTAACATCACAAACAACGTTTGTGCCAAAGCACATGTTAAGGCTTTTACACAGCAGAAATAAACTTGACAACAGCCACTATAGATTGTATTAGATAATAAACACACGATTACGATAGATATGGTCTGTATGTGATTTTCTTGAGTTGAATGTGTACATCTGAAATGCTAATTTGTGCAGGGATATAAAAGGCTATAAATAGCATATTTTAACAACAGCAAACGACCAAATTCCACGTCATCGTAAAAGGAAGTTATTACAAACACTCGATGGTGGTTTGAAGTGAGTTCCGAGTAAAAGTGTACTATTAATCTCATAGATTGTCTTATGAAGCATGATGCTAATATTAGCTCTAATGCAGCTGCAGAACAGGTCCAATTCTTCTTCATAATGCATTTTGTCATAATACTTCACGTAAGGTCGAAAGAAATGTTTTGTTGTATTTATTTAGAAATACTTTTGATAATAGTTGGGTAAATGTATCCTGGGATTGAAGCGATGTGGCTTGGTAAACGTTTTATTGCCAGTATAAAGGCTGTTAATGGCTGAATAAAAACAAAAGAATAATGATAAAAGCATTATAAGGATTATGTCTCATACCTGGCGGAAGTGTGAAAGGTTCTGTTTCCTTAAACTAGTTTGTCATGCATTTCTTTTTCAACACATTTACAGGTAAATCCTAATATTTTAAATTTGCGATTAATCATGATTAATCACAGTCCATGACTGTGATTAACACAATTAATTTTTTTAATCGATTGACAGCACTAGTATATATATATATGTATGTATATGTCACGGTGCACACAGCAGGGAGGAACGAGGAACACGCAGACGAGGATAAACTTCAAAATAATAGTCTTTAATGGCGACATCAGGGCAGGGCAAGACAAGGCAAGGCTGACACACAGACAGAAACATCGGGAATAATGAGTAGACCAGATGAGAACTAACTAAACAGGCAAGAACTAAATACACATGACAATCACAGATAATTACTAAAACACCTGAACTGAATAAACAATCACACTTAACAAGGACAGGAACATGACCAAATATGGAAACAAGAGGCAGGAACAGATGACACACACGGCAGAGGACTGACTATATATATATATATATATATATATATCTGTGTGTGTGTGTGTGTGTGTGTGTGTGTGTGTGTGTGTGTGTGTGTGTGTGTGTGTGTGTGTGTGTGTGTGTGTGTGTGTGTGTGTGTGTGTGTGTGTGTGTGTGTGTGTGTGTGTGTGTGTGTGTGTGTGTGTGTGTGTGTGTGTGTGTGTGTGTGTGTGTGTGTGTGTGTGTGTGTGTGTGTGTGTGTGTGTGTGTGTATATATATATATATATATATATATATGTATATACAGTGGTGTGAAAAAGTGTTGGCCCCCTTCCTGAATTTTATTTATTTTTTTGCATGTTTGTCACACTTAAAAGATTCAGATCATCAAACAAATTTGAATATTACACAAAGATAATGCAAGTAAATACAAAATGCAGTTTTTAAATGATGATTTCATTTATTAAGGGAAAAAAGCTGTCCAAACCTACCTGGCCCTACGTGACAAATTAATTGCCCCCTCCTATTCAATCATGAAAGAAGTGTGATTAACCACATTATTTTAGAAAGCTGAATTAAATTTCACTAGCCAAACCCAGGCCTGATTACTGCCAGACCTGTTGAATCAAGAAATCACTTAAATAGTACCTGTCTGACAGAGTGAAGCATGTTTAAAGAGCAACACATCATTCCGCGGTCTTAAGAAATTCATAAACAGATGAGAAACAAAATAGTTTACATGTATCAGTCTGGAAAGGGTTATAAAGCCATTTCTAAGGCTTTGGGACTCCAGCAAACCACGGACAGAGCCATTATCCACAAATGGAAAACAGCGGTGAACCTTTCCAGGAGTGGCCGGCCTACCAAAATTACCAGTAGCCCCTCACTGAAGAACAGAGATCCAGGGGGCGGGGTTGGATCCACATCCAGGGGGTGGAGATTGGTAGGTTTAGGGGTGGAGATGGGTAGGTTTAGGGATCAGGGGGTGGAGACGGGTAGGTTTAGGTGAATGTAAGGTGGGAGGAGTTGGATATAGATCCAACCACACCCCCTGGATCTTGTGTTCTGCAGTGAGGACCATCTCAAAATTGCTCCAAGAGCACAAAGACGACTCATCCAGGAGGTCATAAAAGAACCCTGAACAACATCTAAAGAACTGCAGGCCTCACTTGCCTCAATTAAGGTCAGTGTTCATGATCCAACAATAAGAAAGAGACTGGGCAAAAACAGCATCCATGGGAGAGTTCCAAGGCAAAAGCCATTGCTGACCAAAAAGAACACAAAGGCTCGTCTCACATTCGCCCAAAAATATCTTGATTATTCCCAAGACTTTTGGCCAAATATTCTGTGGAGTGACGAGGCAAAAGTTGAACTTTTTGGAAGGTGTGTGTCCCATTACATCTGGCGTAAAACCAACACAGCATTTCATAAAAAGAACATCATACCAACAGTCAAACATGGTGGTGGTAGTGTGATGGTCTGGGGCTGCTTTGCAGCTGCAGAACCTGGATGACTTGCCATAATTGATGGAACCATGAATTCTGCACTCTATCAGAAAATCCTGAAGGAGATTCTCCGGCCATCAGTTTGTGAGTTCAAGCTCAAGTGAACTTGGGTTCTGCAGCAGGACAATGTTCCAAAACACACCAGCAAGTCCACATCTGAATGTCTCAAGAAAAACAAAATTATGATTTTTGAGTGGCCAAATCAAAGTCTGGACTTAAATCCAATTGAAATGCTGTGGCATTACCTTAAATAGTCCATTCATGCTCGAAAACCCTCCAATGTGGCTGAATTAAAACAATTCTGCAAAGAAGAGTGGGCCAAAATTCCTCTACAGCGCTGTAACAGACTCATAGCAAGTTATAGCAAACGCTTGATTGCAGTTGTTGCTGCAAAGGGTGGCCCAACCAGTTATTAGGTTTAGGGGGCAAGCACTTTTTCACACAGGGCCATGTGGGTTTGGATTTTCTTTTCCCTTCGTAATAAAAAACTTCATTTAAAAACTGCATGTTGTGTTTACTTGTGTTATCTTTGATTAATATTTAAATTTGTTTGATGATCTGAAACATTAAAGTGTGACAAACATGCAAAAGAAAAAAAAAATCAGGAAGGGGGCCAACACTTTTTCACACCAGTGTATGTATGTATGTATGTATGTGTATATATATATATATATATATATATATATATATATATATATATATATATATATATATATATATATATAAAGATCAGTGTGTGTGTGTGTGTGTGTGCGTGTGTGTGTGTGTGTATATATATATATATATATATATATATATATATATAAAACAGTGAGAAAAACCCTTTTCTGAGCAATTCTGTGTAGCATAATCTTACTGTTTAAAGGTTTGGACAATATGATTTTTTTTTTTTTTAAAGATTTGAATACATTTATTTAGCAAGGATTCAATAAAATTAAAATGTATAATGTTACAAATGATTTCTATTTCAAATAAATACTGTTCTTTTTTTTTTTTTCCTCATAAAATTGTATAAAATCTTGGGTGAAAAAACTTCACAGTTTCCACAAAAATATTTAGCAATTTATATTATATATAAAATATTTCAAGTCAGCTCAAGTCACCTTTATTTGTATAGCACTTTATACAATACAGCTCATTTCAGAGTACCTTTACATGGATAAACAAGAAAAATAATGGTATAATGATGGTTCAGAGATCAATTCTGCCGTAAAAAACACAGAAAAATTGTAGTGTCATTGTTCAGTTCCATTCAATCACTGTGTAAAGATCATCAATTATGAAAATAGTTCAATTCAGCTGTGAAGAGAACACTGATGTCCAAAATTGTCTGTACAGTCAGTTCAATAATATTGCTGAATATGAAGTGTCCCCCAACTAAGCAAGCCAAAGGAACCCAAACTCCTCTGACCAGACAAACCAACATGGTGTGATTTAGCTAATCAGCATATTAAAATGATTTCTCTAAGATCATGTGACCTAAACCTTTTAAATCAACTGCAGGCCAACACTATCTCAACGTAATTCTTGATTTGAGGTTGATTTGAATTAAGTTGGCCTGTTTATAAATGAATGGTACAGAATGTGTCAGTGTTGTATGGTCTTCAGTTTGGGGAGACAGAATTTGAAAGCACATGCAGATATCATAAAAGATTTAAATGCGTAGTTGTTAAAGGAACCATTGTCTCTTCTTATTTAATCTTATTTAAACTTATTTAATCTCATTATTTCACTGTTTGGCTACATAAATGGAACAATAACATTCTTCTTTAAAGAAGTTGTTGAAGATGTGTTTTATTTCTGGTCACAATTGTAACTGGTGGCAGTGGTGGGGAAAAGAGAACGATAATCCAAGAATAAATGCTTATTCCCTTTTACATTGCTTTATTTAATATAACAACACTTCAATAAATATATTCAAAATTTTACATGCAATGTAATGATTTATTTTGGACAGAGCAATGTTAATAATACAGAGGGAATTTAACTGTTATCAGAATTTGGTTTACATGCTTCCATATATGGTCATCATGTGATCGTTTACACGAGTCAAGCCAGCTTGTTAACTATAAATTAATGCAGTACTTATTTGCATTATTAGGCGTCTGTTGTTGTTAGTACAAACAGCTTTCTGAAACAGTTATAACTTATACGTAAAAGTCAAACACTTGACTAATTTGGCCACTAGGTGGCAGGCGAATACGGCTGTTCTTCTCCTCGGGCTCAGCTGTCTACTATACAAGCACACGAGCGCGCTCTGGTTTGTAGCTCTGCTTCCCCACCCTCTTCCCTTCTCTCTCCCTTTCTCTCTTTCTCTCCCTCCCTCCCTCTCTCTTACATTAGAGCTTTCCATCTTTCGCTTGCATCGCACTCGCTTTGACAGTGTTAAATGAAGGCGCTCATGATGGCAGTTTTGGCGCACCTGTACCCAGCTGTGTTTTTGGCTTGCGCGTGGATGTCACTGTTCGGACCGATTTCATGTCACACCGGCGTTATAAACCAGAGAAACGTACGGGACCGAGAGCTTGACAGCCGCGGCTGGCATGTCACTGGCAGAGATGAAGCGCTTATCTCAGCGCACAGCCGCGGAGATTACAGCGGGGACCCCGGCGGACCCCGAGTCCGGAGGGCATCGACTCCGGAGAAAGTCTCTCTACTCAGCAGCTCTTTCGTCCTTAAAGGGGATGCCACCCACAACCAGGCAATGGTCCACTGGACGGGGGAAAATAGCAGCGTGAGTATCCCCCTTCCTCCGTTCTCTATCGCAGCTAATTGTCCCGAAAAGTCATAAGATTGAACGTTTAGTTGTTTATCCTGTCAAGTCTTTTCATTAGGTGCGTGGATGCTTTAAGAATTTATTTCAGGTGGAGAAACAGGTAATGAAGCATCATGAGCTGATAGGCGGGTGTTTGGACTGCAGGACAGGTAGATGCATAACGACCAGCTTTCAACACACAAAACACATCTGCTGTGTACCGAGAGGTTTAGGCTCAGTGTTTACCAAACCATCCTGCTTGTAATGTGAGCCAGAATGACAGCCGATGCCGAAACGCACCTATACTTCGTGTGCTATGCACCTGCACGCGCCTAGAAAACAGAAGTTCACCGCAAGTCTTTGTTAGTATACGGCTGGCTCATGCACAATTTGAAGTTTGACGGTGTTTACTTGCTGAATCGTATTAGCGACGCACTGTGATAGTTATTATAAGAGCGATCGAACGAGCGCGAACAGCTTGGATGCGCTCTGAACAAACGCGCGCTTGTCTGTGTGATGGTAGCCTAGTTTGGTGAATTGTATCTGGAGGAGACATCTCTCATTTACAAAGCTGCCAAAACAACTCATGAGCTGTTTACACAAAATGCAAGCGCCCTGAATAAAACCTACTTTTTAATATCTGTTGAAGTGTGAAGTGCTTTCAAGTCACGCTTCTGTAGTCGGCTTGATTTGCCTTAAAACTATTGTCAAAAGTTTAGGGATGAGAAAGATTATTGCTCAGATCTTTTATCATTTGTTTAGTTTAAGTAGCAAGTTTGTCTCAGATGTTTGGTAACACTTTACCTGAAGGGGTGTGCATAAGACTGACATGACACTTTCATAATCATGACATTTCATGAATATGAAGGAGGTTTTATGCATGTTTATGACAACTGTCAGATTATGCCATTTTTAATGCAAAGATGACATTTGACCTAACCCTACCTCTACCCTTACCCCTAACCCTAGCCCATAACAAAGACATCTCAAACAATGTCATCTTTGCATTAACTGAGCGAATGACATAAAATCCCTTCATATTCATGACATGTGTCATGTCATGATTATGAAGGTGTCATGTCAGTCTTATGCACACCCCTTCAAGTAAAGTGTAACCAGATGTTTTTCCTAATATTGTTTACATATAGTAAGAGTGTAAAAAATGTGGGTGGTAAAGTAAGTTTTATGTTAAATCAGTTTGATGAGAATTGTTTTGAGACTTAATCTCTGCCTTGTAATCACTGTGTGCATAATTTAAGACACTGGTGAGGTCTTTTAAAACTCTAGTCTAGAAGAGTTACGTATGCTTTTTAGAAGACAAATGTGAGCAGGAGACATAAGTTCAGAGATGCCATTTGCGATTCTTTTCTTTGCACATCTCATTTTTTATAACTAATAATTATATTTTGTAAAAATATAACAGAAGTGCCATTTGTGATTCTTTTCTTTGCATATCTCATTTTCTTATAACTAATAATTGTAATATATTTTACACCATTGAAACCAACTCCCAGTTTCTGTAATGAAGCACTTTTCCTCTTAACCACATCCAATCTTCTTCTCCGAAAAATCTAGAAAAAATGCAAACAAAAAAGTAATTTGGAGAAGCATGCATTGTCATGTTTGTGTGTTGGAAATGTAAGTGTCTGTGTGGACTGTGGTCTTGTTGACTTAAAGTCAGAAGTAGTGTGAATTATGCAGGTCTTGGCTGCTATGTCAGATGTTCTGCAGTGAGGAGAGCTGTAACCTCAGTTGAGCCGAGCAACAAACCAGTGTTATTACTGTTAACTGAAACTAAAAACATAAAAATTTATTTATGTGAAATAAACATTGAAATAAAATATAAAAAGAACCTAAACTAAAAGTTAATAAAAAACTATATAGACTTTAAACACTAAAATGAAAACAGTCATTTATACTAAAATAACATTGCAACTGATAGACGCACAGTGGATAGAATAGATGCACAGAGGTCAACAAACTTTGTGCATATTTTCATTTGTCAGGTTTGCTGACAGACTGCATTACACTGTAAAAAATTTCAAGCGGTTTCAACTAATTGTTATTTAGTAACTAGTTCCACAGAAATTTTACATTGTCAATTTCTGACTTCAGAGTGTTATCTGAATTGTTATTTTTTAGTTGGCTCAACCTTTAGTGATCTAGTTTTATAGTCCATTCAACTAAAATGTTTTAATTGGTCAAACATTTAGAAGACTACAGCAAGTTATGTCAATTAAAATTTAACCGTTTACTCTATATGTTTTATATGTTACCTCAACTAAGATTTATTATTTGGGCACCATAAGAAATTGCTGGATCAATCACTAAAAACACACTTTACAACACATAATAGCCTTTATTTAATAACAATCTCCATTTATAACATTTTTCATACAAACTAAACATACAGGAATGAAGAAAAAAGTCACCTACATCTCGGATGGCCTGACGGTCAGTAAATTAACCATTCAGTCATACTGACTTACGGTCAGTAAGTTCACCATTCCCTCAAATATTATGGAAGTAAACAAAAAAACCTACTATAGGGGTCAAAATAGAACTTTAATAAAATATAAAAGTAAATAAATAAATTTTAATTAAATTGTATTATTTACAATTACAATTCATCTATATGTCATCTATAGCAGTGGTTCCCAACCACGATCCAGGAGGCCCCCCAAAACTTCAAAAGTGTTTCCAAAAATTACCCCAAAAGTTTTCAATGTCTCCTTAACCAAACACACCTGATTGAGATCATCAGCTCATTAGTAGAGACTCCAAGACCTGAAATGGGTGTGTCAGACAAAGGAGAGATGCAAAATGTGCAGTGTTGGGGGGCCTCCAGGAGCGTGGTTGGGAACCACTGATATAGCAAAAAGGTGGCCAAAAATTAGAGATTAAGTGGATATTTGAATCAAATGTTTGGTCAGTAGCTATTAGACAAGGACTTGATCGTCCTGTAAGTGTAACTGCAGCAATTACAAGGCCTTTGGCTCCCTTTGCAGGCATTTGTAATAACATGTAATGTTGATATAAAAAAATAATAATAAAAAACAAAACAAAACAATGGACACCATCACACAATTTGTAACGGTTTTACTGGTTATGGTAATTGGTCACCTTCTAAATCCTAATAGAATATATCTCAAAACACACTACAGAATGTTTTTAATGGTTAAAAGTTGATGGTTTGTAATGATATTTGTGATTCTTTTTTTTTTTTTTTCAGCAGGGTTGCCTCATTGTTTTTATATAATGCTTTTTAAGTCATTTTAAAGGCTGTTGTTGGTTTAAGTTTGTTTTTATAACCACAAAAATATTATCTTAATATTTCGTTGTATATTATTTGAAGTAACAAAACCATAGTTAATTTGCGGCTCCCATGGCTACAAGAACCATGATTTTTATTTTTTATTTTATTTATTTTTTATTTGTTAAATCCATGGCTAACTTTTGTAAGTGAACATGGAAACGCTGTGAGAATATTAGACGCGTTGGTGGTGAAATTATTACCGACATTACAACACGTTATTGACCTCCATACCCAAAAAAGTTTCACAGGATTTTGAATGTAGCCTACCTGAAAGTGACGCATGGGCTTCGTTTTCATCTTTTTTTTTTTTCCTTTTCTTGGCGCCGGATTGCTGATGTCTTTTCACAGGCATAGTTATCCATCAATTATGATTATTTGCATTCAGCCGCAAACATGAGGTGTGAGCGGTCGCGGGTGCCGGAATGGCGAGTCACTTTTTTTTTTCTTTTGAGCAACTGAGATGGTGCCCCCCTGGGAGTTGGTGTCCTACGCAAACTGCGTACTCTGTGTATAGAGAGCGGCGGTACTGATCCCTTTAAAGCTCCAGTTGACAAACATTACATCTGTAATACAACTGCAAAATTCAGTTTAAACTTTGTATAATGAACTAAGAAAAAACTAAAACAAGCTAAACAAAATATCAGCAAACAAACATTTACAAATATTATTACTGTTCACAATTAGATCTTTAAAATAAGGGAGAAGTAAAAAAAAAAAAAAAAAAAAAATGAACCAGGTGTTACAGTATATAAAATCAAGTCAAGCCACCTTTATTTATATTGCGCTTTATACAATACTGATTGTGTCAAAGCAGCTTTACAGAGTCAAACAGGAAAATAGTTAGTCAATAACGCAAGAGGACAATAACAAGTCATTTTTCCAGTTAAAGTCAGTTCATTGGTGATTCAGTGTTGACGTCATCCAGTTCAGCTCTCTTCCAACAATGTCTGTGCAATCAGTCAAGCGTCCCCAAATAAGCAAGCCAAAGGCGACAGCGGTAAGGTAAGGACCCAAAACTCCATCGGTGACAGAGATTGAGTAGAAAACCTTTGGAGCAACCAGGCTCAGTCAGGGGGCAGTTCTCCTCTGGCCAGACGAAACCAGCATGGTGTGGTTTAATTCTAGGCTGCAACAGAGGTCAGATTGAGCAGAGGACTTGTCTGGTTCTCGTGGTCTTGTCCCAATGGCCAACGAGGTCCTCGGAGGGGATCTGTCTCTGGGGCTCATCTAGTTGTCCTGGTCTCCACTGACAGTCCGGGCTGTCAAGGTCATCTCTAGGTGCTGATCCACCATCTGATGGAGAAAGAAAAGCAAATTTTAAGTAAAAAAAAAAAATGAAATGATGCCTTTTAAATCAGTTACAATGTATCAATATCAGACAAATTAAATTTGTGATGAAACAGAAGTTGCAACCCTTTTTTTTTTTTTTCCGGAAGGGAGCATTGATGCTGACTGGATTTGTAATAGAACATGTACATTTAATTTTATAGGGCTAAGTTACCTCAAATAGCATAAAAATAATATCAAAATATAAAGGTCCTGCCTGTTGTTGATAAATACCAGTGGTGATGTTTTACAAATTGATTGATCAGTTGGTGTTTATTGAGCCACGGTCTTTCCCTGTGCAGGAACTCGTGTTCACTATCTAGTGAGCCGAGATGCTTTGAACGGCCTGTGAAACAATTCAGTTGTTCATTCTCGTTCAGAACGACGAATTTCTCTTCCGAAGCGTGTTCACGAGACCGGAAACACAGTGTAATCCGCCCCGTTTGAAAAGAGCGACATGGCTTTTTACTTCATGGGACAACTCCAGAAGCTTACAGACGCAAAAACCCATTCAACACGCCCATGTTAACTTCAAATGACCGCATTACTGTGGTTTACGCGTTTCATAGATTACGGTTAACTTTAGTCGTAATGGCTTATAAAAGAGAAAAAGACCGCGCGATCTCTTCATATCTTTTCACGTCACGAAAGCACAAAAAATATCATACAACAAGCCAAAATGAGCTCAAATTCATTATAGTAACAGCTTTTGACATTACGTGTTTTATGGATTAAACAAGCTGAAAGACCACATTAAATCACTTAAATTTCCCTCTGACATATCATACAAGGCTTATTCGATGTTTTTATATAGGTTGTACGTTTGTGTATAAGTTTTAAATAAAACATTTACACCTTTTAAATATAGGTTTTGATTCAGTCTAACGTTAAGTAACGTTACAAATATTTCTTCAGTGCCACAATTGACTTACCTGACGCCTGAACTTGACATACACTGTCTTATATCCACATTTCTTCGGATATACAACTCATGAAACACTTTCTAAATGTCCACTCAAAAAAAAAAAAAAAATTATTTTCTCCTTAAATTTAGTCTAAAAAAATAACATTTATTTAGTGCAACTTACCAGACGCGTGAACTTGTCAAGATGGCGGCGCTGTTTCTCCCGCGAAGTCACTCAGGCGCGTGCACGTGCAGAATGATCTGTGTTGGCTGGATTTGTTTTTATTAGTTCAGTCAAACATTGGCATTCTGAATGTTGACTGGATTTGAAAATAACCATTTGTTTAATGTTTTTTAAATATATTTGGGCATACTTAATATAATATATCTTCTCAACTAAGCCCAAGCAATAAAATTAGTTGGATTTTTGGATAATTGGATTTTTTACAGTGTAGGATTTTACCAAAAGCACAGACGTTCTTGAAGATTTCTGCCTTTTATTGCATGTCATCTCCAGATTTCCATTCACAGCTGGGTTACTTTGGCATTTGGGGATTGTTCAAAATAGATTGACCACAGCGCCATGTGGGAAAGATGACACCAGAAGGAACTGTCGACATGTTACAAGCATTCTCTGTTGTGAGAGTGTGGTAATGTGAGACTGTTTATAGGATAGTCTTCTTGAAATTGTCTTTAACCTGTGACATAACTGCAGAAGTCAGTTGTTTTTGCATAAATTCACCATACTGATATGAAAATAATACAAGCCAGTCCAGCACAGCCGTGTGTAAAGATTTAAATTATTTATGCTATCATCTGCTGTTGTAATAGGAGCATGCAGAATCCATGCTCGATATTAGTTTAATTAAATGGGCAAATAAGAGGAAGAAAGATATCTGCATGTCACGATGCTTCAAGAAATTGCTGTATGTATAAACATAGGTTTATAATTAATGGGCATTTCTGTAATAGCCCAACCTTTGGAGAGAGGCAAATACTTCCTGTGCTTTAAGTGATGTGCTGAATAGACTCAAAACAAAGGAAGAACAAACAGTCATTATTCCAGTACCTAGGCTCTAGTCCTGGAGAACGATACTAGACTCCTGACGTAATTCCAGCATCGGAGCCTTTCAGTGTGCTGAACGGGTGCTCTTTGTGTTTTCCGTTCTACCTCTTTTGTTCTGCCTCACTTTCTCTGGGGAGTGCGACCATCTTGATTCATTTATTTTGCCCTCCTGCACTTCTGACGACAAATCTCTTTTCTGTAAATATAAGGAGATATAGTCATTTATCTGGTATTTAGCAGCAGTCTCTGCTGTTGTTTGTGTTTGCAGCGTTGTCGGGAAGCATTCATCTGTTTGCCTGCTGATAGCTGTGTTTAGTTAAGACAGAGCGAGAGAGCAGGGAAAAATGACACAGAAAACTAAGATACTGCATTTGAGAAAGTCAGAGATAGCTAGATAGACAGACAGACAAACAGTATTGATATTTAGAATGGAGATAGATAGAAAAGGAGTCCAAGGAAGCAATGGTAGAAAGATTGCTAACAGTCTCATTTAGCTCAGAATGTGTGCATGTTGTTCCCTTGCCTTCATGCTATTAGCAGATCTGATAAAATGAAAGACACATGGCTCATTGACATTTCCAAGGCAGTCCAGAGACGCCACCACCATGTGCGCTTCTCCCCTGAGTCATCATTTTCTTGTTTTCCAAAGCCAGTAGGTTTTCCAATTTTCAAGTTTTAGGGGGGATCTGTAATAAATTACAGATTATATATAATCTACTGTACTCATATATAGCATGACAGAGATAAACTCGTATACACCAGATCATGTGGAAATTTGGCTCTCTAAAATTGATCAAACCCTTGTCTTATAAATCTTGTGATCTGGTACTGTTTATAATTTTTGCATTGTGTAAATTAAATGGCCACACGTTTTATACAGTAGATTATGTACACATATAAAAAACAAACACATCCCTTTTTCAGTTCACCAAAAGGTGTGTCCAAGCACAAAAGATGGATGAGCCGTTTAAGGTAGTCCCTGGCAAATGGTTAATGAAAATATGTCTTGCTTTGCATGTAAATTGGGAATAGACTCTATTCAATAGAGTATAAAAACAAGTTGCTATTAAGATACATAGCATGTCTGCAATTTTTCTCTGTCTTTGTCACGTCCTCCTGAAGGCTTACTTCATGAAATAGGCATTCATTCATGGTTCATATACTTAACAGACAGTTAATTTGGCCCCTCCTATTGCATGGGCAAAATTGTTAGCACATGTCTTGTCTGTCTGAATCAATATTCCCTAGTTGTTTCTGAATGTTTCTGTTTTGCAATGAGTCAGATTTGGCTTGCAAACATGTGGCAGAGTGGACAAAAGTGTTTTCCATCCACATTTTTTAAAGCCTTTCCAAATCCAGTTTTCCAATTCCAATCTTCTTTCAAATATCAGTACTAATTACTGGCATGCCATTGGTGGTTTTGCTCTTTTCAGCACTGAGACTTTAGTTACTCTGCTTCTATTAGCCCAACTTATTAGAGGCTTACTTGTGGTCCCTTTTCCTTGCTCTCCCAATGAGGATTTCTTCCTTTGTTTCCTGGGAGACCTCATCAGAATCTGGAGGGACAGCTCAGGCGGAGAGTTCATGTGCAGCATGCAGAATGTGTTTTATTCATTGGCATTGCATATGTCATATTGCTCTTCCAATAGTGTTTTTGAAGGACTAGTTAGCCATAATTAAAAATGTTGACATAATTTACTCACCTCATCTACTTAGAGTAGATTGTGATTTAGGCTAGAAGTAGGATTAGGCTGATACTCTGAAGCACTGGCACTTGAATATTGATGCATAAGGTAACAAATAAACAGCCTAAGATTATGATTATCATAGGGCATTATGTAATTCTGGGCTCTCAGATCAACATCCGTGGTTGAAACATAAAAAATCAAGGTACAGTATTTGTGGAGAAACGTGATGAATTTGATGTTTTGACAGTAAGTCGACCATTGAGTAAATGTAATTCAGTGTTAAAGGCAATACATTGTCATTTTGAATTGATGCATCCATGTTTGTTATCAGTTTAATAGGATGAGCAAATGAGAGGAAGGTGCTTTTGTACTCCCCAATGGGCTTCAGCCTGCAGACAATAAGTGGACCCACTGAATAAGTAGAATTCTAATCAAGGCAATGAGTTTTCATTCAGAAATTTATGCGTATACACTCCTCAACATTATCTTTGCCTTTTCATTTCACATCACAGTTCTGAACTGTGCTGATTAACAAACAACTAAAATATGCAATGGCATATTTTTCATTTTTCAAATGTAACAACCTCCTCAGACTATCCCATGAAGCACCATAACGAATCATAAAAGTAGTCCATTTGATGTATGCACTTTAAGTCGAGCCCAAGTCTGAAGCTATATGATAACTTTGTGTCTGAAACAGACTGAAATTTAAGCCATCATTTACTGATAATCTTCACTAGACGGGAGCTCTCAAATCCTCCTTGTATGGAAAGCAGCTCAGACATTCTGTCTGTGATCTCCTTTCATATTTCACAGAAGAAAGAAAACAACATTGGGGATTAGAACAACACGGGGTGAGAAAATGATGACAAAGCTTTCATTTTGGGGAGAACTATTCCCTTTAATAAACACAACTATGGACTCACTAAACCTACAGCTGTGAATGACACTATTGTTGATGTCAGATGTGTTCATCAGTCTAGATCTGTATCACTTACGGCTTTGAAGGAGAATTCCTCCTGTTTCTGCCAGGTCATACTAACCTGAGGGAATTCATGTCTGTAGACTTTAGTAATTTCATCATTACGTTGTGCATTGTATGAGTCCACAGAGGAATACAGAGAGAAAATAGTACGGTGGGTGAGAACTAAATTAGCTTGGAACACAGAAGTGACGATGCCTCACTGATGAGCTTGTGAGACAGCCAGATTGTGTTCAAAATGTTCCTCAGAGCCTTGAAACAACAGATGATTAACCTGATCTATCTACTGTCCATAAGTGTTAATAAAATACAAATTCACAAGACCACCAGCCTTTTGTTGTCAGCGATCACACAAAACTAAAAAAAGAACAAACGATGGCTGTTGTTTTGAGATGGCTACAGCTGGTATTAGCATAGCTGTTTGTGACAGGAAAAGCTTACAGATATAGATTTAAAGAAACCGAGAGAACTGTTATACTGGTTGGCAACATGTTTCTGAAATGAAGCATGATGTCTAAAACAGGTAAAAGTTCACATTAGTTGGTTTGTTGGCTATAGCGACTAAAATGTTTGCCTCTCCCTGTACTGTATATTTTACCATATACACATCTCCTGATCAGTTTCTGCTACTTGATTGCACACATGCACTGTAAAATGATTTTTATTATAAAGGTATAAATTGAACAAAGATTACTGGAGTATGTTCTACAAGAAAACACTATTTTATTTTGGTCTTTCTACTTCAAGATTTCATGTTTAAATTAAATTAGTTGCTTGCTAATTATTTCGTAATAATTATAATCGTAATTATTTTAGTAAGTAATTTATAGCAGTTTCAGACTGAAAATAGTTTCAAAGTAAATCCTACCTTTTTCCAGTGTAGTGTAGGTTCACCTTAACATCCTTTTTGCTTAAGGTTGGACAAACAGTTAAGTGGGATTACAGTCTGTAGAAAGGGCAGAAAAACAGAGCTTGAGAAAGCTTGAGAGTTATAAAGAATAAGATTTCTGTAAAATATTAATTCAGTGATGCTGAACAAGTTGTATCAGAGAAAAACATACACTTCTAGTAAACAGAAAGGTTTAGAGCCAAGGAAATTTTTGTCCTTTCTTTGTCAGCTGCTGTGGCAGTCATTCATTCTTTCATTTTTTCCTTGCATAGACAGTTTGTGCACTACTGTGAGAATTCAATGGTGGTGTGTTGCTTTAGTCAGAAAGCATGTTGATAGAGCTCAGTCAAGCTGATTTCTACCACAACATTGTTCTAACAGCACAGCTTTATCTGTATAGGCTGCAGTGAACTACTGGTAATAAGACATCTTTATTGCTGTAGTCTCTTAAACTCTAAATGGACCATGTAGGGAAAATTACAGTGAGAATGAAATAATTGGTATGATGTTACTGAAGCATGTTTTCAATGTTAAAGTGGATCTGTTTCATGATGAATCCTGTATACATTCTCTCTTCTCTCTCTGTTTCTCTCTCTCTCTTAATCAGCGTGACTGTGCTTTAATGAAGTCTGTACGTAGTGCCTAATGACTCTCTGTCCTCTTCTCTCTAACCTTCAGCTCACACACACACAAATATAAAGGATGATGTCTTTCATATGTAATTTTCAGCAGGACTGACAAGTACCACGATGAAGGCTCTATGAGCTCTATCAATTTTAATTACCGAGGCACTCAGATAGTTATTGGGATCGTTCAGGTCAGCCAGGATGGCAATAAAAATTCACCCATGGGATGTCAGTCACTATATACACCTCATATTTTTTAATCTTGGTCATTTTAAATAGTAATATAAATTGAATATAGACTGCATGCCTGATTTATTGCCTACTGCCTGGATATGAAGTGGGAGTATTGTAAAGAATTATGCATGAATACCAAATTGACCCCCAAAGGACACCAAAACACAATCTTTGCAGCTTTTTTTTCTCCATTCTGATGTTCTCTTAACCTCATGTCCAGGTTTTATCTGGAATATTCGAGCTGTTATATAATAACTGGAGGAAGATTTTTCTTTCACTTTTTTTTCTGGGAGCAAAGACTGTCATGATTGAGGCTTCTGGTAATTTGACATTGAACCTCATTTTTCATGCACTTTTTGCTGAAAATAGTATGCTGTCAGAAAGAAATCTGTAGAAAAATGGATAATATCCTGCAGAATATTGCTTTTCTGTTAAGTTTACAGACATTTGCTTCAACTCTAAAACAAAACAAAACAATACAATTCAATATGTATTTCAACATACAGGTAAAACACCTGTAGAAAAATCATTACAGAAAGATTATAGACTTTTGCTAGGGTGTAGATGTTCAGCAGTCTGCTTTTTCAGTTATTGAGTTTATAATTAATTATGTGTTCAAAATTCTAATTTTGTTCTTTCAGTCACCTTCATTTAAAAACTTTTAATGCTCTAACACTGGCTACATAGGAACAGAGACATTATATCTGCACACCAACATACAATCTCAAACCCAGCAAGGCTATAAGATGAGTGTTGATCTTTAGGAAGTAACAATATACTGCTATTGTGAAGCAGACAGAGACAGCTGAACTCATGATGCATTTGTCACACTCTCAGTTTATTTACCCTCTTTTGAAGGACAAACAGCACCTCTGTGCTAGATTTGATGAGTATATAGAGTTTTAAGGTCTATGCAATTAGCATAAGCTAAATGGAAACATTTAGTTGTTATTGTCTGCCTACGGGGCACAGTTATGTAATTAGAGCTATAATCATAATCATCATTATGTCCGTTATCATCTAACTGATATAACTTGAGCTAAACTTGAGAAACATTTACCTCAAAAATATGTTGATGATACTAAACTGTACCTATATTATTTATAATATAAATATAAAGGATTCTTGCAAATGTTTAAATTTCTAAAGCTGTGCATATGTGGTAACACTTTATAATAACTGCACGCTATGAATCAATAGGTAAGCCTTAGTAAATAGTCAGTTCATCCTTTATAAAGCATTGTCCCAACCTTAATAGGCATTAGTAAGCAGTTTATAAATACAGCTATAAATGCATTGTTCTTGATTTAAGCATATCTATTACAAAGGATATTTAAAGGCTTGGTTATCTTCCTAATTTTATTTTATTTTTATTTTTTTGCATCTTGAAAAAATATTTCTGTGTTCTGTATCCCTCTCTGTTGTGTTTGTTTAACTTTTCTGTTTGGACGATAAATGAGCCTTTAAATCTCCTTTGTAAATGCTTTACAAGGTATAAATAGTCCTCGCTTTAGATGAGCTCACAAAAATAGATGGCTGGTAACTACTAAATGTTTTATAACTACCTGACTTAATCATGAATTACAGCAGGAATATGTGTTAATAAAGCATTTATTAACACACTGAGGAATAGTTAAGCCATGTGTCTAAATAATAAGATTCATAAATGTACATTTAAATAGTTTATTAATAATTTAATTACACTTTCTAAATTACTGCTAAATAACTGGTTTGTAAATTGATCATTAATAAAGTATGAAAATACAATTATTAAACGTTATGGATATGCTCAAGAACAAAACATTTATAGCTGTATTTATAAACTGCTTACTAATGCCTGTTAATGTTGGAACAATGCTTTATAAAGGATGAATTGACTAATTACTAATGCTTAACTAATGAGTCATAGTGTGCAGTTATTATAAAGTGTTACCCATATTTCCAAATGTACTAATATACGAATACTAATAAGTAGAACAAAACTGTGAATATCTTTCAAAGATCTGTTGCCACTAACCTGACAAATCGGGGTAAATCAAAATGTAGTTTTTCTTCACTCTATCAACCTGGGGTCTTTTGTCATCTTAACTTTGTTTTCAGGAGGTCTGGTGAACCCTAACTGCTGTTGTGTAGAAGCCAGCCAATCAGATTAAAGCTTGCCAGATCCAGAAAATGCCTGCCAGTTTTGTGTGTAATAAAACGGTCCTGTACAAACTGTGGGTGTGCCATCTGAGGCAGAGACGATACATTTTCATTGTTATGAACGCTAGCATTGACTAAGATGCAGATAAAGGTTTGTTTTCTGGCACAAGAATGATTATTATCATTCTGTTTTCAACGTTACACTTTTCAAAACTCTCCCTGGAAAACCTATTCCACTCTCTATGAGATTAATTAATTTAATATACAGGCCTAGTATTTCCAAGCATTGTAGCTTTTAAAATGCACTAAACCTGTAATAGTTAATGTATTTTGTCAAACAGTGTAATTCTATCTTCTCTGGTGTTGTGTGTTGTGTGAGTATAGTGATGTGAGTGTGGGTGTGTTGTCCATAGCGACAGATTACATATGACTGCAGACTTACAGACCAAAATGTTTTTTTTCCACAGTAAGAAGCAGCTCTGTTATTAGTTCCTATAAACTGATGCTAATGTAAAGAAAAAGATTCGCTATCTAAATCTATTGTCCAGTGTTGTATCTTTGAACACATTTTAATTTAAGATCTAATCTATTGTATTTTGCAGACTCATGTGGGGTTTTGTATTATAGGCGGGGGAAAAAAATGAATTTCCCTATGAATATGGGATTGACATTGATATGCTTGATGTATCCGGTTGTTCATCATACTGAGTGTGTTACACAGAGCAGGATAGTGGCAAAAATACCCGTGACCAGCTGCTTCCACAGAGAGGTCAAGACCCTGGAACACACACACACACAGTTGTGCCATATAGCACTATGCACCATAATATTTCAGCCATATGGCTCTTGTTCTCAAGTCTTAGTGTTGCCTATTGAAATGTGCTGTCATATGTGTGTCTTTGCACATTTAGCTGTTACCAATGTATGTTGTGAAAAGTTAAATATAATTTCCCACAGATCTGATTGTTTTGTGTGTATGTGAGAATCTGATGGACTATATGAGTCACACTCTCTCTGTCTGCCTGTGAAGTGAATCCCATAGTCCTGCCCCCTCAAATCCACCAAACACAGCTTCACTCCATATTCTCCATATATGTGTCTGCTATTTCTGTCTGTCCTCTATGGAGGCTTGTTTCTCCTACAGGATAAAAAAAAGAAAAGGTAATTGGAACATATACAGTTCTGACTGAGATTATATTTCACAATCAGGACTTTTTCAGTGAGATATAAATGCAGAATTACAAGACATAAACTCCCAATTCTGAGTCAAAATTGCAAGTTTGTATCTTGCAATCCTGAGTTTTGCATTTCCAAGAATTGTGAGATAAAGTCGCATTTACCTTTTTTTTATTATTCTGTGGTAGAAACAGGCTTCCCTAGTCTTCAGTGCATGTTTGTTATCTGTTATTTTTTGAGTGCTCATAATATCACGCTTTTTATTAAATATTTATCAAAAGCATTGATATATATATATATATATATAGCATTGATATGTCATATATTGCCTATATATATAGGTGCTGGTCGTATAATTAGAATATCATCAAAAAGTTGATTTATTTCACTAATTCCATTCAAAAAGTGAATCTTGTATATTATATTCATTCATTACACACAGACTGATATATTTCAAATGTTTATTTCTTTTAATTTGGATGATTAGAGCTTACAGCTCATGAAAGTCAAAAATCAGTATCTCAAAATATTAGAATATTACTCAAGACCAATACAAAGAAAGGATTTTTAGAAATCTTGGCCAACTGAAAAGTATGAACATGAAAAGTATGAGCATGTACAGCACTCAATACTTAGTTGGGGCTCCTTTTGCCTGAATTACTGCAGCAATGCGGCGTGGCATGGAGTCGATCAGTCTGTGGCACTGCTCAGGTGTTATGAGAGCCCAGGTTGCTCTGATAGTGGCCTTCAGCTCATCTGCATTGTTGGGTCTGGTGTCTCTCATCTTCCTCTTGACAATACCCCATAGATTCTCTCTGGGGTTCAGGTCAGGTGAGTTTGCTGACCAATCAAGCACAGTAACACTATGGTCATTGAACCAGCTTTTGGTACCTTTGGCAGTGTGGGCAGGTGCCAAGTCCTGCTGGAAAATGAAATCAGCATCTCCATAAAGCTTGTCAACAGAAGGAAGCATGAAGTGCTCTAAAATTTCCTGGTAGATGGCTGCGTTGACTGACTACAGAAAACACAGTGGACCATCACCAGCAGATGACATGGCAGCCCAAATCATCACTGACTGTGGAAACTTCACACTGGACTTCTAGCAACATGGATTGTGTGCCTCCCCACTCTTTCTCCAGACTCTGGGACCTTGATTTCCAAACGAAATTTACTTTCATCTGAAAAGAGGACTTAGGACCACTGAGCAACAGTCCAGTTCTTTTTCTCCACAGCCCAGGTAAGACGTTTCTGACGTTGTCTCTGGTTCAGAAGTGGCTTGGTAGCCCTTTTCCTGAAGACGTCTGAGCGTGGTGACTCTTGATGCACTGACTCCAGCTTCAGTTCTCTCCTTGTGAAGCTCTCCCAAGTGTTTGAATCGGCTTTGTTTGACAGTATTCTCAAGCTTGCAGTCATCCCTGTTGCTTGTGCACCTTTTCCTACCCAAATTCTTCCTTCCAGTCAACTTTGCATTTAATATGCTTTGATACAGCACTCTGTAAACAGCCACACCTTTCAATAATGACCTTCTGTGACTTACCCTCTTTGTGGAGGGTGTCAATGTTCGTTTTCTGGATCATTGCCAAGTCAGCAGTCTTCTCCATTATTGTGGTTTCAAAGAACAAGAGATACCCAGAATTTATACTGTAGGGATGGTCATTTATTGAAACTCAAATGTAAATATTCTAATATTTTGAGATACTGATTTTTGACTTTCATGAGCTGTAAGCTCTAATCATCAAAATTAAAAGAAATAAACATTTGAAATATATCAGTTTGTGTGTAATGAATGAATATAATATACAAGTTTCACTTTTTGAATGGAATTAGTGAAATAAATCAACTTTTTGATGATAATCTAATTATATGACCAGCACCTGTATATATATATATATATATATATATATATATATATAGAGAGAGAGAGAGAGAGAGAGAGAGAGAGAGAGAGAGAGAGTACTTGGAAACTGCTTTCTCTTTTCCTTTGTCTGTCTTTGCTTCTTTTAATTTGAATTAGTGTTGTCAAAAGATCCGGTACTTCGGTAACAAGTCGGTACTAAAAAAATGAAAACGTCACGGTACCAGGTTTTTTTTAGTACTGGTGGTACCAGGCCCGGATTAATACAGTGTAGTGCCCTAGGGTGAGCACATTTGAAGTGCCCCCCCCCCCCCCCCCCAAAATTCAGGAGCACCTTCTGATCAATAACAAAAATTAGCCTTCCCATTAAAAGGTGATATTTGACTACTTAAAGTGATTTACAGGGGCATTTTTTGGTATTTTTTGTAATGCCATTTTTTTCCTCAAATTTTATTAAAAGTATGTCATTATGTCAAATTCAAAAAGTCTATATTTATAAGCTTTTCCAAAATGTCTAATTAAAAAAAAATAGAATAAGAACAGGTAGAATAATAAGAATAAGTTACCAATCAAAATAAATCAATATTAACAAAATCAGTTTTCACTACAAAGGTGGCACAGAATACAAAAGTGGCATGAAGGTAAATTTACATATATTTACAGAGGCTCAGAGGTGGGATGAATCTTTTAAATTCATAATGTTGTGAGATTAATGTTTTAAATATAAAATTTTGAATATAGAACTATTGTTTGATTGAAATTATTTAAATAACTATGACACTTTAAAAATAAAACTGCCAGCAGGTGGCGGCAAGCCACTGAATCATTCATTTAATTGAAAATGTATGTAGAATGTATGTGTTACTATTACTACTGTTGAAAAAAGTTATATTTATTTTTAAAGAAATAATCACACAATATTTCTTTCATATTTTAATTTTAATAGTAAATCCCCTTTATTTACCCCCAAAATAAAATGTGTTTAAATTTCATTAATTAAAAGGCAAATTCAGTTTGGGTGAAACTTTACTGTTTACTGTTTACTGTCATACTTTTATTACTTGCGGAAAAACTTGAAACACAATTTAAATAAGTATAAAGAATGGCATTGATTTTTGTACATTTTATTTTTGTTTGACTTTATTATTAAAAATAGTGTTTTTTAATTAGCATGTGGTACTGAAATTGGTACAGAGAACCGTGGATTTTCACTGGTATCGGTACCGAATACTGAAATTTTGGTACCGTGACAACACTAGTTTGAATTCAGTGCTTGCTTCCTCCGGATTTTGTAAAACTCAACTCAGATTGAATATGACTGAAGAGGGAGGCTTTTGGGTTTGGTTGTATAATCTCTTGTCTTGATCAGTTGTTGGGTTGTGGTAAAGAGAGCTGCTTGTCACAGATCCACTGCCTCTCTCTATTCTCTCTACAGCAGACCCTTTTATATATAGCTACAACGCACAGAGCTGACAGGGAATATGACATGGGTAATTCAATCAATGGAAAAGAAGGACAAGATTCTCTCTCGCTGACTTTCTCTCCCTTGAGGGGTTTTCCTGTTACAGCGGTGCTTAGTTCGCTAGTGAACATTTTGAGATCTTTCCTGCTCTGGTTAAAATTGACCATAGTCAAATCTAAACACTAACATTAAATGAGGTATGTGCAAAAGTCTGTATTTTCAAAATCGATGGGTTGCCTGAATGACTAATCGACTATTTATAAAGAATCCTTGCATAATTAGGCAGTTTTCAATCAGATCTGAATTCTTAGGGAGAGCTTTGTGTTAGGCACATTTTTGGATTTAAAAACAGCTAGACAGACTGCAATGGAATGGAATAAAATTGGGATAATTAGTGGAATAGGAATGGAATCATTTAGGTACTTTGAAACAGCTTCTTAAAAACGCAACTCTAATGGCACAAGATGGTCACAAACAATGTAAATTGGGACACGGTTTCCAGATGTCTTTTTGTATGAATGTAGTGGTGCAACATTAAAAGCAATGAATATAAAGATGCAGTTTTTCAGAGTTTTAAAAGCTCAAATTAAAACTTAACCACTTACAATACAGAATATTAGAATAAAATGTATCTTCTAGTTTAAAACCTAATTAAAATAATATCTAAAGTAGGAATAGTTATGATCATGCATGAGTATGGCTGTAGTGGCAATGCTTTAGGGATTAAGCATCAATTTTAGACTCTTAGAAGATGCTTGAAGTTTTCTGAGAATTAAAAAAAAATATATATAAGTAAATTATGTTTTTAGACAGTATAAAAACTTCTTCTGAAGTATATTTAGCATATTTTTGTAATCAAATGAATGAATCAAAGCCAAAGCTAAAGTTGTTAACTGTTGTCAGATATTATGTATGATATGTCAGGTGTGCATTATTTTGTCATGGGGAAATGCAATGATTTTAAGGATGCACCATAACATAAAATGCACAAAATTGTAATTTTGTACTGCATCAGTTGTTATTAGAACAAAGCTACATAATGCTGAGCAATTGCTGACTTAGTCTTGAAGAAAGTGATCTGGTTCAAAAGAGTAGAGCTGTTAGTGTCCTCCATTTCCCCATGACTTCTGTTGTGGTCACTGATTCATTTCATGTGTGATAAAGAACATCTGTGGTAAATATTTATTGTATACAACATGCAGTACGTAATATTTTCACCTTCTCATTTAAAACTGATCAGCCCCAGCATTTAGCCTTTTGCAAATCTCTAATACAAGGATTGGATAAACAAACATTTTGTGTTATTACATTGAAGCTTAGGAACTGATCTTTATTATTCGTATGAGTTTAGAACTGACAGGGTTGGTTTTCTGGCTTTAGTTTGGTGTCTTGCGTATTTTTCCTCTCATATTTTAGAGATTAGCCTTCTTTGATACTTCAGACAGTGAAATGTAGCTCAGCATGTTTCTGAGCCATTGACAGCAGAACCAGTTTTACACGTAAAAGAGAGATGCACAAAGAACTGTGCTTGTCTGATAATGAAATGTTGCAGAATGACCTGGGAGAGGGTTATTCTGTGGCCCACAGCAGGACCTCTGTATTGATTTATTTCTGTTCAGACCTCAGTGATGGAGATATGTGAGTGTGCGATAAACTGATTACTTATTTGAAAGAGACAGAAAGGAAAAACTTGCTCGTTCAAACTCGCACTGGGATGACCATGTCATAACTAATAAATGGTGACTGTCAGTGGAATCAGTAGAAATCATAAAAACATTCAAACTAAAGAAACAAAAACTGATTATGTCTGTTAAAATCGTACTACATTATCCTCCGGTTTCACAAACAAGGCTTAAGCCTAGTCCCAGACTAAAATGCATGTCTGAGCTGTTTCAACTGAAAGAAACTCGCACTGACTGATCTCAAGATGCACACCAGTAACCCAGTTTTTTTTTATTACTTAATCATAACCATTACTTCATGAAACAAAACAATAATAAAATAGGATGAAAATGGGTAATTTCATTTTAATTACTACTTAATTTTATTTGTGAATTATTAATCATCAAATTATTGTGATATTGTAATGAACTAATGCTCATAATATATATTTAAAAACAATGTGTATATATTTGCATAATTATCATTAAATACTCTTTTTCTTTATATCCTAAAATAAAAAGTCATATTAATTTCAGAAAAAGCTAAATGACATCAATAGAAAACTACTGCTACAGAATCAACCATACCATACTACAGAAGCTTAAAATAGCTACATACAGATGAGAGTCAGGAATCAGGAATCCTGCTCTCCTGTCTGTGTGTGTGTGTGTGTGTGTGTGTGTGTGTGTGTGTGTGTGTGCGTGCGCGTGTTCTGCTCAAGGCTCCTTTCTGTCCTCGTCTGGTAGAAGCTGGACAAAGGCCCTCAGCTTTCTATATTGTTGTCTTCGCCTGACTGATTCCCCCTGCAGCAGCACAGGGAGACATTTTTCTCCGCCTCTTAGCTTGTTCTTTTTGTCTGTTTGTTTCTCTTTCTCTTTCCTTTATTTTTTTTATCTTAGTGTCTAATTGTCTTTTAGCAAAGTCTCCCCCATTCTCTCTTTTTTTCCCCATTCTCCAGCCATATTTTCCTGTTCTCCAGGCTTTTATATTTTAGGCACTGGTATCTGGTGTTCTGACTGAATCTTGACCTCAGTCATTCTCTGGGCTGGACAAATGACTGAGACGTCCTTTTTCCCTGGAGCCATTCTATTTTTCATTCCTATTCACACACAGACACACACATTCTTCCTCTACTTTCCCATTTCTCATTTTTCTTTGCCTTTTTCTCTTTCTTCTTTTCTTTTCAACTCCCTCTCTCCATTTTGTTACAACAGTCTGGGGAGAACCACAAAAATCCTGAAAGATTCTTTTCTTCCACTTATTTTATTCCTTCAGGCAGTGGAATTTGCAGAAAATCTCTCTCTGTGCTGCTGCACCGCGTTGGCTGTAATCTCCTTTCAATCTTCCTCTTCTCTTTCCCCACCCTGATCCCATGATCACAGTGATGTTCCAAGTCTTAAGTGGAGCTGAGTGCTCGTGTAATCAAATTCCCCATGGTTTACCACATCGCTGCGGTTACAGTCAGATGTACGAGCCCGTGACCCGTGACCCCACCTTGGATTTGGGACAAGGCCAATCACAGAGCTGGGTCACCCATAGGCCGTTATGTTTCTCACAAAATTTCAGCTCTGACCTGCTGTGCTCCTCTAAGAAGAGAAGTGACTTCTGATCTGTTAGAAATAAGTGTGAACATGTTGTATGTGTGCATATTTGTATTTATATTACTTTTGATTTTAACCTTTTAACTTGGCCTATGGTCAAAACCAGTTCAAAATTCTCTCCAAAATTTTTATTCACTTGATGCACTATAAGAGCTTGCCTTAGGATTGTGGACCATTTTATTGCACATTCACAGTCCCAGCAGGTGGAAAGGAGTGGAAACTGATTGATGAAGTAAAACATTGTAATCAATGAGCAGTGTTGGAAGGTTGAGCTGTATACTAGTCAGTTTCTGTACATCACAGTCTAAACTGAGCTGTTGTGCAAACTCTTACTCTTTCCTTTTTGGTAGTTCTATGTTTAGTAGGTAGTTAATTCATTAGTAAAGTTTAATTTCTTAATAACCCTTATTGTCACAGTTGCTTTTGCCTGTTTGTGGATTACTAGTGTTGGATTTGTGATTTGAACTCTATAATGAACTTTGTGTGTGGATTCAACATCATTTACAGTATATATGTGTGTTTAGCACATTATTAGTTCACTGTTAATTTTATCAAACAGCCAAATTGTTGTTTGTTCTTTTTTACGTATGTTCACCGATGTATTGCAATAATAACCCACTTCCAAGTTTGCAGGAGTTGCTAGATATTTAGTTTCCAAATGATTCAGTTACCGCAGCACAGAAGCCCTATGCAAACGAATAGCATCTGTTTCACTGGCCCATTGAAGTAACTTCCTCCAGTTCCCATCCAGAACAAATGTTTTATATGGACACATTTTGATCTTTCCTTGAAATAAAAGATTTAAAAAGCTGTTTAGAGAATTAGGTGAATGTTCTGACTTTCATTACATCCTAAGTATGTGTATTGTATTGCCATAATGATGCCAGAGGAAGCTCTAGAACTCCACCAGTTATTTAGTCTTGAAGTATCAGTGAACTGTGGATTTATCTGTTGCCAAGAACACATGTCATAAAAGGGATGGGCACTAAGCCATGATGAAAGAGTGAGATCTCAACCAGTGCTGCACAGAGAACTCACTTCTGAAACAGACTAACCAGCTTAAATGGAAGATCAAAAGAGAAAGTATGTAGGTTGAATAAAGAGGGAATCTTTTGCTTAATCATCTATCATTATGTGACTATTCATCCATTACTAAGAAATCAGCATTACGTTAATCTTAAACTAGTACGGGAATGTAGCCATCTGGACAACAGTGACAATGACAAATTATCCTAAGTTTCTCATTTTACTTTTAATCACACTACAGTTTGTAAGGTTGTTGACTTAAAGCTGCAGTCCGTAAGTTTTGCCTCTTTGTCGCCATCTGTGTTTGAAAACCTGGAATTGCAAGCTGCTTGCGGATTTATCTTGCTTGCGTGGGGTTGTGCTCCGGCATGGCTCCAGTGCGGATGAATCTAATGTTTTGAGGTGAATGTGTAGCTGTCAATCACCGCACTGGTGTGGATGTTTACTGTACTTTGCAATCACAGATTCTAGCCTATGTCTTGGAATATATGACCCAAATAAGCATTTTCACTGTATATTGCCATCTGAACAAGTAAGTAACAAATCTGCCATGTTTGCTCTGACCAACTGAGGAAAAAAGCATTCCCATAAATCGCGCTTCCAATGGTGATTTAATCTAAAGATCAGTTAGCTCATATCACATCAAAACGTGCAAAGTATTATTATTGTTATACTTTATTCTCAAATTATTAATATTAACATCAGCATTGAGTGACTATGAGTATAGTGTGTATTAGCGTGTAGATTTCAATTTCTGTACAGTCTAATATCTAATTTTCATGCCATTCGAATTTCATGTTAAGAAATTATTTTAACCCAAAAAGTAAATTATTCTCCCTTCGAACTGGTTTTCTTTAAAATACAAATCTTGTGTAATCCCAAGCTATCTGTAATCAGAAGCACATTTAAAACTGAAATATAATTTAATTTCATTCACATGTGTTTCATAAACGCATAATCCTTTCTGGATTACAATCCGCCATCAAAATGATACATTTAATTATTCTAGCTGCCGTGAGAAAAGGCTATAAATGATCCACCACCTGCAGGATCCTCACATGTGATAGCTTAGTAGCCGAGATAACTTCTTTATGTTTACAGACGTGACGTAATGACGCAGTGCCATGCTCAAATTTCCTGCAAAAACCTACCCGTACCACTCAAATCAGAAAACATTATTATAAGATAACCGTTGTGAATCGGGCTAAAGTAAGGTGTTAGTTTTGAACACTGGCTGGTTATGTACTTGCTCAAATATTGATTTCGGATAATTTTTAACCAAAAAAGTTACAGACTGCAGCTTTAAATGTATGTTTAATGTATTTCTAAATGTTTTGATGAGGTCACTGATTTTGGCAAGTCAGTTAAACGTTTAATAAATGGCTTTGCAGTAAAATGAGCCCCTTGATTCAGAAAATATATGAGAGACATTATTTTCTCATCCTCGTGTTGTTCCAAACCTTTTTGATTTCTGTGAAACATAAAAGAATATATTTTGAAGAATGTTCAACTTTGTCCAAACAATGGTTATAGGTTCTGAAAAAAACACATTGCTTAGACAAAAAAACAATTAAAAAAAAAATTCCTGCAAAATTTTTTATGTTGTGCTGAACTATCGCTTTGTCTATACAGCTGGATATTTTTTTGAACTGACATATGATTCATTAGGATTCTTTTAGTAGAGCCACTCTTCTAGGAGAGAGAGAGAGGTCAACTCAGGGCCAAACCAAGGTGAATGAGTGCAACAGGAGTTGGATATAATGAGGTAGAACCGATTCAATGTTTTGACTGCAGCTGTCACCATCAAAAAGTGTTTCATCAGTAAGAAGTCAACACAATATGCCATATTTTGTTAAACATAGTTGGCAGTTTGTTAACATTTAACTTTTTTACGATGGCTTCCTTTGTAGGATCTATTTGATGTGTGCTAACCCAGCAGCACTATAATTAGTGTGTCTGACCCCAGGGTCACCAGAAGCAGGCCTGTGTTGATAGCACCTGGGCAGGTAACTGAGGACACTCCATCAGCACCTTTCAGCTTTCATGGAGCATTGCTCTTGATGAGAGAGGGGGGTGGATTGTGAGCATTTTACCGGGCACTCATATTAAGGGTCAGTGTGCTTTGCCAGGACTGTTAGAGCAGGAATTTTGATCTAGTCTTGCCAAATGAACACTAAATGCCCCTTTTAGGGGACGTAATTCCTTTCTGTGGCAAAACCTTTGGCACGCTGCCTAATGCACCCTGCCCTTCTCCTTCTATAGTGAATTCATGAATTTCTGCAATGTATTGAGGCCAGTGTGATGTTAGGATGCTCATGGAGTTCAGCCAGTTTTTTTTTCTCAGTGTTTAGTCATGTAAGGTGGAATGTACCATTAAACTAAAGCTAATAAAGCAGGTTCCCCTTCAGGAACCCGAGCTGCGTCGAACACTTTGGGAACGCTTTCAGCGTGACCATGCTCTGAATCACGTGTGTAATCAGTCCAACGGAGTGGCGAGACCTCACAAGCGGGGTGATGTCACGACCAGGAAGCTTAAAAGCGCATACGGTGGAAACAGCAGCAGCTTCTGTCATTCAGTAAGCACTCTCTGTCTGTGTCAGTCCTATTTATTATTGTCTGTCTTGCTGCTGTATTATGGCTAAGAGAGATTCAAAGAGTGGTGACAAACAGTGTTTCAGGCTGTGTGTTCCTCCCTGCCCTCATTACATCACGGGTGGGGATACACACAGTTTGTGCGTTGTTTGTTTGGGAGCAGAGCACGCTCATTCAGCCCTCGAGGGGGCTGATTGTCTGCATTGTGAGCGCATCTCGATGCGGATTCTCCGCTCCCGGAGAGCTCTATTTGAGGAGGGAGCTCTCACTAGCATTCCTCGCGGCTCTGGTCCCGTTTCTGCTGAGGCAGGGTGGCGGCTGCGGTCATAGGGATTGCAATTGGATCTGGTGGAGGGAATGGAGACGGGCCAGTCCCTTTCTCCTTCCTCACCTTCCAGATCCATAGCCCCCTCCCAGAGATCGGAAGCACGCACTGCGGCTGCTTCCACTCAGGGAGAGGGCTTGGCGCTGCACCTATCATCCTCTGAGGAGGTTGATATGGAGAGCATCGATGAGACTGCTGATGCACCACCCCAGTCTCCCCAGTATGAGGAGTTAGTGGAGGTAGTTACTTGTGTGGTAGCCAAGTTACACATCGAATGGCCCGTCGAGAAACAGACCAAGCCGCCGAAAAGCAAACTAGATGAATGCTTTTTGTGCGCTCGGTCATTACCTCCACACCGGGGCTTGCCTTTTTTCCCTGATCTCCACACTGAGGTGTCGAGATCATGGGCTAAGCCATACTCGGCCCGTATCTTCAGTCCCACTGCCGGTCACTATTCTAACATTGTGGGATTGGATGATCACGGTTACAGAGCGATGCCCTGGGTTGAACAGACGCTAGCTAGCTATCTGTCTCCCAGCGTGGCATCGTCTCTGAAAGCCCTGGCATTACTGCGTACTACTTCAGCGTTGGTGGGCAAAGGGTACTCGGCAGCGGGTCAGGCTAGTGCATGTTTGCATACTATGGCTGTGTTGCAAGCATACCAAGCAGACCTGCTGAAGGAGCTGGATGAGGGCGAGGAAGTCAGAACAGATGATATCTCTGAGCTTAGGCGAACCACTGATTTATCTCTCCGTGCCACCGAAGAAACCGTGCGTGCCAGCGGCCGGTCTATGGCAGCAATTGTGGCAGCGGAGAGGCATTTGTGATTGACCCTATATGAGATGAGAGAGAAAGACATGGTCTTCCTTATGGACAGCCCGCTTGCGCCTTCTAGCCTGTTCGGCGACGCTGTCAATACTGTTGTCGAGAGGTTTCAGGAGGCTCGTAGACAAG
This sequence comes from Acrossocheilus fasciatus, assembly GCA_036784905.1. Classification (NCBI taxonomy): domain Eukaryota; kingdom Metazoa; phylum Chordata; class Actinopteri; order Cypriniformes; family Cyprinidae; genus Acrossocheilus; species Acrossocheilus fasciatus. Next base: position 23,049,690 of record CM071944.1, read on the forward strand.
CGGCGGCATTCCAGCGGTTCCTCCCTCGCTGCTCTCTAGCTTCTGGGGCTGCCGGGCGGGGGCAGCCCCATCCATGTTCCTCCTACTCATACCAGGACCAGCAGAAACTGCAGGGGGACAGAGAGCAGCAACGCTTGAAGTCGGGGTCTTTTAAGCCAAAGCCGGATCTGCGGACCGTCCTTCAGGCGAAGAGGGCCTCGGCTAAGAGGTCCTGACGATCACGGCTCAGGACTTCGGAGGGCAGGCCCTTCTGGGGAAGAGCGGTACACACTTCATTATATGGTGCCTGTCTCTCCTCAGCCCGGGTGAACCAAATTTGGAGTATGTTTGGTCAAGCTCAGGTGAATTTGTTTGCGACTCAGGAGATATCGCACTGTCCCCTCTGGTTCTCTCTGATTCCCCCGGCTCCTCTGGGACTGGATGCCATGGTGCAGACTTGGCCGAGGCTTTGTCTGTACACTTTTCCCCCGATTGCTCTGCTCCCAGGAGTTCTAGAGAGAGTGCGCCGGGACGGTGTCTGTCTACTGTTAGTAGCCCCGTTCTGGCCAGGTTGAGTATGGTTCTTGGACCTGATTTCTCTCCTCGATGGCTCTCCATGGGAGATTCCCATCAGGAGGGATCTCCTCTCACAGGCGGGGGGCACTATCGTCCTCCCTCGCTCGGAGCTGTGGAAACTATGGGTGTGGCCCCTGAGAGGGCACAGCTCATAGCTTCTGGTCTCTCAACCGAGGTTGTTGAGACCATCCTCCAGTCCAGAGGAGACTTTATGCTTTGAAGTGGAAACTTTTCACTTCTTGGTGGGGCAACCTCCAGCTTGACCCAGTCAACTGCCTGGTTGGTCCAATTTTAGAATTCTTGCAGACCAGGTTGTCCGTAGGGTTATCTCACTCTATCTTGAAGGTTTACGTGGTGGCCATAGCGGCTTTCCACACCCCTCTCTGTGGGTAAACACCCTCTGGTTTCATGTTTCCTCCACAGTGCGCTGAGGCTGAGACCCCCAGTACATTCACGAGTCCCTCCTTGTGATTTAGCAGTGGTTTTAGAGGCTCTGTGCAAACCACCTTTTGAGCCCCTTGAGGAGATCTCTGATTGCTTGCTATCAGTCAAGACTGCTTTTTTACTTTCTATTTCTTCTCTCAAGAGAGTTAGGGATCTACAGGCCCTTTCAGTGGCCCCGTCTTATCTAGACGTTGCGCCCGGTATGGCCAAAGCTTTTCTGCACCCAAGACATGGCTATGTGCCTAAGGTGCCCTCCTCTGCGCCACGGCCCGTTGTATTGCAGGCTTTCTGTCCTCCTCCCTTTCGGGAGCCAGACCAGCAGAAGCTTAATTGTGTGTGTCCAGTGCGAGCACATGTCCGTATGTCCACAGATCTGCCCTGTGGAGGAAGGCTGACCAGTTGTTTGTTTGCTATGGTCATTCTAAGAAGGATCGTCCTGCTACTAAACAGACCCTTAGTCGGTGGATTGTTGATGCCATTTCTTACGAGTCCTCTGATCTCCCCTTACCCTTGGGGGTCAAGGCTCACTCAACCAGAAGTGTGGCGGCCTCCAAGGCCTTTCTGTCAGGTGTGCCTATGCTTGACATTTGTAACGCTGCGGGTCGGTCCACGCCGCTTATGTTTGTGAGGTTCTATGACCTCGATATGCATGCCACTCCCGGCTCCTCTGTTCTCTTGCCTTAGTTGTGCTCTTCCACACTAGGCAGGGATTTGAAAGTCTGACGGCGCGGGCATGCAAGCGTTCGATGCAGCTCGAGTCCCTGAAGGGGAACGTCCCAGGTTACGTATGTAACCATGGTTCCCCGAGGGAATGAGACGCTGCGTCGCAGTGCCATACTTATGGTATCCCTGCGAGCGTTTCCTTCATTCTCCAGAAGCTGCCACTGTTTCCACCTCATACGCTTTTAAGCTTCCTGGTCATTACGTCACCCCGCTCGTGACGTCTCGCCACTCCGTTGGACTGATTACACACGTGATTCAGAGCGTGATCATGCTGAAGGCGTTCCCAAAGCGTTCGACGCAGCGTCTCGTTCCCTCGGAGAACCATGGTTACATACGTAACCTGGGACGTTTTCCTGGCATCAGAAATCTGACTCTGCCTCAGAAATAAATGAGGGCTCAGACACTTCTCCGCTACTAGAGATGCTGGGTGGCTGTAGTTTTTGTCATTATGCCTGTGAAGTAAAACTTTCAGAATATAAAGCATTTCCATTTGGCTTTGAATAGAGTGTGAAATGCCAGGCACCTCTTGGGCTAAGAATAGCTGAGTGTTTGACGTCAAGCACGACTTCACATGTAGAAATGGATAAACAATAAAAGTCAGAAAGTGCTTTTGAGAAGTTTACTCATCCAATCTTTACTGTGACTTTCTATTCCTGGCATGCATTGAGGATGTGAAGAGCAAAAGGTATGTAGGTGGATACTTTTCCTGTTGCAAAAAATATAACGCAGTAATAAATCTATACTACCATTTAGAAGGTTTTTTTGTTTTTTAAAGAAGTCACTTAAGCATTTTTTATATTTTTGGCAGAAGTCTCTTATGGTAACGATGGCTGCATTTATTTGATTAAATAACAGCAATTCTGTGAGATATTATTGCAGTTGATATAGAATAGTCTGTCTGTATGTATGTATGTATGTATGTATGTGTATATATATGTATATATATATATATATACATATACATATACATATACATATACATATACAGAGCTGGGTAGTAACTGATTACATGTAATCTGGAATACGTAATCAGATTCCAAAAATTAAGTACTTGTAATTAGAGTAAATTACATTTTAAAATACTCGTAATCAGACTACAGTTACTTTTTTATGGATTACATGATTACATATTATTCACACAATAGCAATAAATTATTCATAATTCATTTATTCTCCCTAATTTCTCTTTTTCATCTTTTAAATTTTCCTTTCTAAAATATCCTACCAATTATATACATTCAGAAAGTCATTCAGTTTTGTGGACATTCACACAGTCATTAGTCAGGTGGCGATACAGCATTTTACCACTGGTTTTACGAAAGTCATTTCAGGTTTATGTTATGTCTTTGGAAAGCTTTTGTCTTTCAAATTCATTAAATTGCATATATTCACATTATTTCTTATTTACATGTAATGCGGGAATTCCAAAACGTTTTGTCATCTAAACCTTATTCACCAAATATACTTTTAAGTATATACAGTGCACAGCATGAATGAGTACACCCCCTCTAAAACTTAACAGTAATTCAGCAATTACTCTTTACTTAGATGACATTTTAGGCTTCTTTGGAGATATAATGTTCCAACAAGCCAGCTTGATCAATTACCAAAGAAGAATGTCAAAATTATTCAGCAAAATAAGATTTTCTTATCAAAGTGATAAAATGTTGTGTTGCAAACCCTCCTGAAAGTTACTAAAGAAAAAAAAAGTGTATAGGTTTAAGGTTATTTTTAATCAACAGGTAAGTATATTGAACCAAAACTTTTAAAGACAAGTAATTTCCTAACAATTAAAAGTGTTATATAGCCCACTGAATCATGCTCAGACTTAATGCTGGCAGCAGAGGAACCACTTGGGAAAGAACTGCCAGGAGATTTATTTCTTAGCATAAAAGAGGACAATGGTACAAGAGGAATACCAAATTACTGTTTTAAGTGTGAAAATATAGCAGAAGTAGCACCGACATTCAAAAACAATGGACTTGTGACAAGGCTCCTGAAATAATCAGGTTTTCGCTTTAAGTTTTCATTTGTGAATTTTTGCTAGAAAAAGAGCAAGAGAAATAACATGCAAGTGTCTCAGAGCCGGCAAAAGCTATTAAAAGAGTGACACTTTATCTCACAAAGTATGACGCAGCCTGCAGAAGTGACATGCATGGTTGTTGTCACCACTAGAATTAGCCAAAGAAAAATAAACTCATTTAACCTCTTCCAAGGCACATATTTACAAAATAGAGACTTCTGGGAATCCATACTCTGGTCTCAAGAGGCCAAGTCAATCATTTCGGATCCAAAAGCATCCAAAATGTTCTGGTGTTGCTAGAGGAGGAGTACAGTGAGAAGTACTTTTTTGTATTACATCACACCACTGTGTGATGTAATACAAAAACCTGAAACAGAAGATGCTACCCTCCCCTCATTCCCTGCTTTACTGGGCATTTTTTTCAGCATGACAATGAAGATATTCATTCTCCTAAGGGGAAAATCAATCTTAACACTTCTGTAGAGACGAGCTGAGCAAAACTCCCCATTAAAGACCAGAGCATTTAAGGAGGTCGTCCTCCAGGAGTTAAACAGGACAGATGTGAAAATTTGTCATGAACTTGTACACCCAGTGCCAAGAAGGGTCAGAGCAGTATACTTAAAGTTCTGGAGGACATACTAAGTACTACAATATTACACATTTTCTGAATTAAAGGGTGTACTCATTTCTGCGATCCTTCATTTAAACAAAATTGGCTAATTTACTTATCTTACTGAAAATATTGGCATATATTTTGATGTTTTTATTAAGTATATGTTTAATACATTTCAATTTTGCCATCTTTCCATGAATTATGTTAGTGATCATTAAGAAAATACATCTTTATATTTATTCAGAGGGGGTGTACTCATTTATGCTGTGCACTGGACTTTTAAGTATCCCTGAGATTTTAAAATAAATATTTAATAATTAAGTATCACATTTGCATGTTCACGGTTTCTTTGATGTTGGTTAATGGTTACATGGCATGGAGGTAAATAAAAATATTTAATCTTTTTTTAGTAAGTGTTTTATTTTAATTGCTATTTTAAAACAGTGCCTGCGTCCCAATGTGCATACTATCCATCTTAAATTCTATGTGATAGTAGTAATTTTCAATACTATTTAGGGCATATAGGGTGGATAGTATGCACATTGTGGCGCAGGGAATATCTATAGAAATACAAAGACTGTTCCCTCCTATACTTATGAATGGGAGAAACTGCAACACGCAATATGGAGGAATAGTCCCACCTTCTACATGAAAGAGCCAATCGTTGATTGGAAAAGTAATTGCGTCACTTCAGTGCCCGTTAGAATCTCTGGTTCCCATAGAAACCTGAGGCTAGACCAGCCGATGCGCATGCACAGTCATAAGCGTTATGACTGTGCATGCGCATTGGCTGGTCTATCCTGAAAAATAAGCTTTTTAAGAAAGAACATTCTGTCACTTTTGATCAATTTCATTTGTTCTTTTTTGGAAAAAAATATGGTAGTGAACAGTAGTGTATACAAATATATATAACAAAACTATAACAAATATAACAAAACTATATGTGATATTCGTTCTGCAGATAGAACTTTATTCTTACATCGGTAAATATATTTTTAGAGTAGAGTTAACAAGCACTGTGAATGCCATTTAATGCTTCTGCAATGTTTCTGATGTAGAACAACCTCTTCTCGATTGTCCATATTTGTATTCTTTTACTAGAAGTTCACAGAACCGCACATAACACATTGTGTGTATTTTCATTTAGAAGCTCATTGGTATGATGCGCACTAGACATCAGAAAGACAGGAATAGAAATTGTGCTCACTTAGAACCTGTGGTGCAGACTGGGCATTCACACTGTGATTGGTTGTCATTGTGATTGCATGGTCATGTGAATACCCGTGGAGTCTACAAATTTGACTGCATATCATCCCATGCATATCAATGGGTTAGTAGTTAGTCATCCACAGTTTGCTAGAAAAAGGACAGGTAAAAACTCTATACAACTTTGATATGGGAAATGAGAAACAGATGGAGACCAAGAAAAAAAGGTGAAAAAATTCTCTAGAATGCAAATTGCTGTGCTGCGTCTTTACAGCTGAGAATGACCTGTCATTGTGGAAATTGAATGAATATGATAATAGCCATTAAAGGAAGCATCTGTCTTCCTGATGGTAAAACGCCACTAAATGCAACTCTCTAACACTGAGATGTGCTGTAATTGAAAAACCCAAGCAAATGGATCAGGAGCTGTTCATCAACCGCAAGGGGGTATTTACACATGGTTGTGCATTCTACTGATAAAATCATGAAAAGATCAAGATTTATATGTGACTTTTATGGGGCCAAGTATTAGTGGTATATGTGTAGCCGGTTAGATAGTGATCCAATTAATCGTAACACTTAAATTGTCCAAATGTAAAAACATAGTATTCATAGAATATGTTTTATGTGTGTGTGTGTGTGTGTGTGTGTGTGTGTTTATGAGTAAGATGGGTGAGATAGTTCTGGTTAAGCGTGTTTTATTTGAATTAGGGTCACTAGGCTATTTAAGGGCCAATAACACACTTCATTACTGTCATTTGAGCTTTAATTACTCACTGCCCTTAGTGGGGCCATACCATCAGGTGTGTGGAGCTAATTAACTGTAATTAGTTAGTTTAGGATGAAAACGGTGCACCTTGAAGTTGCAGAGGAGCTCATCCAACCTCCACTGTGCCCCAGAACCTCCCATTCTCTAAACAGCATTGCACTACCAATCAAGAGTTTGGGGTCAGTTATGGCTGCTGAAAATTCCTGCTAAAATTACATTTTAAATTATACTAAAACAGAAAACTGTAATTCCATTTCCGGATCATTTTAATGTTTTAACACCAGTTTAAGTGTGAATATGTGGCCGTGCACTGTGGCTTAGTGTGTGTTTAGTGCTAAAAGTAATAGACAGGTAATCTAATGAGAGTTGCAGAGGAGTAAACTTCACCTTCACACACAGAGATTGTTAGAAAGTCCTGCTGATAATCTACTGCTGAAATCTGCTGCACAAAGACGTTCTCTCTCTAGCTATCTTCTCATTTGATGGGGGATTAAAACACTCAGACACACACACACACATACACACATGTGGGACATGTGGCATCTGGCTATGGTAGATAAGACCACTGTTGATTAGTGCTATGAATGTCATCTTTGACAGAGAGCAATGAGAAGAGGGTCATAGAGAGACATGGTGACTCTGCAGTCCGACTCCAGCAATCTGTTTTTTCCCCCCTAAATAATATGTGACCCATACTGGCAAAATGAGTCAGAATGTGCACAGGCTAATTTTGAACTACACGTGAAAGAAAGTGCAAGATGTCGATTTTAGTCGAATTTTAGGTTTTCACAAAAATTAGTTTATTAAGCCTTCGTCTAGCAATCCCAGTTATGATCCAAATAGCAATTAAACATCTAAAATTATCTTTATTTGTATGTTTTCTGAGAGGAGTACCATTCCTGTCATCCGAAGTCCGTGCATAAAGGCTCTTCCTGCAGCGCACAATCCCAATATATTACACATATACAGAGAATTACAGTATTTAAGTGTTCAAGCAAACATAATCAGTTTTCGTAAGTGAACGTTTGGGGAACTGTTGGGGAAAAACATCTGCTGTGTAACATTATATTAGGTGCATGCATTACAGTAGGTCTTAATATATAGGCCATCTGTCTCATTAATGTTAGAAATTTTCTTTTATTGTTAGACTAACATTAATGAGACAGTTCAATCAAGAGCAGCGAGTGAGTCCCTTTTCAAAACTGCTTTTGTAGTTTTAATAATCAATTTATTTGTAATGAACACACTAAATTGATTTTTATATTTGATTATTTGGTTTTCTTGAATGCTTTTGTTTAGATGTAAAATGAAAAAAGTAATGCATTATTTATTTCTTAGGCTATTTGTTCAACTGTTTTGTTTTGTTTTGCAGCTGTTCTTATTTATAATAACAAAGATAAAATAAAAAATAGCTATATTATGATTATTAATATAGTAATTATTATTAAGAAAATAACTGGAGGAAAGGATGCAACCTTTCTAGGTGATTTTGCTTTGGAACCTTCAGAAAACTTTACTCAATCTTTCTTAAAACTGACTTTGCTGACTCTATTGATTTTAAACAAGAGTAGCTCAGTAATTTTTTTGTTTGATTCCAACAAATCATACATCATTTTGAAGGTCTTTTAATGGAGAATGTGAAAATAGCTCCTTTTTGAAAATATGCTCATTGTGACTCATTTTGCCAGTATAGGTCACATATTTGGCATGATTGTTTACATTGAATATATTTGGCATGTCATTTGACATGATTTATAAACATTGTTTATAATCTCACCGAGTCAGCTGAGATTCTCATTTAAAGGTGTTCAGTTAGTTTTCATTCCTTAAATGCTCTTGCATTCATCATCTTGCTTAGAAACAGCTAAAGATGATGATGTAGTGCTAAAAACAGCAGCATCTGTTAACCCGACAGACATTGACAGACCCGAATTCCAGAAATGTTGGGATGTTTTTTTAAATTTGAATAAAATGAAAACTAAAAGACTTTCAAATCGTATGTCATGAGCAAATGTTTTATTCACAATAGAGCATAGAGAACATAACAAATGTTTAAACAGAGAAACTTTACACTTTTATCCACAAAATGAGCTCATTTCAAATTTAATGCCTGCTACAGGTATCAAAAAAGTTGGCACGGGGCAACAAAGGGCTGAAAAAGTAAGAAATTTTGAAAAGATTCAGCTGGGAGAACATCTAGCAACTAATTAAGTTAATTGACATCAGGTCTGTAACATGATGGACGTAGGCTCTCCAATCTGTGAAAGAGTGCGTAAAAAGATTGTGGAATACTTTAAAAACAACGTTCCTCAACGTCAGATTGCAAAGGCTTTGCAAATCTCATCATCTACAGTGCATAACACCATTAAAAGATTCAGAGAAACTGGAGAAATCTCTGTGTGTAAGGGAAAAGGCCGAAGACCTTTGTTGGATGCCCGTGGTCTTCCGGCCCTCAGATGACACTGCATTAGTCATCGGCATGATTCTGTCATTGACATTACTAAATGGGCCCAGGAATACTTCCAGAAACCGGTAAACACAATCCGTCGTGCCATCTGCAGATGCCAACTAAAGCTCTATCATGCAAAAAGGAAGCCATATGTGAACATTGTCCAGAAACGCCGTTGTGTCCTGTGGGCCAAGGCTCATTTAAAATGGACCGTTTCAAAGTGGAAAAGTGTTCTATGGTCAGACGAGTCCAAATTTGACATTCTTGTTGAAAATCACGGATGCTGTGTCTTCCGGGCTAAAGAGGAGGGAAACCTTCCAGCGTGTTATAAGGGTTCAGTTCAAAAGAGCATACGGTACGGGCAGCTTGCATGTTTTGGAAAGCACTATGAATGCTGAAAGGTATATAAAGGTTTTAGAGCAACATATGCTCCCCTCCAAATGACATCTATTTCAGGGAAGGCCTTGTATATTTCAGCAGGACAATACAAAACCACATACTGCAGCTATTACAACAGCATGGCTTCGTGGTAGAAGAGTCCGGGTGCTGAATTGGCCTGCCTGCAGTCCAGATCTTTCACCTATAGAGAACATTTGGTGCATCATTAAACAAAAAAATACGTCAAAGACGACCACGAACTCTTCAGCTGCTGGAAACCTATATCAGGCAAGAATGGCACCAAATTCCAACACCAAAACTCCAGAAACTCATAACCTCGATGCTCAGATGTCTTCAAACCGTTTTGAAAAGAAGAGGAGATGCTACACCATGGTAAACCTGCCCCTGTCCCAACTATTTTGAGACCTGTAGCAGGCATCAAATTTGAAATGAGCTAATTTTGTGCATAAAATTGTAATATTTCAAAGTTTAAACATTTGTTATGTTATCTATGTTCTATTTTGAATAAAATATTGGCTCATGTGATTTGAAATTCTTTTAGTTTTCATTTTATTCAAATTTAAAAAATGTCCCAACATTTCCGGAATTTGGGTTGTAGAAATGTGAATATGTATATACATTTCAACTTATGCTTTGGCAGCATACAGCTTCGTTTTACTGAGCCAACGAAGCTGTCTAATCTGAGTGATCAAGGACGAGAGACAGTGTGTTATTACCTGTGTCAGTCACAGCTCTCAGCAGTGTTGATCAGTAGCGCCACTACAAATAGTGAAGCTGTTAGTTTAATTGTTTCTCTCATGAGACGATAGCATACCTACTTCTAAAGGTAGATTTTCAGAAGCAAAGCTAAATTATTGATCAAGGCAGCAAATGTTTGAGTGAGATATAGAGCATTTGACTGAGCCAATCATAAAATTTTGTATGCTTTCACATTATTACAGTATTTTTGAATGGACAGTTGCCCTATTTAGTGTTACCCTATATATTTAGCTGCTCAAATTGCTTTCCATAGATGTTACAAAAAACATCATAAAAACAAAATTGTTTGTCATATTTATTAGGTGTGTTTGTCAGGTTTATCAAGTTCATATAGTTTTGTGAAGTGATGTTGAACAGCTTCATAGCTGTTCTTTTTTTTTTTTGTAAATAGCCCATTGGAACCAAGTGTTTAACAGTCCTGTGGTGTGAGTTTTATAATCGGCCAATAATTACCATTTTTTATTTGATTGTTAATTTGCAATCCACTGTAATTATGCTCTCACAGCTCTCTTGATAATATAAAAGAAATTGCATACAATACTAATAAAAATGAATTCATACTTGAAAATAATCAGCATTATTAATAGCATGTAAATTGGCATAGCTTTCAAGTTCATTTATTGTACAAGCCATCACCAATTTAAAAATGCAAGCTTGTTTCTAAAACTTTTTTCCTGGCAAACTGCCTCTGTTGTAGAAAACCTTTGTAAAGCCTTTATTAAGAGCAGTGAAATCTCCCTGTAAGTTCTGATTCAGTTAGCTCACATACATTTCTTTCTGTTCATTTCTCACAATGTGTCAGCTTAATTTTCATTCCAATTCACGACTAGATCAGTTTTTTATTACATTCTGTATTAAACGAGTCCATTATTGCTGTGTTGTGAGTCTCTTGTTGCAAACAGCTAAAGCACATATTTAAAGAACCAATGCTAAAGAAAAGAATCTGGATGAACTAATTGACTCACCGGTTTTGGATGGCACAGTTTTGGTGTGCCAATTCTTCTCCCTCGTTTATTTTTGAAGATCATGTGCTACAGTTTAAGAAACTTCTCTTCTGCTGCCAACTGATTTGATAAAGTCATCATTTTCATCTTTAGTCAGCTTTGTTGACCCATGTCTATTGTTTTTTGTTTTGAAGTTTACTGAGTTGTAATCCATCTGCTCCAATATTGAGTAGCAGATGGACCACAGCTCAATAAATCTCAGTGCAATAGAATTGTCATATAAAATATATTCTCTGACCAGGCATTTTTATAGAGGAAGCATTAATTCAGAAAGTGACAATGACTATTTCCCAGTTTAATCTGCAGACTCCTTTCTTTCAAAGAACACTTGAGGAATACTAACTGTGCCGTGTTACATATAGCTTATACAGTTTTATTATGCGTGATTCAACATTGAATTATTTTTTCCAAACTTGCAGCCAATAATGTGAGCGGCTTGTGTCCACCTATAATCAGTTATTGAAACAAGATCATTCTTCTTTTCAGAACCTTCATTTTCCCTTTAGAGTAGTATAGAAATACAGGCTGTGCTCTAGCAGTCAGAAATTCCATGCTTTCACTAACATCCCTCCCGCACTCTGGTTTCCTTTTCCAAAACTATCTCCCATTTTCCAAAGCTATCTTCCTCTGACAATCATAGTACCACCTTTTTATATAGTGGCCATTGGCATGCTGGGTAAATAGAGAAATAATGTCTCCCTATTGTGGTGATTGTGGTTTTTGATATGGAAGAATAATTTCAGACAACTCCTAGAACTTGGTAAAAACAGTAATATTGTCACAGGTGTTTGCAGGAATACAGATGAAGACCCCAATGAATAAAGTTCAGAGGCGGACAAAGTACAGATACTGCTGGTCAAATATTACTCCACTACAAGTGAAAGTTGTAAAGACAGATTTTCACTTAAGTGAAAGTACGGAAGTACATGTTTTTAAAAGTACTTAAGTATCAAAAGTAAAAAGTAAATGCATTGTCGTATTGTTGTATATTTACAATACCATATGCCACTAATGCAACCTACTGAATACACTGATTAGCTTGTATTATCTTTGGAATTAAGAGCTTTTATGTTACAAAACATATTAAAAGGGAACAACTGAATGAAGACAATCATCTTTATTTTTATCTAACACTCCTACAGCTACTCATTTTAATACTTGTTTAAAAGTTACAAAGTTCTTTTTCAAAGAGATATTGAAGTCTATGATATGGTTCATTTTAGGCAAACAAAGCAAACATTGAAAAGAAAATAAACTATAGGTTACTATAGTGAGATAATAGTAAATAGTAAATTTGTAGATACTGATTTTACAGCAAATACCATAGTTGTGGTTACTATAGTAAAAACATGGTTAATTTTCCAAAGGGCTTTAATGAGTTAACACATGCCTTTTTAGAGCGCTTTTAGCTGTGCAGTAGCGTGGACGTTTACATTAGTTTAGTGGAGAAGATCCCGAGGTTGCCAGAGTTGCGTAAAAAAAAAAAATCAGCCAAATGTTCATTCAAAGCTAGGCGGAAAACTGCAGGCTTAGAAATACTGTAACACTTGGCAACACAGGAAGGTCCTGGCAGGCCGGATTTTCACAGAAACGGGTTCAGTGAATCTGAAAATGCACTCACTGTAAAAACTGCTACATATAACGACTTTCTACTTGGGGACCTTGATATAAATGTAGTTGAGTAAAAAGTACGATATTTGTCTTTCAAATGTAGTGAAGTTAAAGTCGCAAGTTTCCAGAAAAAAATAATACTCGAGTAAAGTACAGATACTCAAAAAGTGTACTTAAGCACAATACTCAAGTAAATTTACTTCATTACTGTCTGCCTCTGATAAAGTTACAACACAAGTTTAATAATAATAACCCATGAAACAGGCAAACGTGCAGGAGCAAAACACATGTAATTGTGAATGTGACTGGACAATGAGTGAATGCAACCCAAACAAAATAATTTATCAATCACAGCTGAAACGAAACAAACTAATCGCATTGACCATGGAACCTCAGTAGTGGTAGGCAGAGGCGTCATGCCCATTCAAAGTGAGGGGGCACGTGCCCCCTCAGATTTTTGAGCCAAGTGGATTTTGAAGGCAGCTTCCAAAAGACAAAAAATAGCCGATTAATATTTTCTATATTTAATACAATCGCACAGGCGTGATTAGATCGTTCAACGCTTCCAGCTGCACCTGCTAAATTCAAATCTGCATTTGCTGAGCCAGAGACAGGCGCGTTTTTACAGCGCTGCACAATAACACACGATGCTGTTGAGCTTATGAATGCCATGACCAATCAGAGGTGTTCAGTTCAGATGAGTCATCGCTAAAATGCCAGTGTTTTCTTCACTCGCTTGCTGACTGAATACCTCTTTCTGGCGAATTCTCTCATCAGAAACAACAAAATGCAGATGTGTGTACGAATCTGTATGTAAGACATTAATTTCATAGTGTAAACAGCTTCAGTGATTTTTATAACTCTAGACTGTCAGTGAAAATGTATGTTCTTTGCTCTCTTTCTGTACAATGAAAGTGTTATGATTAGTAGCCTAACTTACAATGTTTTTATTCACATTAACTTTCAATGTTAAATTAACATTAAATATAAAATCAGTGTTATTAAAATATGTTATGGCATGACACCCATATCTGTTAATTAAGTAAAAAGGTTTTTATGCGTAGTTAATAGATTACATTATTAGGTTACTTTGACTATTGTCCACTAGATCAACTAAAATAATCTATAAAGGTGATAATCAAGATATTTCGTGATATAGTTAATACGTTTGGGAATGTTTTGAATAAAAAGGAAAAAGTAATTAAAACACAAATTTGTGGCTGCTAAGTGTCACCCCCCCCCCCCCCCCCCCCAACTCGTGCCCCCTCAAAAATAATGAGTGCATGACACCCCTGGTGGTAGGAAAATTAACAAAGAAAAACAGGAACTAATGATTTACAAACTAAAAGTCTATGGTAACTAAAACTATCTGAACATAAGTGGGACAATTGTGAAATATTATTGCAATTTAAAATAACTGTTTTGTATTTTAAAGTTTTTTTTTAATGTATACTTTTGTGATGACATTCAACAGTTGTTACCAGGGACTTGCACAGGGGGGTTGCTCAGGTTGCCCGGGCAACTGCCCATATACCCTTCTCGACTCACGTTGCCCTTCCGAGGTGGAAAAAAATAAAAAATAAAAATCGTACAATGGATGCAGAATTTCACGTAAGCCTAGATAAAAAAAAAAAAAAAACGCAAAGCCTCATTCACTTCCATATTCGGGAAAGTGAAAGTCAGTAGGGGAAGGGCAAACTCTGTTTACGTGGCTGCAGCGCTGCACGCGACCGGCACCTGAGCTGAGCCTGCATGAGCGGCACTAGGAGATTGTCGCGGTTGTCGGGTGAGACGACTTAACGTTGTCGGAAAGGTATAACAAACGGACGATCATCATCAAGTTTTATGAAATGAGTTTTTTTTTTGGGGGGGGGGGGGGGGATTGTTGGTAGGCGAGTGCCCTTTTTTTAGGTCAGAGCAACTGCCCCTCAAAATTCCTGTGCACGTCCCTGGTTGTTACTCGTCTTCAGTGTCACGTGATGCATCAGAAATCATTCCAATATGCTGATTTGCTGCTCAAGAAACATTTCTTCTTATTATTAATGTTAAAAACAGTTGTATGACTTAATATTTGATTATTTGATGAATAGAAAGCATTTATGTGAAGTAACCTAGTAAAGATTTTTACATTGCTACCGTAGATAGATAGATAGATAGATAGATAGATAGATAGATAGATAGATAGATAGATAGATAGATAGATAGATGTATAAAACAAATTAATAAAAATATTTATTCTTAAAATGACTGATGAAATTAAAATGAATGATATGTAAAACAGACAGTACAGACAGATGCATTCATATTCAATTTATTCATTGTTTGTGTTTGACAAGAGAGGAAGAGAGAGAGGAAAACTGTTTTATTTAAATCTGCATTTTGATTGACAGTCTGTCATGAGCCGTAGTTGTCCTGTGAGGTCTATGTGTATGTAACTAATCCAGTGCTTCTCAACCTTTTCTACTCCAAGGCTCCTCTCCAAATCAATACTGCAAGCCCCCTTCCCCAACCTTTTCTATCAACAAAAATCTTTGTATTGTGGTGTCATAACTTTTCAGTTCCATGTAATTATTTTTAAACAAAACTCAAAAATTCAAGATAGATTTAAACATTAAGTGTTCTTTTTGGTGAACAAACTTTGTAAAAATGTCAGTGCAGATATTCTTTACAACTTAAAAGTACGTAAAGCTCAATTTTACAGTAACTAACAAATAAGCAAAAGTCAACCTGCCATACTAAACGAGACCACAGGGAGACACCAAAGGGCTGCATATAAACTACTATACCGATCCATTCAGAATTACTAACCACTTACTAAACACACCAAAATAAAAATACAAATAAAAAATGTAAACAACCGAATGTGTGGAAACTCAGCGATGTTGGGTCGATGTCATCAGTGAACTCTGTCAGAACAAGCGATTGTGGAGCATCTGCTGCTCGTATATGTAGATAAACACCACTGATTTTCACAAACTTCTCCAAAACATGCTTCTTCAGTGAGCATTCATTATAAAACTCTTGTTGTACATTAATTTTGACAACTATATGAATATACAGAACTGTGTTTAAGCAGAAATATGATGATCAGTGCTCCGAGAGGGCACATACACGGTTTGTTTGCGAGTCAACAATAACAGATTCATGTGTGCTTAATGTATGACTCCTGTATGTCACTGTAATTGTCTTTACCTTGACTACAATCGTCATCCATCAAAACTTTACTAGAGCATCACTGGCTTGCTTTATCCAGCCGAGAGCTGTAGTTTGCATAAGCACATGCAGCGGTTGGGAGTTTAGAAGCGCTGTTCAGTCTGTTTTTCACAGTGGTGCTGTTATTTTTTTTAATTGTTTTAAAATTTAACATATTAATCATATAATTTGTGAATTAATATACTTTCATTTTAAGTTACCTCGCACCCCCCCCCTCCCCGGAGGATCACTGAGTCCCCCCTAGTGGGGCACCATCCCCCCATAAATTAAGAACGACTGGCCTAATCTTATCTGTCAATAGTTGCTCATTTATTTTACCCTTACACTGTGGCTTCCACAAGCCAACATATCGGCCCTGTCATGATGAAGAGTGTGCAAATGATGTGCATGTGTGTCTCAGATTTTGACTGTTTTCACTTTAATGAGCACACATGAAGTTGACCTTCAAAAGAGCTGCTGACAGATTCATCACTGTCTCGCTCTCCTGCTCACACACAGACACACAGAAAACATTTACGGACTCTTGACACATTTTACTTGACACAAGCTTTACTGATCTTAGTCCTCAATGTCTCCCAGAGGGAGACTAAAGACTATTTGAATGCATTATACCTGTAGTTGATTTTTTATTTTTTATTTTTTTATTTTACAAGCATAATTTCTCAGATAGTATATATATCAAAACAGAATGTAACAACTCTTTGTAAAAAAGGTTTCGTCACCTCCCAACCTAAAACTATTTTCTACATTTGAACATTATATATGAAGGCTTATAACTATCAGGGCCTGTATGAGCGTCATCGACTAGCGGTCATACAGCTCCAGACATGTTGAGCTATGCTCACGTGGGAGACGCGGCCTTGATTCCATCCTTTCTGATCCCATTACCCCACTTTCTCCACAATGAAGTCACAAAATTGAGCAATTTATGTAGAACTTTGTGTTAGTGTTTGTCTCTATTGTATGCTAGTCTAATAAATCAGTTAATGAAGTTAGTACAGTAACAAAGCTTGAGTATTTTGATTTCTTTACAGGCACAGACTGCTGGAACAGACCAATGTCATTTTCAAGTCATGCTCATTTTGGGTGTTGCCAAATAGTGCCTCATTCTTGGAGACATGCTGTTATGCCAAAGTATTGAGTTCAGTTATTGCACAAAACGGGCCCGAATCAGATCTGACTCTGTTACTTGACTCAAATGTAAAGGCTTCAGATGAATCCGGTGAACTGAGAGTGGAAGCATTCAGTGCTCATTAGCAAGATACAATTGTCAGAAATGATTGAAAACAATGCGGTTGTGGCTTTCTGCAGATTTATTATTAAATATATATTCTTGTATAATGTGTAGATCTACACTTTTAACAAATTTGAATGATTTAGCCCAGTGAATTATAGGTTTTTTATTTTCACCACATGTGTGCCTTGGAGTATTACATCTTCTTAATTTTATATTTTTTGTACATTTAAAAAAGTATATATAATTTCTAATTAGCTTGAATTTTATTTCAGTTTTAGTAATTTTATTACTTAAACATAAATTTGAACTTAGCTTCAATTAGTTGTAAAGGCAGTTGTTTTCATTTGATTTCGTTTTTTAAATAACTTTCATCAAATTCATGTTTTATTTTATTTTAGCTGTATATCTGAATTAGAAAATAATTGTATGTAGTTTTAGTTAACAATCACTAGCCATTATGAATAATGCACATTGAATGAATAAGTATGATATCACTGCATAGAGACACAGTTACAGTATAAAACAGCAGGCTCTTTGCTCATGTTATTGACAGTCCACCTCAGACTCCATAATTACCACAGGGAAACCCCTAGCACTCTTCTATCTCACACCTGAAGCCCCCATGTGCCCCCCTTTAACAGACACTAATGAGGAGATCATTAATTAAGGCCAAAACGAGCATCTCTGAGCTCTTGCACCACGAGAAAATCAATTAAGGGCTACACACTTGCTTAATTAGGCTGTCAGGAACGGGGATAGAGACACCCACTACACAGGCTTCTGGAGGTAAAGGGGGGTCTTCTTCTAGCCTAGATGTGCATGTGGTGAGGGTGAGAAGATGACTGTGTCACTCCTATTTAAGGCCCATCTTTGTGAAGAGATTAAGCACTAACAGTCCCGACCCGCTGCTGTTGATGAAATCTCACCGTCTTCTAGTAAGAATAGAAGACGGTGATCAATTAATTAGCTGCCTGAAGCATTTCTCAATTATTCCCTGTCACATATTTTGATAGCAAATCAACTTGAAGCTCATGAAAAAGGAACAGTGGACCCAGGGCTAAATTATTATTATTACTTTTTTAATAAAAATAAATAAAAACAGAATGTTCATGGATATATCTTAGTAACTTTACCTGTACTATAAAGTGTTTTTGTCATTCTTTCCCCTTCCATTTTGGCCGGGGAGAGGTGGAGTGTGAATCAATGCTTATGACAGGACATTCTACTGCAGCCAACACATTGTATATTGCTGTGATCAATTTTAATATGTCATACTTTCCTCCACTGGGGCCCTCTCTCAGTGTGTGGGCTGTGGTTAAAGCTCATATAAGCCTGTGTTTTAGTGCAACCCTGTCCACACCACCTAAAGCATTATAATCAGCTGAACTGGGATGCAATTCATTGTAACGCTTCTCTTATGATATATCATTTTGTGCTTCATATTTTGGCCCTTTTTGTGAGTGTGTAGATTAGATTTTCTGTATTGATCTGGAGCACTCAGAGCTGTCTGCGGGGTCTAGAGACAGAGTTATACTAGAGCTACTTCATAAAGCATTGCTGAATGGTGTATATGTCTGCTGCTAGGTGAAAGATGAGTTTTGATCTTATTTTTCACTGAACTGCTATCTATCTATCTATCTATCTATCATCTATCTATCTATCTATCTATCTATCTATCTATCTATCTATCTATCTATCTATCTATCTATCTATCTATCTATCTATCTATCTATCTATCTATCTATCTATCTATCTATCTATCTATCTATCTATCTATCTATCTATCTATCTATCTATCTATCTATCTATCCATCCATCCATCCATCTATCCATCTATCTGTCTGTCTGTCTATCTTTTCAGGGGGTTGTGAACCCCACAAAAATTAATAGAAAATAACATGGATCATTACAGGTCCTATTTTTTGTGGAGAATACATTTTATTTGTATAGCTGAGGATCATTATCTTGTGTCTGTCTTTGTATTTATTTAAACAAATCCTGAATACTGAAGCTGTGAATAATTTGCAGTGTTAATGTGTTAATTACTTCATTACTAAAAGTTGTATTATGTATCTTTTGTTTTGTAGAAATGCTGAAATCCTTAGATTCCAACAGCATTCATGCAGAGAACAGAGAGAATGTACATTGTTGTGATGTCAGCAGTTATGATTATTAGGGTCACATTAGGTTAACTGTCCAGTGACCTCTGACCTCCCTGACAGTGAAAGATTAGTGCGGATATGCAGTGGTTTTCACCATTTTTAACCTGTCCTTCACCTCCTTTGTGTCTCATTCCACCTCCTCTTAAACTACGCTCCTCTTTTCCCTCTGCTGGGTCGGAACATTTTATTTTTCACATTATCTTTTCTTTCTGTGTTTTATTACAGTTTCTCTTGCTCCACAGCACTAAAATGTACCTATTGATGGCTTTCAGAAGATCTTCAATTATATCTTTGTTCTTTGTGTAAAAGACTATGCAGGTTCTTTTTTAATCAATTATGCATGTGACAGTATGCAATCACAATCTTGATGAAGCTGATGAATTATGCACGCTCATCTAATTAAATCTCTCTCTCTCGTTTCATCTTTCCTAGCTCACTTAATCTTGGTTTATTCCAATCTCTTGACATCTTTTTTTGCTCTTTATCATCCTATGGCCTTATCTTTTCCACTTTTCCTGAATCTTTTGTTTATTATAGTTAGATATCTTGCATGGGCTGTTTTGTCTTGAAATTAATTAAAGAATATAATTGTTGAGCATAATGCAAGCCTAGTCACGGTCTTATTTAACAGGAACATAAGCAGAAAGAAAGTCCCTAGAGAAATGAGCTTCTTGACAGTTCTAATTACATTCATACATTTATTAGAAAGCTTAAAGGATGTCAAAAAATAGCAGGTACATACGGTGAATGACAGAGTACAAGAGTTTTGTGGAAGTGCTTTGAAAGTGCCGATCAGACAAAATACCTGAATTTGTGTGTTAGAGACTTTACTCTCTCCATTACTGGAAAAAAATAAGAACAAGCTTCTTCATATCTTTTTTAAAGCAAGTCAACATGCCTTTGATTTCTAGGAAGATTTCAAGAGTTTTTTTTTTTTTTTTTGTGATTACACCTGCACATGTTTTTTCAGAGACTTCATCTGGGTGTTGCTAACAGCTCTTATGATTTCTCTTTTTCTCTACTACCTACAGTAATCAATAGTAACAGCTGCAGATTATGTCTCGCACAAAAGGCTAAATGCAGCAAGTGAGGGTCACTCTCTCTCTCACTTTCTCTCTGTAAATATGTCATTTATTTATATCTTTCTGTCTATCTGTGTCTCTGGATTCTCCTCTCTTTATAAATCATTATTTTATTTTTTTATATGCCATTCCACCTTTTCATTTCTCATTTGATTCAATTCTTTTCACACATTCCTCACACTCTTTTATACTTTCATTTACATTTGTCCTCATTCAACATTGCTCTTAAACCAATTTGATTCTCTGTCTCTCCTATTTCACCTCCATCTCTGCAGTTCTCTGCCTCTGTATATTGTGTATGATCCTTTTTATATATCTCTTTTCATGTGTGTAGCATTT
The DNA here is from genome assembly GCA_036784905.1 of Acrossocheilus fasciatus. Lineage (NCBI taxonomy): Eukaryota > Metazoa > Chordata > Actinopteri > Cypriniformes > Cyprinidae > Acrossocheilus > Acrossocheilus fasciatus. The sequence goes on from CM071944.1 coordinate 23,070,278, forward strand.
CGTTGTAAGATACTGCATGTGTTAGGGCTATTAGATACTTTGTGTTTTAGTTATTCTACTTGTTTGTTCCCTTGTAATTTTAATTACTTTTAATTTTAATGTTGCATAAAGGAAGCTTGCCATATATAAAGAGTAACAGGTAACACTTTAGAATAGGGAACACATTCACTATTAACTATTAACTACAACTTTTCCCTCAATAAACTCCTACTTTGCTGCTTATTAATAGTTAGCTATGGGGTAGGTTTAAGGGATCTAAAATGTGGTCATTGCAGAATAAGGCATTAATATGTGGTTTATAAATACTAGTATTATAAATAGTATTATACTAGTATTATAAATACTAGCCATTATGTTAGTAATATGCATGCTAATAAACTAGTTAGAGTAAGAATAGGTCCTTAAAATAAAAGTGTTACCGAGTAGCATATTTATAAATATATAAGTAGTAATAGAGGAAGAGGCAGAAGGATGAACAAATGCCACATAAATTGTTGTCCATTTTTCTCTTTTGTGAATTAGATCTAAGTGTAGCCTGTAGCATTATTTGAATCCAGCACTTTATGCAGTACAGATTGTTTGAAAGCAGTTTCATAGTAATAAACGAGAAAGTAACAGAATTAATGATCCAAACTTCATCAAATATACAAAATAAACAATATAACAAAATACAATTTTGCTGCAAAGCAGCTCTACGCAGACAATATTGTCATTATTCAGCTGCTCAAGTTAGTTCAGTGTTGATTCAGTTCAGTTCAATAACTGTCAATGTTCAAAATTCATTAATTATGAAATAATGTCAATTCAGCTGTACCGTAGACAATAGGGTCATCATTAAACTCAAGTCAGTTCTCATTAATGAACTCATATGAGCTATAAATGTCTGTAAGTCATTATTGCTCAAGCATATGTTGGCAGAACTCTCAGTCTCCAGGTGTATTCTTGTTGTGATGTTTCTTTCTCTCTCTATCACACATATACACACAAATAGTTTCCTCTTGTTTTTGATCCGCACAATAGGACCTTTTATCAATGCAGCCTGTGTCGACAAAACTCTTGTTCCTTCAGCTCACCTACAGCTATTGACCTCTATTAAATGGATTCTCACACTGGAAGTGCAGTATTGTGTGATGTCCTATTGTGTAACAAATTGGTTGGAGTCAGTGAAAGATTTGATTTTCACTTCATGGTATCTGGATAGAAATGCTGATAAATATTGACTGTAGTCTTTGTCTCCTGTGCCGGAAGCTGCTCTGAGATAGTGGTCTAAAGTGGGTTTGCATGGCTCGCTTCAATATTATCAAAAGATTATTCTGCAGATTCTTAAATTTCTGAGGTCTGCCATGAAATGAGTAAAGCTCTCAGGGAACAACTGTAATAAAAAGAAAACCTGCTGTAGATCAAAGCTGAATGGCCACTGCAAAACATGGTCCAAGTATGAAATAAGATCTTTGGAAAGTAATCCACCCGACGTTTTAAAGGGCTTGTGTAGCTGGAGAGCCAGATGGAGGGAATCCAATAAAGAATATGGACCTCCTCTGTAAATCATTAATAATGTGGAAACTATCACATTTACAGGCCAACAACAGCCTCCGAGGACGCGATAACTCCCATCACAGACGCCCATGCCAGAGTTAACCAAAATTATTAGGCAATACTTCATAAATAGCACATTTGTGATATGCTATTTCTACTTGCACATATAATTTAAAGCAACATTTTTTATACAAAAGACATTTGTATAAGAGATAAATGTTTGACTGATCAATTAAAATAAAGAATCCAACTTTTTTAGGAATCTGTCTGTTTGTGGACAAAGCTTTCTAAGACATCAAACATTGTTGACCAGTTTCTGTAACATCTGGGAAATGATCAGACTGTCAAACACGTTATATGGTTGAAAAAATCTGATAATTAAACAGGAAATATAAAAGAAACTAACAAAATAAAATTCATTATCAATTGCATTTTTAATCCAAACAAAGGTTAAATTAAAATTGGTGGTCACACTTTATTTTAAGGTCCAATTATCACCATTAACAAACTATTAACTAAGACTTTTGCCTCAACAAACTCTTAATTTGCTGCTTATTAATAGTTAATGAGGTAGTTGTTAAGTTTAGGTAGGATTAGAGATGTAGAATATTGTCAGGCAGAATATATGCTTTATAAGTACTAATAAACAGCCAATATGTTCATAACAGGCATGATAATAAGCAACCAATTAATAGTGAGAATTGGTCCCTTTACTAAAGTGTTACCAAATTGGCTTTTTTTTTTTCTTTTTCTTTTTTTGGCTAATTGTGTCCACAATTTTTGGTTCCAAGAATTTTCATTTCAGTGCATCACAAATTCTGACTGTAAATTCTGATTGGATGAGCTGCATTCAGAACCACTAATAAATGCACATCTGTGACTGCATTCTGTATTAATGTGCCACATGTCTATGTTATTTGGCATCTGTTAATCGTCTATAGTTTGTCTATGAACTCTATTACTTGGCAAAAAAATAGTTTATTCCAGTCATTGTTATTAATCTATGTAACTATTTATTGAAAACTGCTGCCTTATCATATGGCTGTGTTTAATAAATGCAATAAGCTGGATCGTGTGCTATGGACCTTGGGTGTTATGGTTTAGGAGATTCTCTTGGCCCGTGGTAACATCACTGTGACTTATTTCTACAGTCTACATCTGTTAATCAGATGTAGAATAAAGCCATTGTTTAGTCTGTTAGAACAGTGTAGATTATTAAATTGTGTCTCACCGCTAGACACTTCAGGGAAAAAGCACAACAGCGATTTGTTCCAATTTAATACTACTTCCAGCCAGCCTTCAATTTCATTACTTACCTAGATTTATGGATTACATTTTTCTCCTGGGTATTAATTAATGAATGAATTAATTGATTTTATTTTTGGTTTTGGTTTTGTTATAATTCCTTGTGCACCTGTAATTTAACATTTTGATGATAACTGTCCAGTTGAATGTGTATATGTACATCCTATATATGGGGAAAAGTCATATTTAAAAATGAGCCGCTGTAGTTGTGTGAGTGTATCTGGCTGATTTATTAAGCTCTGACATAGACTGTACACAGTAATGCACAATATATACAACACACATAGTCCACTGAGTGCTACTGGTTTGGACGTCCTCCCATTATGACTCTCTCCGAGGCCATTTCTCTCTGTAAAAGCCCTGTAATAATGTCTTCTCTCCCCTGGTGTCACATAACAGATTATGGTTGTGTTGACGTGAATTGCCATGGGAACCTTTCGCCTCGCTGACCCAAGATCAATCATCATTATCTGTGGAAAGTTAACACTGGCTAAGAAACACAATATAGAGCCTCCTAGTTATGTAACCTGCAGACCATTTCATGTGATATTTGTTTTGTTTTCTGTCCTGATCTAGTGATGGAATAAAGTTTATAGTCTTAAAAGTATTCCTCAGTTCGTTATGCTGTGTCATTAAAAAGAAAATTGTGAGTTCATCATCAAATACGCCGCAAATCTGGTTACTTTCCATGAAAGCAATTGCATTTGGCAATGAATATTTATAAAACAATCCATTAATCATATTTCTGTGTAAACCTGGTACCTCTGCTGTGTGCCATCAGTCCTCTTTAGAAGATGGAAAGAGTGCTTGAGGTTGCGATTTCAGCAAGATGATTGTCAGAAAGGTTTAGTGAAAGAATAAACGAGAGGCTCTCTTTTCATTGACCCACACATGATAAACGCTGTGTAGGTTTAGGTATAAACATTCAGTCTGTGAGATACACGCAGTGTTTGTGTGATCCTCTCTCATTGCGGTCGTGTCATTAAAGTTCACTGAGTAAGGCAATGTGTTCTGCTTTTCAAATGAGAGTCATTATGTAAGGCCTTTGGAAGGCCAAGCTCTCACCCTCTGCCTATTTTTCTGCCCTCTTTCTCATTTGTTCACTTGCTCATTCATTTACTCACTCGCTCAGCTGGAGTTTCTCTTTTTTTCTTCATCTGTCACTCTCTCTGTGTCTCTCTTGTGCCTTCTACTATTTCATCTGTTGAAGTAATGTGTTCTCTCACAACACTGACATTTGCGACATACTTACAAGAGTTTGTAGCAGATCAGTGGAGGGAAATAAATGAAGAAACTGAAGTTTTATACATTTTCTACAGTTGCTGCACATTTGTCCTGGGTGTCAAGTACAGTACTGTTCTAAAGTTTGGAGTTGGCGAGATTTTTAATATTTTGAAAAAAAGTCTCTTATGCTCACCAGGGCTGCATTTATTTGATTAAAAATACAGAGAAATCAGAAATATTGTGAACATATTATTCCTGTGATGGCAAAGCTGAGTTTTCAGCATCATTGCTCCAGTCTTCAGTGCCACATGATCCTTCAGAAATCATTAAAATAGACAAGATTTAGTGTTCAAGAAACAATTCTTATCATCAATGCTAAAAACAGTTGAGGAGGTAAATATTTTAGTGGAAACCATAACATTTAAAATAGAAACACTATAAATGTCTTTACTGTCACTTTGAATGAATTCAGTTTGTACTTGCAGAACAAAAATACTCATTTTTAAAAAAGTATTTTAAAAAAAATTAAAAATAAATCTCACTGACCCCAAATTGTTTAATGATATTGTATACAATAATTCATTTGGGGATACATTGCTATCTCCAATCTCTTAGTCTCTTTGAATTGCCTTAACCATTTACAAATCAAAATGGTGTCTGATTAAAAATGCATGATGTTTATGTTGGTTTGTACCTGCAGTCCATAAGGACTAAAATATCTTTACTTCTTTCATCTCTACTGGAATCCTAACCAGTAACTGTCAGACTCAGACCTTTGCTTATTTTTAGGCCTGACAGCACTTCTCTGTTTGTAGCTTTTTTGATAAGGTCAGCGCTGCTAGGCTCTCAGGCTCCTCCAGTGGATGTCAGCAAAAGGCTGAAGCATTGTTTTGGCTTTAAGTCATGCAACCGTCTGATGGCATAGGGTTTGTTCATTTTAAAAGTTTTTTAAACTAAGTTAAACTCAAGACTCCCCTGGTTGTTACTCGGGTGGTCTATAAAGTTAGACCCAGTTGTGGTTCATGGTAAATGTGGGGTTTTTGCAAGATGGTGTTGTTACAAGGGGAAGTAAAGCGTACCTGTTCCATGAGCTTTTGTATTAACAGATGATGTCAGACGATTTTTATTATATAAAATCTTGTACATGTGGTATGTTAGGAGGGTTACGCTGTAACTTTATATATTTACATTTTGGCTGTGAGAAATGGAAAGAAACAGGTGACGTTTACATCTGCTTTTAAATATGATGGTAGTAATCCAATTTTTTTTTTTTTTTTTTGATGTATGATTTACTTTGCTGTTACTCATCATTAGCTACATTAATTTCTTTTATATTAGAAACTCTTCTGGTTTCTACTTTGAAATAGTGACATTTTATGATATTTTATCCTTTTATGATGTTTTGCGGTTCTGTGCATACTATGTGCAAAATATTATGTTTAAAGTTGGATCTGTTCCTGGAGATGGCTTAATTCATCACTTTAGTTAGAAAGGCACCACCCAGAACAATTGCTCATACTTACTGTAACATGAAGGAGTATCAGTCTCGGAATTTCCTGCAACCCTCATTCTGTCCCTCTACAATGGCCTAACAGTGTTGTAAAAATTAATTTTGCTATCTTTAAGATTCACTTGCTGAGGTCAATTAATGATTGATAATCTGGTCTACACTCTACAGATAAAAAGCACCAGCTGTTGGGTCTTGAAAGAATAGCATCCAACAACAACATTTACATGTAAAAAAAAAAAAAAAATACACATGCAGTATAAATATATAATACACATGCAGTATAAATATATAATACACATGCAGTATAAATATATAATTTGGTAAGATTTTAAGATTTTTTTCATGTTTTCAAAGAAGTCTTTTTCCACGGGTACATTTATTTGATCAATTTATTTATTTTAAATATTAAAGCCTCTGCTATTTTTTCTCTTTCTAATGCCACTACAACATGATCTCTGTTACTGTTAGGATTGATCCTGTTTGTGTCTGTGATGTAGAAAGACCCAGTCCTGCTCTGGATGAATGATTTTTGAATGAATTTTGAGACTCTGTATGCATGAGCTCAGCTCAGCGATGGGTGCTGCTTCTCTTTATCTATCCTCTTCTCTAAACTCACCACTCTTGTGTTTTCCACTTTGTTATAAGACTGTCCAGGCAATCAAGTAACTGAGACAGTATAACAGCCCTTATGAAAGTCTTTCAATTTTTCCATGAACTTACGATCCCTGTGGTTCTGTATTCTAATGGCACTGAAATAGATCGCTGTGGAGTGGTGTAGCCTGCACAGCATGTAAGAGAACTGATTCACCTGACAACTAATGAGAGCGGTTTCACTTGAGAGCAAGCGAAAGCAGTTTTACCTGAGATCATTCACTTCCACAATAGAAAAATGACTAACTAGAGGAAGAAAAGTGCCTATAAAAAGAAAAGCCAGAAAAGATGGACATTACATTGATCAGTTACACACACGCACACACACACCCACACTGCCGAGAGATCTGACTCAGGTCAAAGCTGGTATTTGGTCTTGTTTGGGCCTCTTTTCTTTTAACATTAGTTCTGTTTGGCTGACCACCTTGAAACATAGTGGTCACACATTTACAAAGTAATGCTTGCCAGTAAACATAGAAGAGACTTTCCAGCCAGTTAAAATAAATATCTATCACCGTTTTTCCCCCCTACCACATGTTATAGAGGTAGGAGATTCTATAAGACCATGATGTGAACAAGCAAAAGAACCCAAAATTCACCCTCATGTTGTTCAAACCCTGTATGACATTGTTCCTCAGATTAAATAAAGTCATGCAGGTTTGGAATAACATGAGGGGAGTTTCCATTTAAGAAATCCCTTTAAGAAATACATTATTTGTTTATGCGGATGAAATGGGTTTAATTTAATTAACTGATTATAGGGAAAGGCATCAGGCAGATACTATAAAAGAATATGAAGAGGAAAAGTAAAGCGAGAGGAAAGTTTTTGGGGTGAGAGGGCAGCAGTGAGATGCGTTACTCCTGGGAGTCAGACAGGCTCGTGTGCACAGTTTAATGGAGCGAAGAGGCCAAAAAATACTTGATTCAATTAGCCATGAGAGCATTAGGCTGAGCTTCAGAGATCTCTCTATGCTCAACATGTTTACATTGCTCTCCTCTAAACCTTGTGTGGTCAGCATATCCCTCTTAATTACTCTCTCATCAGATGGATTCCTTTCAAGTGGTCAGTGTAATTTCCCCTAATCCAGATAAAGGCTCACATTGAAGTAATAGTTTCATATGTGCTTGGCCAATCTAGACTTCTTGAGACAGCACCAGCCCACATCATAGAAGACTCTATTAACTGAGGCAACGGTTTTTGCTTTGTTTGGAAAAGATTAGAGGTTAAAGCAAACACTGCGGGTGTTTATATCAGAGGATTTGTGTTTTCTCATGTCATATGAAACTATTGGCTCCTCTTTTAAATAAAGCTGAATAATGACTTTTTTCCATTCCATCATATTTCATACAGTCCAACTATTACTTGCTTTAAATCCAAGGAATCATTACAATCATTTGATTGTAATGGGTCAGTGTAATAAATCAATGTGAGTAATTGAGTCTTTATTCTTATAGAAAGCAAAACAAGTAAGTTCAGAAATTAAGTTCTGTGTAATAAAGTGGAATGACACAGAGAAAAAGTATTGAACACATGAAGAAAGGGAGGTGCAAAAAGGTATGGAAAGCCAAGACACCAGCTGAAATCTATCAGTAATTAGAAAGCAATCTTGCCACTTGTCAGTGGAAATTAATATTAGCTGGTTCAGTCCCAACTGATGGCCTATAAAAAGGTGTCTCATTACCAACGTGTCACACAAGAAACATTTCATGATGGGTAAAAGCAAAGACCATCGCAACCTTATTGTTGCAAAACATACTGATGGCATTGGTTACAGAAGGGTTTCTATACTACTGAATGTTCCAGTGAGCACTGTTGGGGCTATAATTAAGAAGTGGAAAGAACATAATTTCACCATAAACCGGCAACGATCAGATGCTCCTCGCAAGATTTCTGACAGAGGAGTGAAAAGAGTTATCAGAAGATTTGTCCAAGAGCCAAGGATCACTTGTGGAGAGCTTCAGAAAGATCTGGAATTAGCATGTACAATTGTTCCAAATAAAACAATAAGTAATGCACTCAACCGCCGTGGCCTGTATGCACGCTCACCACGCAAGGCTCTGTTGCTGAAGAAAAAGCATTTTGAAGCTCGTTTAAAGTTTGCTGCACAACATTTAGACAAGCCTGTGAAATACTGGTATAGCTGGTATAGAAATCATGGTATAGCACTGGCAAAATTCATATAATTGTTCCGAGACATTCTTGATAAAAATCTGCTGCCATCTACCAGGATGATGAAGATGAAATGAGGGTGGACATTTCAGCGAGACAATGATCCCAAACACACAGCCAAAGAAACCCTCAATTGGTTTCAGAGAAAGAAAGTAAAGCTGCTAGATGGCCAGCCAATCACCTGACTTGAATCCAATAGAAAATCTATGGAAAGAACTAAAGATCAGAGTTCATAGAAGAGGCCCATGGAACCTTCAAGATTTGAAGACTGCTTGTGTGGAAGAATGAGCCAAAATCACACCTGATTAGTTTCTCCATAGAGGAGGCATCTTGAAGCTGTCATTACCAACAAAGGCTTTTGTATGAAGTATTAAATAAATTTCAGTAAATGTGTTCAATACTTTTTCCCTGAGTCATTCCATTTTATTACATAAAACTTAATTTCTGAACTTATTTGTTTTGTTTTGTTTGTATGTATGGATTACTTGGGTTGTTACCGACATCTGGTGAAAATTTCACGTCAACAGCACCTCTGGAAATACATTTACTGAGAAAAATGGTGACGTGTTCAATACTTATCTTACCCGCTGTGTGTGTGTGTGTGTGTGTGTGTGTGTGTGTGTATATATATATATATATATATATACACTGTAAAAAATAAATCTGGATAATAACAGAAAAAGTACGTGCAGCTCATTACACACGACATTATCCATTAATTTTACTGACATTTCTTTTAACTCTAAAACACAATGTAATGAAGTGTAAATATATATATACTTTATGTGTGTGTGTGTGTTTATATATATATATATATTACATCCATTTTATGAACTGCATCTAAATGTACACTTTATAAAATGCTGGGTTAAATCCAACCCAGCGCTGGGTAAAATATGGACGAACCCGGCGATTGGGTTTTTTAGACTCAGCGGTTGGGTTACTGCCCAGAAGGTTGGGTTAAACATTTAACTCAATTATTGGTTGAAAACAACCCAGCATGTGTTCTGTCCAATATTTACCCAGCACTGGGTTGTATTTAACCCAGCATTTTTTATAGTGTATCTGATTGAATCTTAAAAATTAAAAACTGCGGCATCACAAATGAACATTAATTAAATATTTTTGTAATCGTTTCATTTGTTCTATTTCTGTACACTTTTATCCTTCTTTCTTTTGTCTTTCTTATTGTGGTCCCACTCACAATTTACCCTTTTATGCTAATTGTTCCATTCCAGTCATTATTTGTGAATTTATATGTTTGACTGAAACCTGCGAACTGCAAACATTTTTGTTAAGGAACGTCATGAGACATCGCTTCAGTGGAGTGTGCAGCTTCACGCAGTCCGCCTTAAGGGGTCTCAGACAGAATAGGGTTCACATTCCAATGCTTTTTAAGGCAACCAGTTTCAAAGCCTAAACAAAGAATGCAAAACCAGCACACAAAGCTTTGTTGTTAAGTCTGAACCTTTAGTAGTAATGTGTAATGTATTCATTTCAATTCGATCCGGGCCTAGTCCCACAGCTTCAGAACCTCATCCTTTATATCAGAGACAAAAGTTATCTGTTCTCTGTTCACTCCACACAAGTACACAAATAAGTGAAGACAGATTACATTGCTAAACGTGTCAGGAAGAAGCTTCGGGCTCTGAATGCTGATGATGAGACAGGATAGTTTCAGTGGAAGAATGATATTGGGATCATGTCGAATTTAAAGAATGTCAAAAAGAAATAGATGGAAATGTATCATCAAAGAGGAATTATTGCCTTGCAGAGGCAATAATCTACCAAAGCAAAAGAGAACTGATGGGGTGAGGGGTAGATAGAATAATGAAGATATATGGGGAACTTATTACAACGTAAGGGATGATTGAGAGAAAAGGATTACTGTGTTGCAAAGGTGACAGCTGTTATGCCAGTAATAACAGCTGTGTCCACTATGAGCCTCTCTCGCTGTGTCTGGCTGAGAAATGCTTCCACTGTCAGCGTGCCAGGAGGCCTAGCCAGATCTTCTATCTGCAGAGTTCATTATAAGCCTACTTTTCCTCTTAGTTCATCAATGCTCTGTTGCAGGCCATTCAATCACGTCTTAAACACATGCACACAACACTCACAGTTAGACACTCTGTGCTTTCACTTTTGTTTATATTTTCTCTCAGATTCAACAGTCTGGCTGGATTTACAGGGAGTGATGGGAGTAAAATCACTGGGAGGAAACAACACAGCTGGACAGTGGGTCTGTGGTCACTCTTTTCCTGCATTCCCTGCATCAGCTGTTTTTATGTGTCACTCACTTGCCGGGTGTTTATTGGCGGTCTGTACTTCGGAAATGTATAATAGATTGTGTCAGAGTTGAACAAGATACTCTTACAGTGTCTGTAATATTTTCTTTGTCTTTGAAAGAAGTGTTATATGCTCACCAAGCTTGTATTTATTTGATCAAAACATAGTAAAACTAGTAATATTGTGAAATATTACAAACTGTGTTTGAAATTTTAAAATGTAATTGATTTCAAAGCAAATCTTTTCAGTGTTAAAAACAGGTGACCATGATACTTTTTTCTCCAAAATTATTTAATAAATAGAAAGTTCAAAAGAACAGCAGCTTTTTAAAATAAAATTTCACTTTTTAACCAATTGAATGCATCCTGAATAAAAGAATAAAATAAAAGTATTCATTTATTTAAGAAAAAAAAAGCTGCTAATGGTAGCCTGTACCAGAAACAGTAATGCAAAAAAATAGTTTTTCATTTACTTTTTAAAAACCATTACAGAGTAGAGTTTCAACCAATGTGCCCATTTACGCCTTTGCAATGGCAGAGACGCTGTATTGCAAATTATTGTAATTAATCTGTATGGCAATAAGAATAAAACATGTAGCTGCAGGTTGTTCTCAAACATAATTGCATTTTAATTGCACATTACATATTTAATTATACTTTAACATGAACTCTGCAATGTAAAGTATGACATTATTTTAATATCCTTGAAAGTTTCTTTTCAAAGTGCATTACGAGACATTGCCTACATGCTTTCGGTTAGCTAACCTCCTTGATTTAAGCAGATTGTTATCTACAGACACATCGGTACACTAATTCTCTCATAATCTTGCATTTCTGAGATTACGTAGTCAATCTGTGTGATTGATGGGGAGAGATCTGTGTGACAGTGTGTAGTAATCTTCAGGGGTCCATCCTAAAATCCCGAACTTCACTCCACAGGACTATGGTTAATCAGCCTGAGATGGATTAGCATCTGTCACATTTTAAACTGGAGTACTCTCCAGTTAACCAACAAGCCAACCGACCAATCAGTCATTAAATTGAGAGACACTATGAAGTCATTTAAATCGTGAATGGCTTTCTGTGTATCTTTTTCTATGTGTGTGGTCTCACTGCTTCAGACATGTTAGTTGAGGGATCGTGCATTCTTGCGAAGTGATTCATTTCCATGTCTGGCTTTATAAGAATGACTTTCAGCAAGAATTGGTGAATTATTTTCCCTCTCTATCACTTGATTTACTGCACTTCAATGAAACGCCAAGTTCACTGTAATGTCGAATAGTGAACTGAAGTCAGTGCTCTGTGCAGTCACAGTTCACATGTGGTATGTTTGCCATGGTGCTTTTTTCAATGGTGCCTCTTGTGGCATTGTGTTTGTCCATTCAAGTGTCGTCACAGGCTGGTTGACTTTTCCCCAATAAATGTCACCAACTGGCTGAGAAATGGCATTCTCCCAGAGCTCCAAATAGAAAACTTTTTCTTGGCACTTTTTAGAGAGAATTTCACAAATTTCAGGAAAACAGGCTCTTTTTCGAAGGATTGCTGAAAAATGGCAGTTTTTGGAGCAGCCTGAGAAAGTATGACTGGAATAATAAATTTCTGTGTCCTCTCTTTTCTCTTTGGGTTTTGGAGCACTTCAGGCATGATAGAATGAAACATGCAACATAGCCAGCAGGAGGAAGAAACACACAACCACAGACAGACATCGGAAGGTCAGGCGGTTCATCAGTGGCCCCCCCTTGTGTCCTATTGGATGCATCCCTAAAGAAACGCAATTTATTCAAAGAGTCTCCTTTTAACAAGGTTAGAATCTATTCAGACGTTTGTCTCTTTTTCAGGGGCTGTAAATAACAAAAAAAACAACAACATTAACATCAGCACATCCAAAGAATCGACTGAGAACTGTAATATCCTCTATAAAACGTAGTCAGTGAGAGCAATTATTGCTTCCATAATTTATATCATATTTTTATATTTATGATTCTCAGTGTCTTACGCACCTGCACTCTGTCCCGTCCTCTAATTAGTCCCAGATTTATAGTGTCTATAAAAGATGCCCTGCATAAGTCTTATGTGGAGGCGCTGTGCTTGCTGTCTTTCAAACAAATTGCAGTCTTTCCCAGCATGTGATGTACTGAAGATATTTCTAGACTAAGATTTAGATGTAGCTAAAACCAGTTTGCTAAGCTGATATTCTGGGATGAGGGCCAGTGTGTTGGTATAAATGCACTGGGATCACAGATCTTTTTCCTCAGAAGGTCTCTGATAGAGAGTCTGTCTGCTGCCGTGCGGTGGACTGATTGATGGCTACCTATCCTCTTGCCTCTATCGCCATTACTCACAACAGCAGAAATCGTTTTCCCCCCAGCAGAACTGTGACCCCTCGTCTCACAACAGAACAGATGGAGAGCCAAACTGTAGACCTGCCTTTTCTTTAGTGACAACATTTTATGTCACTGAAGAAAAAACCCTTTTGACTTATGGATAAATGATTTATGCGTAAAGGCTTCTGCGACACAGCTGAGAAAGGCTACAAGAGGCGCTTTTATACATTTCCTATCTTGGCAAGCCAAATCTGTGTGTGTAATGCTCGAGGCATTTATCTGCTTTTATGCAGGACAGTGATGGTGACAAATCCCAGGGATCTCTGCTGAGGTTTGAGAAAAAGCTTCAGTGTCTCCGTTATCCTTTTTTGAAGCGCGCACAGCGCTGGTAAGCATATTCTATCACCTCAAGTAGTGTCTATAGAAGAGAACTGTATTTACAATCACATTTTTTCTCTTTTTCACCCTGTCCAGCTTCTGCTTTCATCGGTCCATTGGAAAGTTGACATTTTAGTCATAAAAATGAAAGATGCATGATGTATTGATACTGTGTTTGATATTGTTCAACATTAGATTTTTTTTTTTAAAGCAACAATTCACTGTTTGAAAGATGGGGTTTTAATAGAAGTTGGCTGTCTATGCAGTAGAAATGTGATTTTATTTTTTCATGGAATGGAATGAAAAGGAAAATCAAAGTGTTGCTTATATTTAAACATAAAAGAGATTACTCAGCAATAAAAACATACTGCTGCTATTTTCAGAACTCTAAACTAACTATCCAGTTAAAATATGAATTATATCCCAAATTTGAAATCAGGAAGAAAAATGAACACGGCCCTTAACATGCGTCATTGGCATATGTAATCAAGAAGGTGCATTCTGCTCCTCCCAAATCTTGAGTATTAGAGTATTAGGGCCTGATTTTTTTTATTTTAAACGATGTGCTCAATAATCTTTTATACATGTATATCACAATACTGAAGAAAAGATAGCTTGTTACTTCCATTTCATTGCAGCTTTAAATATTAGAATGTTTTTAGATTTAAGCTATTTAAGTTCGCTCATTTCCCCAAATTAGATTTTTTTGTTGTCATTTAACAGTCACTGGAATGTAATCTTTTAAATCACATGTTTTTAATGTGATGAATAATGAATATCAATTTTTCACACTGTACATTATAATGTTGTGATGCATAAATCACTTAATGCAGTTAAAATGATTGATCTGATTGATCTTTTTCGTCTCAAAATAGTACAGAGAACAAGAATCTAGACAAGAATCGGTCTCAGTAACAGGTTCTTCTTGTCCTCAGTGCTGATTCTGCTGTTGTATTTCTTTGTCTGCTCTCACTTCCTCTTGGTAAACAGATAAAATGAGGGGCTGCCTGTGTATTAAAGAAGTCGTCGCTTCCCTTCACTCTCAGCTGATGTCAGCTTTGTTATTGCTCAAAGTAAATGATGTGAAGATTATTCTCTGCATGCTGATGTCAGTAATACGTTCAGTGGGCTTTGCTCTAAGCTGCTGATCATCAGTTGTTCTTTTCCTCAAACTATATTTGCATGATGTCAGTGAGTGAAAGGCTTTGCTCCCAGTGGTTCATTAGCGTTGTACCGCAGACAGACTCTTTCCAAAGGCCACCATCTGATGCCTGTGCGGAGGCACTCGGCCCCCTGGGTAGGCTGAGAAAACTGTTCACTGTGTAGCCTGATGCCAAATGCGCTGTGGACAGCTAATATGTTTGATTAGGTTCAGCATAATTAATTCAAAAGGAATTGTCAAAATATTGTCTGTATTCATGAATAGGGCAGATTCGCAGTTGTTGGGAAAGCACAAATGCCTTCTGTCTTTTTGAGTGAATGTAGACCACTCATCCACTGTTTGAAAAATGATTTATTCATCCCAAGTATGTAAGGCCTTTAAAAATCATAAGTTGAAAAAGATACTTGGTTATTCTTCCAGATACAGCTGTGTTTGCAGTAACAGTAAGCCTCATTTTCTTCAGTGTTCCCAGAGAGAAAGGTTCTTTAAATTAGTTACAGATCACATCTGGTAAATAGTTATGTTCTTGACAAATTATGGCATGAATAGCCAAGAGGATGTTTGGGGGCCTGATGCCTGAGATGCTTTTCAGATTTGTTTTGATGGAAGTTGATGATAGACAGAGAAAGACAGAGAGAGAGAGAGAAAGGAAAGAAACATAATATGTGGAGTAATAAGACACAAGAAGCAGACTTGGTTTGAACAATTTTGATAAAGATCAGATGGCTAGTTTTTCCTCAAATCACAAACAATAAAAACAAACGAACAAGATTGTTGATTCATATGCACTATTTGTAGAATTACAGTCAAATAGATTTAGTTTGTTTATTCTCATTTATACATTAACTTTTACAAGTTTGGGCTCAGGAAAAGGAAATAATGTGCTTTTATTTAACAAGGGTATATTAAATTGATCAAAAGTGACAGTGTAGTCATGTAGAATGTTACAATAGGTTTCTATTTCAAATAAATGTTGTTCTTTTTTAAACTTTTTAACTAGTCTGTGTGTAATCACGGTTTCCATAAAAAACGTTTTCAACACTGATGATTATAATGTTTCATGAGCACCTAATCAACATTTTAGAATAATTTCTGAAGAATGATTTCTGACTGCTGAAATTTCAGCTTTGTCATCAAAGGAATAAATATACAATTTTACATTATACATAAAATATAGAAAAATAGAAAACAGTTATTATAATATTTCACAATATCACTGTTTTTACTGTATTTTGATCAAATAAATGCAATATTACAGTGAATAACAGTGTGTGGGAATTAATTTTTATTTTATGAATAATCATGAATGTGGAAAGAAGGAATGATTACACTGAATCTCAGGATTAAGCTCATATTAAACATATCACTCAATGTTCAGAGGAGCTGATCTGTATTTACAAAACATTTTTAAAAATAAATCATTAGAACATTTATTTGGCCTAGAAAAATTACTTTTTAAATTGTAAGAAATAAATCGCATTAAAATGCAGTTTCAAAAAATTCTGGATTGAATGCAATGTACTTTATACAGTATTTTGACGTGACTGCAGGAATAACTTTTTTTTAATGAACTGGGTTTTAGTACTGTTTGATTTGAGACCTCCCATGGATCACTGTTAAAGGTTAAAATAGCTTTTCGGCCATACACAAGCATACTATTAAAAAAACTTTGCTTTTCTGCTCACACCTTCCTGACCTTTAGCGCCTCTGTCGTCTACAGAGGGAGGGACAGGCTCAGGGCAATAACCCTCTCAGCCGATTCTCCAAGCAAAGCCCAAGGCTGGCCCGGTCCACATGCTTCCTGCCACATTTCAGTGCTGACCTGTCAATCACCCTGCCAAGGCCCTGAATCGCTCTGACCCTTTTTCATGGCGATGCTTTTCCGCTGGGCTTTGCTGTCAGAGACCCAGTGTGTGAGGCAGCAGAGAAAGATAAAGGAGACACACAGACACAAGTCATCTCCCTTCACTCACACTCTACTGATTTGTTACTGCAAACTCAGGCGTCCTACTAACATGAATAAAAGATAGGAGAGACTTTTAGGAAACACCTCACACTGGCTTTTATACCTCAACCAGATACCCCAGAGGAAGGCATCATTTTGTGTAGCCTATGTGTGCGTGCTCTCTATTCGTCATGTGTTAAAAAAAGCATTTACTGTCCATTACACAAACAGTCTTGGGATTGAAACCAGTTTTATAGAGATATAGTGGCTTTCGTTGTGAAAATTCTTCGAGGCAAGTAGAATCACACTGCAGAAAGAATCTTGTGGTGGAGCTACAGTAGATTTCATTATCTGTGTTGTGTTGATTGAAGCAATTACTAGCAGCCTAATCAGCAAGGTAGCTGCTTTTTAAGCTTTGCTCTTGCTAAAATGCCACAACACAGATAAATATATACAGAAAGCCTCCATCATAAATTCTAATTATCAAGATTTCAGACCTATTATAGCTGTGTATCATACCTGTTTGGATTAAAATACAGTAAAATGCAACTGATTCATGTTAAAGCTGCGTGTTGCTTGTTGATACTTGTCACCCCACTTGCATATTTCATGTGTGATTTTTATGGTTTTATGAGAAAAGAAAAAAAAAACTCTTGATCATCAAAATAAATGCACTGTGGTGATGTCATCAGGAAATCTAAATATAATCTGATCCTCTCCACCAGCTGGCATTTCAGTGATGAATCTAATCCAGGCCAGTTATGAAAGACTTATTTTGTGTTATGGATTTAGTGGTTGTAAAAGTGCTAACCTGTTTTAGATAATGTTTCAGTATACTGGGCTTCATTTGAACTGTTTGATGTCCAAGTGTTTAAACCTTTGACTGTAGCAATACAGGCCAACAGATTCTGTCAGTCTTTTCCATACTGCTAACTCCCCGCTGCCAGCTGAAGAAAGTAACTTGGCTTCAAGCTATGTTCATCAGTGCTATGGCAACTGCTCGCAGTGCAGTCAGTCCTAAAGATAAAAAAAAGAGTGAGTTATTAGCAGAAGCTAGGAAGATGTTGTCCATCAAGTGGTTACGGTTTGATGGATCTGTCAAATGAGGTTAGCATATGCTGTTTCTAACACCACAAATACATCATGCTTCTATGTAAGTCTGAGGAACTAGGCACTTGCAGTGATGTCTCTCTCACAATTCAGTTGAAATTCAGTTTCTCAAACTAAAAAGTTTTTGCAAATGCAATGTTCGCTGCAGATATGAGATCCTACAAGAGAAAGCAGGATTGAGTGTTCTTAATGTGTTCAAATTGCTCCATCTCACACACACACACACACACACACACACACACACACATGTAATTTTCGGTCACGACTGTATTTTTTAATAGAATTGTACATAAAATTTGTGTATATGTATGAGTATATATAATTATTTTCTTCAGTGTTTAATGACACTTTTTTTCTTTTCATAGGTCATCCTCATTCTCACTAAATATTACCATGCAGACTCCAACAAAGTTCTTGAGAGTTCCCTTTGGAGGTAAGTGACAGAAGATTTTTTGCCTTTCAGGTCAAATTTAGGTTCAAACACTTTAAACCTACAGACTCTGAGACAAAAACGCTTTCAGTCACAATAGGAACCATTTTTTAATGGTGGGTTAGGAAAAAAATCCCTTGTGGCACTTTTTCAGATGACAAGTCAATTTGCAATTGAAATGATTTTCCCTTGAGACTCTTTTTCAAGCTCTTCTATTGATTTATTTTATGCCAATTTTAGATTTCTCATGGAAAATATTAAATGCTATAGCTTCAGTCAGATCAAGTCAAGCTTATCGCCCTTTTACCATGTTTGTGAATTTTGCGGGGGAACAAAATGTTGCCCTCTTACAGGTTATATTGCTAAATGCAAAACAATTGAACAATTGTATTCAATATGACAAAACCACTACACGCACAGTGCAGACAGCAAATGGCTAGACATTTACTTTACAATATACACAGTTTGCTTGATTTTTTTCTCTAATCTCTGTTTTGCACATTATTTGTCTTCAAACATATCCATTTATCATCATGCATTTGTTAAATAAATTAAATACAAATTATACAGTAGCATTTGACTGTATAATTTCTTTAGATTTTATTTAATCAGCTCTTCGGTTAAGAATAAGAAATACCCTATGTGAATATATGCTAATTAAAACTGTATTCACTGCAGTGATTTTTGTTGTAGGGCTGAAATGATTAAAGATGAACAACATGATATATAAATATGGTATAAAACTGTCACTGTGATTTCTTGTCTATGATCACTTCTTTATACTGTACAAACAATGGAAGTAAGCATTGCTAGATAACGCTAATAGATTACTTTTTTGCAAGATAATTTTTTATTAACATGACTGCTTTAATCAGGTGTTACTGTTTTAAATAGTTATATATTGGATTAAATAGTTCTAGATATTGAAATACAGTATGAATAATACAATTGAAACAAGATGCATTTGGAATTACCCGAGTAAGAGAGATATGTAGGAAACGATAGAGTGCAGCATAAGGGGCGATTCACACAGAACACATTTTCGCTTTGAAAAACACGAGACACAGACAATAGAATGGGGAAAAAACTCAAGGTCTGGACTGGAGACACTTTTTATTTTCTCAAAAGTTGAATTTATTTTAACTTGGGCATTGTGTGTTTAGAATACCGTGTCATGAATGAGAAGCTGCAAAAGACGCAAGTGTAATGTCCAAATACGTCCTTCTAGTGTGTGTTTACATAGAAAAACACTGGAAAGCTAGTGCAATGTGAACAGCTTCTGAAGCTCTGAAGAGAGAAAGAGAGATGCCAGTGAGGGCTGGAGTCTGACCTGATGGCCTTTTACACTGTTGTCCAGGAAGACAGAGCTCAGGTAAAGAGGAAGAACTTAAGGCAAGAGGAGAGTCCAAGAGCAGTGCCAGTGAAAAGAGAGTGCATGTTGATGACTGAGGTCTTCGTTTATCCGGTTCAAAACATTCAAACTGAACGTCAGCAGATCACAGCTGACCCTCGTTGTAAAACATTTCACCCAACAGGCTTAGACTGTCTGTGGGCTAAGGAAACAGTCCCTTATGAAAAAAAAACAGGGCTATAAGAATTAAATACATTCCTTTGTTCAAACTATGCAATTTTACCATCTAAGAAGCTGAAGTTAATGTAGAGAGCATAGCGAGTACATCATTTAGAAATTACCATTGTTTATGCCTGGATCTCTCTTTTGTGTTGGTTTCTGCAGTCCTCTTGGGTGTGATAAGCGGGTCCAGTGCCTCTGCAGTGAACTTAGGGATGACTTAATTAGGACTGCCGAGGGCTTTTCTGGACCATGTGCTAATTGCCTCGCACTATCCGCTATTAGCAACTAACCCTGACCGTTTAATGACCGCCAGCCAGGTCTTTGTTTGTTTTGTTTTGTTTGGGGCTTTGTAAACCTTTCTGGGTTAGGCAAAGTTAGGCTTAATCACCAGTCTATTGTGAGAGAAGCGTTTTTTTATCGTGGGGTTTAAAGATTGAGGCCACTGAAGTGTGAAAAGAAGATGGAGCTAAAAATATAGTGCTGCATATGGAATAATTGATGCCATGTTTGTTCCAATGCTCTCATTAGCCTGTCTGTCTGAGGTTGATACGAGGGTGGCATTAATTTTACATTGGAGCTCAGAATATATCAGTTGCACAGCTGCCTAATGACCAGGTGGAATGCTAAACACTGTCTTTTTCCCAGCTAGAGCTTCAGGATTTTTTATGGACCCCATGTTACATGCAGGCACACATAGTAGAAATGTGCACTGGAGGAGCTGAAAGAAAGGGCACAAGACTGTACTTGACATGTGTTTGGGCAGGTAGGGTACCTCTGTGGCCATCTGGATATTTCTTTATGGCAGGAAGGCAAAATTACAGTGCAATGCTTCCTTCATTCAGTTCATGACGGTACTTCAAAGAGCTTCATGCTCTTCTTCATTCAGTTATTTGAGTCATAAGGGTATCATATTACTTATGTCACGTATCGAGTGCTGTATTTGACGCACTTGAGTTGCCTTACGTTAGCACATGGTGTTTGTCCGGAACAGTTGGTGAGAACGGCCGCTCCACTCTCATGCCTCTCATGCAGGAAAATGTTTCACTAACACAGATGGCTTTTCTAAAAAAATCAATGTTCTAGAATAAATGAATCGAATTAGTAAAATTTTCTCTTATTTTATTCATGATATTCATAGAGCCGCCGAATCCCAGACTTCAAAGACCGGTCCGTCATTAACCAGACAACCAGTCTTTCTCTACAAGTCATTCAATGAATTATGTAGAGTCTTCCGTGTTGATGTTTTAATTGTTGTTGTTCAACTCATAAATTATGGACTGACATTATGATGGAGCGGTCTGAATTCAAAGACACAGGGAGCAGATAAATCAAATTGAACTGGAGATTTAAGTTCAGCTCAGGCCGTGAGGCTTTTCATTTGTAGGGTTAAAGTTTAACATTATCTGCATCATGGTAGAAAATTGTGTGAAATTCTTTTGGTAGTTTAGTCGGGTGGTAGCTTAAGGTAAAGGGTTTGTTCGTTTGACTAAATTAGAACAGTTTATGTCATTGTTTGACAGTTATTGTACTGTTATTTGAAATACAGTAACAAAGTTTCTGGCAGGGCTGTTGATGAAGGAGAATCAAATCAAATTTTGATTAAATTGATAACAATATGTAGCATCTATCACTGAGAAAAAAATGCCAAATAAAGATTTGTTACACTATTATGGCAGATGATTAAATCTTTGAATCACCTTACAAAAAAAATCTTTTTTCATACCATTAATCATAAAGGAATATTGCATTTTGTCCTTGTCATTCTATGGGTATTTCTATGAGGTATTTTTTAATGATCAGTCTGCATGTACTTGCGAAGGTGGTACTTCAAGCTTGAATTGCTGTGATGGTAGAAAAATCCCCTTTTGCAGAATTTATGTGTTGGGGGCATGATTAATGGTGTAGTTTTTTTATCACATTATTATTTTTGAATAATTAATCATACTATATTCAGTCGACAGCACTAGCTTCTGGATATATTCATGATACATGATTGTTCCTTGAATGTTTATGGTCATTAGAAGGTGGGGGGCTCCTATATAATGTAGGTATAATGACGGTGTAGGATCTGGGCGATCAGGGTACATAAAAAGAAATACATCAAAGCTGATTCAAAGACACCTAGAGAGGCACCTTAATAATTCATGATAGCACTAGCAGCTAGCACTAGTCCTGACAGACTTTACACACCTGAAAATATACTCATTAAATATACTCCATTAAACTCCACATATGTATGATGCTGTACTCTGTACTGCTATTACCAGTAGGACATAAGGTCAGGTTGGGTTTGGAGGACGGATTCTGGAGGAACTGACAGGAAGAGCGAGGCAAGCAACTGTTCACACTGCATAGTGACACTTCATTTTGCTGATGGCGTCTTACCTTAGCATTTTAGTTTCGCTACCAATCCTCTATAGTATTTTTAACATGAGCTTTCGTTTTTAACTCACTCTGTTTGTTTCTACGCTACTGCTCTTTATTTGTTGTTATTGACCTTTATGTCAGTAGAGAGAGGACGAGAACACCGCAAGTCCGAGTGATCGATGAAAATGTGATTATATGTGTGTGTGTGTTTCCTCTGAAGTCTTGGTTAAATTCCCTATTGAGCAAATGACAGTGGTGAACTTCTCCTGAGGTTCTTTACTGCAATCGAAAATGCATGTTTCAGGGTCAGTGATCTCAAATTTAACTCTGTATACATGTTTTTTTTTTTTTCATATCGACCACAGTCTTTCTGCATATGTTACTAATTTATATGATCCTAGTCTGAAGTGGGAAAACTCCTCTCGTTTGAACTTGACTTAAGTACAGAGTCAGCAGCGAAACAAGCGTTTCTCAACCAGCAGCCCACGGCTGACAAGCTCTGACTTCTGTTCTCTAATTTTAACCATTTAGCATTGATGGTGTTTCATCTCTGCCTGCGCTTTCACCAGTGCACATGTATGAGTTGATGATAGTGAAATTTTTGCATACCATGCATATCATGTGTAAAGTATGTCCTTTTTAATTAAATTGACGGAAACGAACACCTATTATTTCAGTGGTGTGCACTTCGTCAACAGCCAGTCTAATAAGACGCCTCTCTTTTTAGTGCCAACAAGCAATTCAGATGATCCGAATACTGAATTCACAAACTGCAATGTCAGCGTTGGTACGTTCATTTGTGTTGCAGATGTTCCCTTTTTAGTGAGGAACTTCACCTCATCTTCAGTTATAGATGTGAGAGGACAGCTAATAAAATGAGATCACTCTGGATTCCTTTCATATGTTGGCAAAAGATCGTCCAAGCTTGGTAAATGATCAGATTTAGACTTCTGACTTTGTGAAAATGTTTCCAGTTTAGTGTACCATATGCAACAGATGTTTAGCGATTGGAGTGGGTGGTCTGTGGGCATGACTCCTGACGCTGAGACTAATATCTCGTTATTTTTAACAATCCAAAAACACATTTTGTAAAATCTTTTTTTTTTTTTTTTGAACTTGCTATAACCCCCTTGAGGCCCCCTGAGGAGACACAGTTTGAAAGTCCATAATTTAAGCTACATTCCCACAGCATCCTAAAATAGTTGTATTTTCCTGATATATGCGACTTTGCTCACACACAGTTCAGTTAGTTTCAGTAGTGATGATTGCATTATATAACTATATAAATATTCAGTATTCAGTATGTTGTGTGTGTGTCTGAACAAAACCTAACTAGTTGTTTCATTTGGAGTAAAAGTCTCCATCTTTGATATTTACTTCAATTACAGTTACTCCGGTTACAGACATTATTCACAGGTATTGCGAGAGCAGAAATTGGTTTGTCATTATTTGTGTATGCAGACAATATTCGAGTTGCTCCTGTAAGTGGTTTATGACGAGGACAATTTAAGAGTCAGACCTATTGTGAGACTGAAAGAAAGATTTGAAAACCCCTTGTTATTTAGTGGAGATTATGATGATTTTTTAGGCACTGCTTCAAAATATTAATAAATATGCTTTCTATCAAGCTTATAAAAGAGCCAGTGGTTTTTTTTTTTATTGATAGCTTTTTTTCCTGATGTATACAAATGACCACTTCTCAGAGTCTCTTTAGCAAACTCCCAGTCGCGCTGAAGCTGATTGTGCAGTTTTGAGAGCACAGACGCAGGCGGCATGAATACATTCTGATGTGTTTATCTGGAGTGCGCCGCAAATAACAGGAGTGCGCACACGGAGAACAGACAGGGAGCTGTTGTGCATGTAGACGCAGGAGTACACCCACATTCACACGTTGGAAGCGGAGCAGCACTTCCAATCACACCTTTCAAATGCATTTTGTGTTTCACACTCTCTCACACATACTCACACATGTCTTGTGCAGATGGGATTTATAATTCATGTGTTCTTCACACATCTTTTGAACTGCTGAAGAAGGATTGCCAAGAGACATTCCCCCCATCATGCCTCACTAACACACACACACACACACACACACACACAATTCTCAAGGGGATTCACTCCTCCATAATACATGAAGAGATTCTCCAGCATCCCTTCAAACCCCACCCCTCTGACCCCCTGTGCCTCCAACAAGTGTAATTAAGGGTCCTTGGGGGAGGAAGAGGGAGCGAAATAAAATCACTTCAGGCGATGCCTCCCGGGCCACCAGTCAGCACTGTCCTTTTTTTAGAGACTGGTTTTAGTATCTCAATATCCCAGCTGTTTATATCTTCGCTTTCTTTATTTTTCTTTTGTTAACATCATATTTCATTTATTCTTTGTTCTACTTGCATTTATCACCGCTGCTGCTTCTCTCCATCGCTCTGTATCTTCCTTGTTCATCCAGTCACCCGTCACTTAGCCCACACAGAATCAGCACAGAAAGCTCTGCAGATTTCCACAGAATAAGAATGACTTTCATTCACACAGTTCTACACATCTTCCCGCCTCCTCTATGTTTGTTTATTAAATATTTTGGCTTTTTTGATTATCGCTGGAAGTGTAATACTGTCAGGTCGGGTTAACACTTTTTACCATGAGTTTTACCACAATGGCGAGCAACAGGTTCTCTGTGTTGTAAGATATGTTATTGAAAGAAGTCTCTTAAGCTCACCAAGGTTGCATTTATTTGTTCAAAACCACATTGAAAACAGGTGTTTAAAACATTTCTGTAATGGCAAAGCTGAGTTTTCAGCAGCCATACTTTAATCTTCAGTTTCACGTGATCTGTCAGAACGTATTTTAATATGATGACTTAGTGCTCAAGAAATATTTCTTATTATCATCAATGTTGAAAAGAATTGGGCTACTTAAAGGGATAGTTCACCCAAAAAATGAAAATTCTGTCATTTAATTACTCACCCTCATGTTGTTCAAACCCGTAAGGGTCCATCTTTGGAGCACAAATTAAGATATGTTTGATGAAATCGGAGAGATTTCTGACCCTTCATAGACAGCAACGTAACTGAAATGTTCCAAGACACAGAAATGTAGTAAGGACATCGGTAAAACAGTCCATGTGACATCAGTGATTCAACCGTAATTTTAATTTTTGCATCTTGGTACTCTCCATAATGGCAGAATGCTGATTTGGGGGGAGAAGATTTTTTGAATAAAGTCATTATTTTTGTTGTCTTTGCGCACAAAAATGATTCTCATAGCTTCGTATTGCTGTCTATGAGGGTCAGAAAGCTCTCGGATTTCATCAAAAATATCTTAATTTGTGTTCTGAAGATGAACGGAGGTCTTACGGGTTTGGAACGAGGTTGAGGTTGAGTAATTAATAACAGAATTTTCATTTTTAGGTGAATATTTGTTTGGAAATGTTTGAAAATGTTAAAAAAAAAAAATGTTAGCAAAGGCTAACAGGAAAATGTTATTGTTTATATATAACATTTTCCTGATTAACAAAAAGAAAAAATAGATCAAAATTTATTTTATTTTAATGACACAAATTAAAAATGTTTCTCTTTAGTCTTGTACACCTAACAGTTCTCTAACAGTAAAAGTTTGAAAGCCCTTGCTTTAGGTTATAGTGCTGTAAATCTTTCTGTCATGACATGTAGCATGTGTTTCTCCGTGATTGAGATTTCCTGTACTTCAGTTTGTAAACTCTTTACTCTTCTGCAAGAATCTTCCTCTTTCCCTTCCTCACAGCCTCTGAGTTGTTAAATAGTTAATCCGTGCTCTGGCTCTTCACCTGCATGTATATTGTAATGTTATGGGTGCTTTGCACCACACTGGTGTTTCTGCAGAATCTGGGAGAAAAATAAGATCTGTAAGAATAACATAAACTATAGTTCGGTCTGTAAGGGTGTTTTTTAAAGCCCTCTGAGGACCTGAAACGAAAGACCTGTGTTCCTGTCTTCCTCTGTTTCTCACTCTTACACGTGCACATGCAGAAGCCAGGAAAATGCGGATTAGTGGAAAAGGAGAGAAAGGTCCAGGGAGGCATAATATGCAAGTTGTCATTCTCCACAGATCATCCTAGACAGTCAAGAATTGAAATGTGAACCGTGCTCTATCAAATGTTCCCCTGTCTATGTGGTTGTGTGTGTCATAAGAGCTTAAAGTGGCAGTAATGAGGGAAGGTGATGACGGTGCCATTCACAGTGACTCTATTTACACCTCAGAGCTGCTAATGATGATAATAAAGGGAAAGAAACACAAACAGAGAGTAAAATACTCATGTGCAAAGTAATTTCAATATCAATATCTCATATTTGTGTCCATGTATAAACAGCCTTTGCTGTTCATTATGGCAATAAAGCTTCTTTGAATTCTGAGAAAGATGTAGTGAATTGGTCGGCAAGATACTGATTAAATCAGCTAACTGGAAAGACTGTAGCTAATTCAACAGCTAGTCCCCAGCTGGTTTCTTGCACATTTCAAGTGGTTTTGCGTTTCCTACATCAAGGCTGCTGACTCATAAATACTTTCTTCCACTCTGCTGTTTCTGTGGCAGTGAAAACTACAGGGTGTGAGATATGATAGACAGAGAGTCTGATAGGCTGTTGTGTGAGACAAAGAGAGATGCATATAATCTGATCTGCTGAAATGTCAGTTCAATTATTGTTTGGTGTGTAGGTGTGAACTAGGTTTAGAAATTATTTTTAATCATTTTGCAGTATCTGCCCGCTTCAAATAGATGTTCAAGGGGCATTTTTAATGTAATGGTGGATTTTCTTCTGACGATATAAAGACATGCAGTTTGCCATTTATATACTTACTGTAAGATGAATTAATGAAGTAAAATAAATTCTTAATCTGATCAATTATGAACAGTCAAGAAAAAAATTAAAATATTTCCACAATTAGTGAGTGTTTGGAAAGGGACTGTCTACCATCTTATTTAAATTATTATTTATTTAATTTAATTTATATGTCATCTTTTGAGTTTTGGGCAGTTATCACTTTCAGTTTTTTCAACAACTCTGATCTGACAGATATAAGTCAGTATGATAAGACACACACTAAACTCGTAACTAGAACAATGGAACATAGCAAAAACAAACTATAATATTAATAATACGGTAACCCTAAAAAAAGCATGAATTCACTATGGGGTTATTTTTCCCCTCATTTGAAATATCCAGAGGTTTCTTTGTCAATTTCAGTGGCATTTTTGCCCATAGCCCTGGTCTGCTTCTGACCCTGGTGTAAATATCGTCTAACTGAAAGGAAGTGAGTGAATGCACTGCTTTGAATTATGTGAAATTCTGAATGTATGTGTGTGGGTTTGCTTAGTCTATGGACAAAATTGTCCCTAGAAGTGAGCTCAATCAACGATTCATGAAGAAAGTACATTACCCTGTAACCATTATTAATAATTAGCTTTATATGAAAATATTAGAAGTGTATGGTTTATCCTCTTTTAGATAAGTAAATGTGTGTGTGTGTCTATGTGAAAAAGGAGAAAAGAGGGAAGGAAAGACATGTAAATCTGGAATGTGAATGGTTTTTGAACTAGCTGAATGGAGTCAAACGCGTCGCCATCTGGAGAGAGTTTCACATTTCTGTGGACATTCCTTCAGTGACGAAAAACAGACTCGAACTAAATTACAGGCAGCTGCTGCTCTGAGAAACACATAGGGTTGAGTGAAGAGGAGGAGAGAGTGAAAAAACAAGTGTCCCCATGGATTTGTTCTTCATTTGCGTTTGAGAAAACTGTGAACACATTCAGAGCTCAAAAAAAACAATGGCACTTCTCTTGCCTCGCGCGTTTTTCTATTTACCCTCTCCAGTTGAAGCGCTTGGCTCGTCACCAGCAGGATTTCACCCCCTCTTTTTGTTGCTGAAGTGAGGCTGAAGTTCCGGACCTCACAGCTCAGGGGCTAAACGGTGCTGACAGAGCCTTGGTAATTACGGGACACTCGGGAGTTGTAGTTCTCCTGCTCTCGCCCTGTAGCAGCTGAAATGATCTATAGGTTTGAGCAGGTTAAGTACTGTAAAACAGAATCATAAAGACATTTCTGACAGGTGGTTAAAGGATCTTTCAGGCATGTCTTTGTGGTGTAGACGTGTGTCTACAGCCGCTTATATATGCATATGCACACACTTTTATTTTTTTTTCATCAATACCCACCGCTTTTATCCTTCTCTCTCTCCTGTAGACATGAATAATACATTCCTTCATTTCCTTGGCCCGCTTTCTGACCACACACATGCTCACCACTGACTGTAACAATTTATTTCATACCAGATTACTTAGATCTCACCATAGACCGTGTTTCTGTAGTGCAAATGTCTGACAGTATTCAAAAAACTGTTCTCATACTATCTTACCAAATGTGCTGCTTTCCCTCGTTTAGTTTAGGGCTGTGTTGTGCTCTGATTTGAGTGGTCTCACACGGGCCTGGCTTTAAATCGAAGCTCTCGCGCACACACAAGACACACACTAATGCTCAAGAGTGAGTATTCAGCACGTTTCAGATGCGAGTTTACCATGGTGCTGTAGGCTCAGTGGGGAGCGCTGAGGATATACAGTCACACAACACGACACAACATAGAGACTATCCATCTCTCTCCATTTTCCAACAGACAACCTGCTGCGTGTGTGTCTCCGTGTGTGTGTTTGGCAAAGGTGCTTGGCAGACAAGCCCATCAATGCTGTGAAAGTGTTTGCCAGGCTTTTATCAAACACCTCTGCTGGAGCTCATTGATTCAGCCCGGCAGGGTGGTCAACCAAAAGAAATCCTTGGTTTAACTTCAGTGAATTTGCTGTGCCGGTCTCTTGTATAATGACATGCGTTCTTGGAACTATTTTTTGTTTAAAACGAACAATGTAATACTACATAGTCAACCTGGCTAGAGATACAAAGCCGGACAACATATGTTATTATAATTAGATTTTTTTCTCGCTCTCTGAGGACTATCTGAGAAAAAAAAAAAAACCCCGATAGGAGTTCAGAGTGTGAAGAGACCTTGTTGTGTTGCTGAACACAGTGTACTTGGACAGCGGCCTAGCTTCAGGCACAGACGCAGAAAGCTCACTTTGCTATGATCTCGTTCTTTCACTCCTTCTCCTGCTTACTTTAAGGCCAACACCTACACAATCATGCACACAATAGGATGGAGGCTAGTGCAAGCAAACAGGGCAAATTCATGGTGTGAAAATGTGGCATAGCACATGCAGCAGCAGTTAGTTAGAAA
The DNA here is from genome assembly GCA_036784905.1 of Acrossocheilus fasciatus. Classification (NCBI taxonomy): domain Eukaryota; kingdom Metazoa; phylum Chordata; class Actinopteri; order Cypriniformes; family Cyprinidae; genus Acrossocheilus; species Acrossocheilus fasciatus. The sequence goes on from CM071944.1 coordinate 23,099,496, forward strand.
GCAACTAATTGATACATAATTTAAAACATTTTTAATTGTGGCCTAAGTGTCCAAAAAGGGACTTTTTATTATTTGATAGTGTATTATTTGATATATTTAAACTATATCAACAGCGGCTTATCACAATGTAAGGAATTTTGCAAAAAGATAATAATTTTGATTGTGTCAGTGCCGATAGTCTTGTGGGCAGTGTGTCGACATATGATGTTGTTACGGGTGTCCCAAGTTCGAATCCCGGTTTGAGGACCTTTCCCGATCCCACCCCCCACTATCTCTCTCTCTCTCTCTCTCTCTCTCTCCCACTTCTACACTGTCCTATTGTAATAAAGGCAAAAAAACACCAAATAATAATAATAATAATAATTTTGATTGTTTCAGTGTCATCATGTTCAGACTGGTAGATCTAGATCTAGTGCAGCTGTGTGTTTTTTAAAGGTATTAAAATATTAAAGAACCTTATGTGCAGGTTTCATTAATTAAGAAGCATTATAATAGCATTTTTCGTGGGCATTTTCCACTCTTTCTTTGATTAAAACTGACACCTTTTGCTGCTGCACAGACTTCTATGTAAATGCTTTCCTCACAAATTAAATGTGATACAGCTCTGGCTCAAAGCTCCAGTTCTCTTCACACACAAGGCCAACTTGTGCTGTATTGTCTAAGTTAATTTATAATTTCTCTAATCCTTCAAAAACACAGCCTCTTTGCAAAGCTTGCATTGCATAATATTACACACACTGATTTGTGTGATATTTTAACATCTCAGTAATCTTTGCTGACTGTGTGAATGTATGTCACCTGTCTTATTCGAAAAATTGCACAAATGTAAAAAATTTTTTTTTTTTTTTTTTCCCTTTTGTTTTTTGAGCATTGATTAGGGGGCTCAGTAGCATGCACACCTCCTGTAGTGCTCACCTTGCCACCACCCACAAAGGTATCAATGCTCTGGGTCAACTATGAGGAAGGCACCAGTAAAACATGAGGTGCAGTTTATGCAGAACATATTGAAATTGGCTTGGCAAAAGGTCCCAAGAGATATACCCTAACTCGCTGCATAATGAATTGACCTGCCCTGCAAGGTAAAGATGTTAAAAATCATAGCTGATATTGAGCCTGGTTCATTAGTCACACTGGAATGGACGATCAAGTGGAGCACATTGTATTGAGAGTCTTACATGCAGTAAGGTCTGTTGCATATTTTAGCAAATGCACAGTGACTGGTATGGCAGCTTGTAACTTTTTTGTAATGTTTTGGCAAATTGCTGGTGAATTTGTATGAATTTGTAAAATCTCATTTGAATTTTTTTTGTATAATTTGCTTACTCCCAAATGAAGGTTCGGTTTAGGGGTAAACTTTATGCTTATTATTTATTTATTCAATAAAAGTTATGCTTTCATTCAAATCTAGTTGTATGCTAACATGTAAAATAGTACTTTTTTCATATAAGTGAATTTGGATATTAATGTTCACAATAGATAATTTGACAACTGTTATGCAGTATATGAGCTCAATTTGACTAATTGTACTGTGAACTGCCTAATTATGTAAATAACATCACTAGTGAGCCACAGCCTATATAGCTGAAATGAACAAGTAAAAAGAGATTATTATATGATAGCTAATTATTAATATTTCTCTGAGAAAACACTTTCTCATCACTCATTCACAATACCATAGAGAGTTTGCTGTTTCTTATAGCAACGCTGGCTCTGATTCTGTGAATGACTTGATTGGTTTAAGACCCAACAAAACTTCCTCCACCCTGAATAATGGTGTGGATAACCTCCCATGATCCTTTACAATTTCATTCCAAGCCCCAGGGCATTAAGAGTAAGAAGGAAATGAGGAAAGAAATGGCGATTTGGGGAGAAATCCACACTGAAAGCATTGAAGGGCTTCTTAATTAAAGCAAAAGTGGCCAACACAGATGCTGTCATACTTTGCCAAGCCTTTGGCTCTTCCTCCTCTCACTCATTCCCTTTCACCCCCACTATCCCACACACTTTTCACACTATGGAAGCCCTTGGGTAGCAGGGGAATGAACAGTCCTGCGGAAGTTCTGAAGTATAGGAAGTCCTGGAGAGAGCCAAGTGTGCTGTGCTTTCGCTAGCTGGTCGTGCTGAATGTGCTGGCACTCTGAACAACAGACAGTCAGTTTGGGGCCTAACATGGAAATCAGGTTGACCAAACCATGAATGAACACCAACAAGCCACGCATTCATTAAAAATGCTTTCATTACTCCTGAATGCTGTTGAGGAGTTGTGAAGATGCACAATGTACAATGCCAGTAGAAGGAAACTGATATTGCATGTAAAACTTTCAAAATCTTTCAAATCTTTCAGCTGCTGTTTTTATTTCTGGGCACATATTTCCTATATTGTCAATTCTGCAGCCTGCTTTATGTCCCCGAGACCTCAGGAATATTTGGTTTAGCCGGTCTTATCAAGCGCCGTGTGCTGCTGTCTGATGATTCAGCTTGTCTGGGTGTATGTGGCAAGGCAAACCAATGAAGACATGAATACAGCAGACCCAAGGAGACCTTGACTTTCGTCGTGAATAACTGCAGACAGACAGACAGGTTCATGCACTGAGTTCCAGCATCACAAACAGTTTAGGCACCTAAGAATGAAAGGAAGACAGACCACATGATTACTGAGTTACCCATCCAGAAAACAATCAGGGTTCCACTTCAGCATTACAGGCCCATCACATAATGTGGTTAATGTTGTAACACACGTGGGCACATTAAGTTAATTAGTCCTTAAACTGTAAGATGATTCAATCGTCCCGAGCTGTAATGGCACATAGAGGGAGAGAAGAGATTTACTGTATCTGTCTCCTGTGCTCGTTTGATTGTGTTGTTAATGACAGGGAGGATTTGAAGTAATTATTTTAATATGATCATGACTGATAAGATGTGAGAGATTGTAATTTAATATAGGGTATTTATGCTCATTGTATCCATAATACTTCTTTGTAGACAAAACCAAAATTAACTTTAATTACAGGTTTTCTGGTATTTCAGGTATTGTCTCCACTTGTATTCTCCAAAAAATGTCAAAACACCTATGTGTGCATAAATATCATTATCATACTGTCATAAGATAAAGCTGTACCATTTCAGACTGATGTTTATTTGTAGATAATCAATACATAAATATTAAAGAGATTTAATCTTAAAGAGAAATATTAAAGAACTATTAAGAGTTCACCCAAAAATCATAATTCTGTCATCATTTACTCACCATCATGGCATTACATTTGCTCATAAAATGAAAGTCAGTGTGAAAACAAAAAGTGGAAATGTTTTCCTTATCTCCTTCCATAAATTATGATTTTTAGGTGAACTATTCTTTTAATTTCAGAGCATTATTATTATTATTATTATTATTATTATTATTATTAAAAGTAGTAGTAGTATCCAGTAATATAATTTAATGTAAGTACACATTTACAGTCATTACTGTTAATAAACACATGAATTCACAGATGGGCGTAGCGTATTCAGTATGCATTACATACAGGGCCAGACTGTGTTCTACACCCACGGCATCAAACGTGTTATCCTCTTATTATTATGAAAATATTTATAACATCCGAAGGAGAGCCCTCTATCCATGTGATTCTATATTTAATCATAATTTCCAGACTCACTGTATGGGCACAGTCAGCAAACAGGCCGCACACTGGTGTAGTGCTAATCCTCTTAGCTGATAGCTTTGTAAGGTCCTGCTGGGTGCTGGGAGGAGGCCGCCGTGTTGCTGCTGACCACTGCATCCCGGTGGGGAAGAGGGGGTGCTGGCTCTTTTAATTGAGTAATTGATACCCGCTGGCTCAGAGTGTGACTGATGGCATTACTCACCATCATCGTGTATAGCTCAGGTATGCTGCGAGTCCAGTTCTTACTGGGCCATTTTACGGTTCTGTGATTCGCTGTATAGTTTCTGTAATCCCTGTTTTATATGCACTTGTATTTCAGCTTTGAAAGGATTTGTTCTCAAAATGAAAATTATGTCATTATTTAATAACCCTCATATCATTCCTGACCTGTATGTTTCTTAATTTTGTGGAAAACAAATTCTAGAACTGTTTATGTAGCTCTTTTCCATGCAAAGACAATTCATAAAGCTCCGAAAAGGCACCATTAAGTTAATAATGGCAGATTTTCCTGAAGTGTAGAACTGGTTATGAATTTTGGATAGCAGAGATTGTTACAGCAGGTTTTATTTGTGTAAGATTTTACTGATGTAATGTTTATATAAACCAGAATCTAATAAAGACTCATTTGAATCCGCCACTTACTGAATTTGTCTCTCGACTGTTTGCTGGAAGTTGCTGACTTTGGCAGTGTTTCATGCTTCTCATTAAGCCTAAACTCATATAGAATGTGTTGGAAACTTAATTGAAATTATTTAAAGTGCCCAAGTGCCAATTACAGTGAATTGTGTTAAATATAAATCAATATCTGTCATGTTTGATCAGAGAAACAGTGGGTGAGAGAGAGAGGAGTTGAAGACGAGAAGCTGGATATGTGCCAACGTGAGCTCCCACTGCTGTGTAGGGAATATGAAATTTGGGTAGCTTAAGTAGGAGGTGTCATATTAAAGTGAGAAATATGGCTTAAGGCTTTTGCTTATAAACCTTGGTCTTATTGAATTGGGAATTCATAAAAACATTAAGAAAATCAAGCGTAGCGTCAGTTCTGGCAGGTCATCTCACATCAGCTGATCCACGTCTACCTCTAGGGATGAGACACCTATCACAGCACTCATGTATAAGGTCCTTCAGTATTATCACCAGCTTTTGCGTTGCTCGATAGCTAATTACCCACCATCCCCGCTTCCTCCTCTTGTCAGTCAGGATTCAGCCTTCTGATTCTCCTTTGAATCAGCTAATTTCTAAAAAGTTACATTAAATTATTTGAAGTTAATGATATCTGCAATACATTTACAGTATATTGGTTCTGTTCTGTTTACCTTGGGGGGTTATTGCTGCTCTCCCTGCCTTTATTCATGCTAGGCTGCATGGATGCGCAGGGAGTTCTTGCCCAGAACAGAACCATACCTCCAATCCAAACTGTATGCTAACTGTCAGTCATTGACGTTAGTGGTCCTGACAGAATTTTGATGAGAGTCATTGGAGAAGTGGGGGGCATCCGTAAACACTTTAGCACATACATATCACTTCATAAACGAAACAGCCTTTGTAAACATGTCATTCTTAATGGCCCTCATTGGGCTATTAGCGTATTCCCACAAGGCACACATTTGCCTTTTTCATATGTTGATCTGTATGAAAAAATACAGACAGTGGTTACAGCTAATAAGCTACAAATGCATCAATAGGAAAACCGATTTCTAAAAAGGCGTAGTCATTTTGACATTTGCTATATATCACTTTAAAAGTGCCAAATACTTGGAGATGCAAAAAAGTTTATTTTCTGACAGTGAATAATGTAGTGAAATCTCACACTCAAACATCCTGAAATTAAAAAAACTGGGAACTATAGCAGAATTCCATTTCAGTGACAGGAAATTAATGGGCTTTTCCATAATTTACCCCTCAGGCCATCTGGCCCTGGGGTTTTGTTAGATTTCATCTCTGCGAGGCAAACAGCAATCTAATTCTCTGTTTGTATGGTGTATTAATATATGAGAAGCAAGCGGCTGATCTGCAAACATCACCATCAAGTCTGACTGGAATCAATTGTAAATAAAGCATCATCCTCATTTATATTATTCTGTAATCATTCATTCCTTCCCTTGAGGCCCACACAGTATGTGCTCCACAGAACAGGAAAGTCCACGCATGTACATACAACATCCCCCGGCCTTGACATGTTCCTTCATTCCTTCATTAAATATTGTGACTAATTTGAATTTATGCTTTTAGCTACCAATATAAGTGTTCTTAGCTTTGATTAACATTACTATGTTTAAATCCATTCCACTGGAACACATGAATGTCTTCCGATTCTGCCTGCACCTGCTTCACATCAACAGACTCGAACTCCACAATGTCTTTTTAGCTGTTCTTTTCTCTCGTATATAATAGTTGACTCATTTCCTGAAAATATTTTTCTCTTTTTTTTTTCTGAACATCTTATCAGAATAACTTGTATACAGAAACAGAAATGTATAATCCTAAAACCTGTCATAACCAGGAATTTGGAAGACCAATAATTATTGGCCATACCGATAATTGTAATGAATCTAAATGTAATATTTTAAGTTATTAATTTTTAGTCATTTCTTTTGTTTCCGCCCATAACATTCACAGTAATGCCATATCTCTATCTGTAGAAATTCTGCACACACACCTTTTGTGTCAGTGAGTGTGAAGTGACCTGCAGTGAATACATAAGCAATAATACAATTCAACATATGGGATAGTTTACCCAAAAATGAAAATGCCCATGTCGTTCCAAACCTGCATGACTTACAGTACATACAGTAAAATAACATGTTTTGGAGAATATTGGTAACCAAACAGTTTTTGTGATCATTGACTTCCACTGTGTGGATAGAAAAACACAGACATTTCTCAAAATATCATCTTTTATGTTCACAGAAGAAAAAAAAGTCATACGGGTGAGTCATTTTCATTTTTGAGTGAATACCTTTAATGTTAGAGAGAAGCAAAAGCACATGCAAATGTATATCTAAATGTACATCAAACTCACTGATTTTCTGTTACTTATAGATAGCTATTTAAACTTTACTTGTTTGTGTGCAAAAATATGTTGGGATTTGCACCATCACAAATCGTTTCTAACCAATGTTTAAAGCAGGCTAATTTGACTTTTTCCTGTGCACATTGCATCAATCAGCGAGTCAGAGAGTACACGTCTGTTCTCTGTTCACTTTTATTTAATCAGGTCACACATGAACTTCCCTTTCTACTTGCTTATCCTGGCTCACCATGTGCTGTGCTTTGAGATTGATCAAATCTGACCTGATTTCCCAAGGGTAGTGTGGCATACAGTTTAAGAAGCATCTGCTGCGTTTCCAAGACACTGCTCAAGTGGACAGGAACAGCAGAGAGGGCACTTAATGAACTTCTGCTGTGTAAACGGGTGACTTGACACATCATATTTATGTTTATTTTAAAGTCAACTTTCAAAAATGTTTTAGATTTCGGTGTCATACCATATGTTTACCATATCCAGATTCCAGACACATCTGTCGATAATGCAATTTACAACAGATTGATTTTACTGGAGTTTACTGACAAATCCTTAGAAGCAACAGGTTTTACAAGACTTACAGTTAATGGTGCCTCTGTGTTTTATTAGTTAGGGCACTGTGGCAAGATTCTGTGACAGTACATTTAAACATCCCGCCTCCATGTTATTGCACCATACATGCTTGTCTTCCCTTCCCTCAGAAATATAGTGAAACATTAAAAACTGACTTGTGAGGACATTTGAAGTGGTCATAAGTCAGCCAAATTTTGCTTCAATTATACTGTCTGATATTTACTAGGTTGTAAGGGGCGGTTTGCAAGTATTACCACTCACTAATATAGTGCAACTAAAGTGTGTTTGTGTGTGTGACCTTCCTGTCACCCTTGGGCTAAACCTAATCCAACCTGACACCTAAATGTGTGTGTGATTTCTAATGGATGGCTTGCTTTGCTTTGACTGCTAACAGAGACCACCAGGGACTGGAGACACACACACACACACACACACACACACACACACACACACACACACACACACTCAGATGTCTGCAAATATTTCTTGTGGATGTTGTAGAGGTCATTTTTGGAGAAAAAAAACTTGTACAGACGACATCTAAATCAGTGTCTGACTTCAAAGCAATTTAATATCTTAATTTGTACTTAATGTGACCTTCCCAGTGTTTCTCAAACCACTATACAGCATGAATCATCAGTGGCGTGGCATAACAAAATATATTTCAGCTGCGTCTGAGTTGTGAGCTTGCAGTTTAAGTTGAATTTGAGCTAAAAGGCACAAACACAAAGCACAGAGTCGTCTGAACAAATTTTTCTTTTAATACTCTTCTTTTAATGAATCAGTCTGAAAGACTAAGGAACTCTGAATTCATTACAGTGGTTTCTGAATTAACACCGGACCCACTTATTGAACCACTCTGTTAAGAATTTACTTTTTTTACTAAGGGGTAGTATTTGCACTCTGCAGTTGATTTTCAGGAGTAGATTTTATTTTATTTTATTTTTATTTTTTTGATTGAAGTGATAAATGTTACCATGTTATGTGTACTTAATGTTAATGAACTTAAATGGTGGTTAAGTAAAAATAAATAAATAAACAAATGTTATAAAACAGATACCTGTGAGAAACATTAGATACACTTACACTATGTGTATAGACATTGTACAGGACCTAAGTCATAGCCGTTTTCCTTCAGTATTTACTTTGTTTCAGATCAGTGAGATTCAAAGCAGCTGTGAGTCTCTTGATGTGTTGCATATCAGGATAAACAAGGTTCTTGTGAGGATGGATCAAATAATGACGAAAGTGAAATAGATCACTCCGCTTTCCTAGTCAAGGACTATGTATTTCAATTATGCTAAGTGGACTGCTGATTAGATTACCTGTCTCTTGTGCTACCTCACCCTGAGAGAGAGAGAGAGAGAGAGAGAGAGAGAGGGAGATTTGTTCAATTAGATTGAGATGTGTAAATGGTTTTCAAAAGCCCCTCTCAGACAAGTTGTCAAGTGTCTTAGTACCCGCTAACCCCCCAGCATCACAAATACATTGATTACCTCAATGAGGCTTCAGATTTGTATCTGGTTAATAGTTAGAAATGTGCCTCTCTTATTTTTGCTTTTCAGGACCATATGAGACAAAAAAGGAGCAATGCTTCAAAAGAGCACCCTTGTTGTACTTTAATCTTGTTTTGTTCTAGAATTGAGAATCTCAGAGAAATCTGTGAAATTACCTCTACACATTGAAAGATCTTGGACATTATTATTTGGAAAAAACTAAATTAACTAAATTCATTAACTAAAATCAAATCATTAACTAAAATCAAAGTCCCTTACATTTATACAATATATAAAGGATTTTAATTAATTTGAAACAATTTTAATTGCCTTTGTATAAAACAATAGAAGTCTACAGTATGTCCTCATTTAAACAGGAAAGTAAACGTGTGTGTATTTGTTTGTTTGTTTGTTTGAGTGTGTGTGTCTGCTTAGCTAATGTGAAATTTTGACAAGAGTCCCTAGGGGATGAACAGATGTACTTGTCTCTGAACTAACAGCCTGTTGACGATGTGCAATGTCTGGTCACATGTGGGTTTTGTCAGAGAGAACACACACACACACAACACAGACCTTGTAAAGACACCCTCTTTGGCCCTTAATTGGATTGTTTATGGTCTTCAGGACTGTATGATGTGTGTGTGCGCGAGCCTGTGTGTGTGTGTATGAGAGAGAGACAGAGAGGCGCTCCTAATTGGGTGTATTTGTGGCTTGTGTATGATGAATGTAGTCAGTCCTCAGCAAGTGTTTCTCTGTTTCTCACTCTCTCCTCTACGCTGACACCAGAGTTTCTTACTGGGCTAATAATATTAGTTTTATTCTTTCTAGTTGTCCTTTGCTTTGTTAGTGTATGGTGTTACCACATAAAAATAAGCTCACATCAATTGATGGTATGTTTGATGATGGGCCAAAAACTGTTTTATCTCTTTCGCATTCACAGCCCAGAAGCGCCAGCTGTCGGCAAATTTAGACATTATGAGTCCAGTATAAAAGCAAGTGTGCTTTTAATGCAATTACATAAATGAGCTGCCTTTTTAAATCACACCCAATAAATTTCACACTTATGAAAGACAAGCTTGTGACAGAATGAGGTTTTCAGTCCAACTATGCTTTCAGCAATCTCCGTTTTCAAAATGGGCAGCACTGTAAAATGTTAATGGATGCCATAATGTGCAGTAGCTAATGGACGGCTACAAGAAGCTGCAAAGGGCACATTTCTTGAGTGTTTAGTGGACGCATGGGGTGATATAACAGGGCAGATGCGAAGACCATGTCATTTCAGTTCATCAGTCAATCACCATCACATTTACAATATTTATACTCGGCTAATTTATTCAGCATCAAAATGTCAGAGACAGGAGAGATGATATAGTTATATGTGTAATTACATGGTTATCTGTCATATAGCAGAAATGTCTCTGAGACCATGGGAAGCGGGCAGAGAGATATCAGATGTATTATGTTTGTATTGGATTCGTACATAAAGCATTTGTGAATTTTTAGATTTCTATGTTGATCCCATTACAATAATGTGCTTTAAGATTATGGTATATTAATGAGCAGTTTCTGTGAGACGGTTTACTTTTTGCTCTGTTTGTTTCTATCATAGCTTGTTTGAAACAGAGTTCCTTAAGCTTAACTCCCATTAAGTGTTTGTGTTTTCCCTCTCAGATTAGATAAATTGTGAGGAGTGTTATGGATGATACATTGTGGATTCCTCAGGCAAACAGAGAGATTTGTGTCAGAGTACTTCCTCGTAAACAATTACCAGGGAAACAAACAAACACACACACAGTTAGTATAAAATATCTCTTGCCTTCAAAGCATCCGTCTAACCGAAACACTCTCTTTGTCAGGAAAGCTTTGACTTGCTGTTAACTGCTCTCCAGTCTGTCGCTGAACCTGCCATTTCTCCTTTATTTGAACGATTGCTTCCCAGCTGTCCGATGGTACCATGATAGGGAGTTTTCCCTAGTGATATGACCCTTGAACCCAGTAGCACACAAATTGTCTTTCAGATCCTCCATCGAGGGTCAAAGGTCAATTAGCATCTTGAAGATAAGGGAAACAGAGATTTTGAGAGATTGCGCAGTAGATGCTGTTAAAGGTTATATGGTAGCTGATAATAGAAGAATTACCTGACAAGAGTTTACCTGACAGATCAATATCATTTTATAGAGATATGATGTAGTATATAAAAAAATAAAGTGATTTTAAGGCTTTTTTTAAATAAATCATTCATGTTGTTGGATGGACTTGATTAATGAGTGTTAAAACGCTGCTCAGAGGACAAACACTCTTCAGCCATATCAATGTAAAATATAACCTTCTGCAAGGGTTTTTATATTTTCATGTTCTTGTGAAATATATTGGTTTGCGTAACTACAAATATATGCTGAAGCAGGCTTTAAATATTTATGCTTTATTGACCAATATGTCTGTAATATAAAAAGATCTCTAGCTTACTGATGTCTACTGTCTATTACTAACCATGAATCAATATATCATGTCATTTCATGCTGTGATTTGATTTTGTAAAGATTTGTCTTTAAGTCTAGAGTGGACCTTAAAATTTATTATTACTTATATATAGGAATATATAATATTATATATTCCTTCACTGACATTGTGTCCATAGAAATAAATGTCAGAAAACTCTCATACTTTTTTTGTTGCTATAATTTCCACAGAAATCTTGTGCTTCCTGTCATATTTATATCTAATGCAGGAATAAGAATGGTAGTGAGAAAGTGTGTGTGAGAGAGAGAAATAAAATATGTCACTGGTGTTCTGAATTCTCAGCCTGGTCCCAGCGGTCCTCATGAGGGTGTCATTTAGATAAATGCTCCCAATTACAGCACTGCTGCCCAGTACTCACCAGGCACAAGACTCTGTCTATGTTTCTGAAGGTGTAAATGAGAGTTTTTCCCTCTGTGTGTGTGTGTGTGTGTGTGTGTGTGTGTGTGTGTGTGCCTGAGGGTGTTTCTGCTCAGTATCAGAAATCATACTACATTCTTAAAAAAATAAAGTTTTTTTAAGGGCATCAGTGGCTCCATGAAGGATCTTTAACATTGTGCAAAAGATATTTTATAGTGCAAAAGGATTTTATGAAAAGATTTTTTAGATTATTAAAATGTTCTTTACACGTAAGAAAAGTGGTTCTTTTAAGAAATGTGCATTGTAATGTTCTTTGAAAAGTGTTCTTTTATGGCATCTCTGTGAATATTCCCTCTTGGAACCTTTATTTCTAAGAGTGCAGCATGATTCCTGTTTCAGAATGTTTATGTGACTGCTTTGGTCGTGTCTGTATCTAACCAGATTGTTTAATAGTTGCACAAGTCAGAATTATCTCTGTGTTCCCAGCCTCAAGTTGGCAGCTGACCAGGCCTCCTTGCAACACTGAGTCTTTGAAATTATAGATACATATTTTTCTGAAAGCTAACCACATAGATCATCCCTAAGGGCTTTCCATGAGTGTTGGGTCATGCTTCCCTCTGATTCAGCTCTGCTGTTAGGAGAAAATAGCCTGTGTGATAAATGTGGTTTTTAACTTTCTATTCATCAAAGATTCCTAAAAAAAAAAAAGAAAAAAAAAGTATGACAGTTTCCACAAAATAATTACACAGCACAACTGTTTAAAAAATATGAAATGTTTCTTGAGCACCAAATGCACATATTAGACTGATTTATGAAGAACCATGTAACGCTAAAGACTGGAGTAATGACTGCTCTGTTTTGCCATCACAGGAATAAATGAAATTTTTATATATATTTAAATAGAACGGTAATTGTAATCATTGTAATAATATTTCACAATATTTCTGGTTTACTGTATTTTTGATCAAATAAATGCAAAATGATGAGCATCTTTTCGAAAACTTTTTTAAACGGTATTATAGGTTCAAAAATAAGTACTATAAAATAATGTATTTTACTGTGAAGTGCTGATAGTTTGCACGACTCCATTGAGCTATTTGTAAACAATAGAAGCATTCTGGTTAGCTTGAATGTTGATGTGCTATTTACAGAGTAGCGGTGAGGTAATGCCCTTTGGGAGGGTTGGAGGGTGGATGGTTGTGTTCAGTTTGAGAGATGCCAGAGCTAATCAAGTCAGAGGTAGTGAGTCACTGTAACTTTCGTGAACGCATGGATTCAACAAGGCTTCTCTTTTCTCTCTCTACTGGCTTCCATCAAATGATCTCTCCTTTCGGTTAAATGGTTTGTGAACATTCCCCTACCGACTGAAGAAACCGTTGGTTTGCTCTTTCTACATTTCCTTGCCTTTTCACGTAATTAAGTCTCAAGACCCTCAGATGCGCAGCATAGGTATATGGACTGACTCACTGCTCCTCACTACTTCTTAACATATTTACTCACAAAAAAGGAAGGGCTATCTTTTCTATTAATCAAATTTATGTCAGTAACCTAATACTATGATACAAACATTGACATAAACATTCTCTTTATGGGAATAATGTGCCTTAAAATAGTCACAGATTTGAGTTATGAAGTCTCATGACCTTTTCCGGCTCTCTGTGCAATAAAAACCGTATGATAGCCTTTCATAATAGTAAGTGAGAAGGCATTAGTGAGAATTAATTGCCCCCCGGCAGTATAATACGAGGGGTGTACATTAATCAGCAGTAGCTTAACAGCTACCAAATACATTTCAGGCATATCTGAATGGAGTGGCCATTTCATTGAGTGTATATCAAAAACTATATTGAACAATTGTAATAGGATTTCTTATTACAAGTGCAGCTATTAATCTGCTGCAATTTGTTCTGTATCATCAGATTAGCAGCTCTTTTCTTTTGTTCTTAATTCAGTTCACCACACATCCTTGTACAGTAGCTGCATTTTGAAGTTTATGATGTGTTAGACTTGCTTTGCACGGACCACTGTGATTTTCCTTACAAAGATCTACGTCTCATTTGACCACAACTCTTTTCTCATTGTGTTCAGGTCACTATTATGTTTTTGGCAAAATTCAGACATGCTTTAATATTCTCTGCGACTGAACCTTCAAAGTGATCTTTTTTGGCTGTTCTGGGTTCTCTCGCAAGTCTCCTTGTTCGTGCAGAGAATTTTGATAGACGACCTTTACTAAACTGAGTGGTTTGGTTTCGCATCCACTTTCTGATATTTGAGCCAACATAGAGCCCACTGAGACATTCACACAGTTGGAAATTACTTTTTCCTAATTTCAGCATTTGTTGTGTTTATTTATAACTAATTTGGCATTCTCTTTAGTATTCATTTCGGGCTTTGAATCCTTTTACTGTGGGGTTTTCAGCCAGAAAATGATTTTAATGATTCAAAGGTAGAAGCCAATTGTTGAGGCTGTTGAATTGTACTTTGAATTGTTTTTCTGTTTGACTGTTCAAACGGCATATTTCCCTTTTTCATTTTTTTGTTACGAATATCATAAAACAATGTCATATTGAGATAATTCATATTTGATTTAGTGCTTAGGAATAAATAACACAGCAAGCTACATTACTTCCTTGCTACATCACTACCTACTTCGACCTGTTTGTGCATCTTAATGGTGTACAGGGTGTTTAAAAACTGATGCAAATACTGTATGAGTCAGCAAAGATGTTGGACCCTATTCAATGTTTCATTCTTTAAGAATTCTTGAGTGAGTAATTAATTAGTTGCTGTTCTAATGTACTGTAGTTTGTAAAACATTTTGAAGTTGTGTAAATGTTCAAGAAATGCCACATTATTTGCCAGTATATTGGATGCTCTCCAATGGGCACAAATTATATGCACTCTTTCAGTTACATGATTTACTAACCATTTACATATTTTGATTTACAATTTGTCCTTTCTAAAGTCATAGACATTAACAGTTGTTTGTGGAAATGAAAAACATTCCCTCAAGCTTTTAGACTTTTGTTCATACTGTATGTCCTTGAGTTTAAGCATACCCATTTATTTACATCATTTGGTAGACACTTTTATAAAAACGTAACTGACTTTTCACTCAAGTTGTTAGATACGTACTCTATCACAGATCCCTTTGGCTACCTAGGAACACGTCATGACAGGACTGACGAGGATCTCAATGCCAACTTTAACAAGGTGCACAATCATTGTGCCTTTAGCTTTCGTAGTTGGGGTCTAAAATGAACTTAATATTGAGTAATATTATTGATATGCCTGCACTGACAACATCGGATGGGAACAAAACTTGAACTGAATTAGGTTGGATAATGACACTGTTGTCTTCTGTAGAGCTGCTTTATAGCTAAATCGCATCTTGCAGCATCGACACTGTTATTGAACTGAATTGAATAAACATTGACCTGACTCAAGCTGAATAAATAACTTTACACTGTTATTAAACTGAACTAAAACAATAATCTTTGAACCGAATAATAATTGAACTGAATGCTACTGAATAATGACACTATTGTCTTTTTAGAACCTCTTACACAGAATTTGATTCTGCTGTTTTCTTGGTTGTTACTGTGAAGCTGCAGTCTGTATTGTAAAAAGTGCCATAGAAATAAAGGTGAGTTGATTTGATCTTACTTGACTATCATCAGATCACGCATTCCCTGGGAGTCATACTTATGATCTTGATGCTGTTAGCACCAGTGCTCTGCTGTTTGAGCTGCAGGAGTGCTATTCTGCTATAGACTTTCAAAGGTGAAAAATGTTTTTGATCGACATCATATTGTTTGCTTTTAATTTATTTACATTGTAGATTTAAAAAGTACTAGAATTTACTATAGGTGGGCACAGGCTTATCGCAAGCAGCTTTAAGCAGCTTCACCAAGTATATTTCGGGAAGTACCTCATTTGAATGGTGAATGGCAACCAGACATTTTTATATGTGACAAAAAAAAAAGTTCAACAACAAAAATAATTTCACCCTTAAAAGTACAAATAACAAATAGCACGTCATTGTCAGATCACCAGGACAAGAGAAAATGCCTGTTTAAAATGCAGGGAGTCTATTAAAGGTGCCGATCATGGCCAATGTCTAGTTTTTGGAAGACCTGTCAGAGAATATTTATGACACCACTTCACGTAAATTATGTTTGACGCTAATGCTAACCTCCCGCTGTCTCTCTAGTGGTGGTCTGAAGGATTTTACACAAGCACAGGAATCAAGTACGCCTGTCAAAGCATGGGTTATTTTCAGTAGAGATCCATCAACAAGCAAAAAAGAACAGTCAAGGACAAGGACATGTACATGGCTTTGAAAAATAACGTGCACGTTCTTCGATGCGTAGATGCTTTTGTACGTTTTTCGATCTTACTGTTTTCCTCCAGCGCTTCCCTCCAAATACACAGGCTGTTTTCATACCTTGAACCGTGATTCAATGTGACAGCGAATGTCTGCACAGAGTATGACTCATGATCCCAAATGAATACAGAAAGTCACAATGTTTTCTGTTCATTTCCAAACTTGGAAACAGTTCACTTTCCCTCATGGCAAGAATTTGATTTATTCTGAGATTTAGAATTGCCTCAAAACTAATTTGACTTTACACCATTATCAGTAGATTGGCAGATGATGCTGTTGATGTCAAGGTATTTGATGCCTAATATATTTCAATTGTCTTGAAATGCACCTTGTTTTCTTTTTCTGTTAATGATTTCTGAAGGATCGTTGCGACACTGAAGACTGGAGTAATGACTGTTGAAAATCACAGGAATAAATGGCATTTTAAAATGTATTGTAATAGAACACATTTTTTTTTTTAATTGTAATAATATTTCACAATATAATGTAGCTTTGGTGAGCATGAGACAACTTTTAAAAACATTTGAAAAATGATTAGACCAAACTTTTGAAACATTTTGTAGGAATACTTTATCATGGAAAAGCCAAAATCATTGATTAGATATCAGTTAGATTTGAAGTTTTGAAGTGTTGTCCCTTTTCTCCTTCTCCACCTTATCTTCCCTTCATGTTTCTCTATTATCCACACTCCTCCTTCACCAGCGGCATTAGTCCTGTCAGCTAATCAGTGGCATTAAATGAGCCATCCGATTAAGTTAGCATCATTAGCGAAACGTTTGGCAACCGAAGCGCAGCGTGCCACACAATCCTCCAAATTAGCTTTATTAGTTACATAATGTTCCTCTGAGGCCTCTGACATTTCACTCTCCACAAGAGGATTTACTTAATGAGTTGGCTGTTTCTGGCGCTCGCTCCACCAACTCCGCTGATGACCTCTGCCGAGTTTTACTCCACTTCGAGACGCTGAACGCCATCATTGTCTGATTGAGGATTCTAATTAACAGATTCGACTCTTCTTAATGAATGGCATGTATTAGGAATTCAATTATGACTTAAAAATAATCATGGCTTTTTGGTATTATTTTTTGGTATTTTTGTTGATTAAATTTAGCTAAGCTGAGGATGTTTTGCTAATAATGAAGCAAATTTTGAACAGTAATAAAAAAACACTGCCTTTCTTGTCATTATACCATCTGTCATGTTAGAGTGATACTGGAAACTGTATTGATAATTTTAGGATAGGATAAGTTTGATAACAAGCACAAGCGGCATGACGGCAATGACGACATGGCAGTATTTTTATTTTATTTTGTTATTGTTTTCTTCCTTTTATTATATACTGATTGTGGGTGGGTTAACAAGCATTTCAAAAAAAGACATTTACATTTTAATATTTGATATTTGATTTCAAATTTCTACTTTTCTAATTAAGCACAATCCGTCGTGTTCACTATTATCATGTTTAAACGTAAAAGGCTGTTTGTAGGATGCTGTTCCTCAGACCTTCCTCTAGTTCTTCATCCTGCCATGATACCTCGCTGTGATGTGTTGGAAACATGACGCCTGGCATAATGATCAGCGGTAGCCCACTTCCCCCACCCTGCCCAGCCTTCCCTTCCGCTTTCATTTAAACCTCTCGAGCTGAAACACCTCTGTTCTGCTCTGTTCTGTCAAGTAAGAAACAAAAATGTGAGCTCAGCAGGAGCTCCAGAGAAGAGTTCTGTTCACTTCTGTTTTTTAATTAGTTCTATGGGGGAAGTCTTTAGCGCTGTATGTTTGTGTTGAGGAATAGTCTTTGATCAGGCATTTTGCACACTATATCGGCTGCCAGCAGCAGTATGCTTTCTCTCAACCTAACTGAGGGTTCACAGTTTGTTAACAGTGAGGTAAAAGAAACTGACATAGTCACTTTAAACGTAACCCTGTGACCTTGACCTTGTTCTCAGGCGCATTTCATGTGACTGTGTTGTGTGATAATGATTGGTTCTGACAGTGTCAGACTGGTTTAGGCCATAGCTGTCCGCCTGGTTGATTTTTGCAAATATTTCCACACCTGTGATGCTATCTTGTCATGTCTTATATCTACAGCAGTTAAAATAGCTTCTCCTTGAGCTGACATCTATCTCTGGCTAGTTTACGTCACATTAGCTGCCACACTTGAAACATCATCATCTTTAAAACTGATTTGACGCTGTCCTCACCAGAGTCTGCTCACACTTTTAACATGTCGTTGTGGCCAGTATCAAATTGAACATTCTTGTCTACAGTAATCCAGATACATTTAAAACAGCATTTTCATTTCAGAATGCTGTCTGTCCATACTAGCATTTTAAAGTTTCTCATGCACACCAAAACACCAGAAAATGTAAAATCTTCTTGTAGCACATGCGTATGTAATAAAAGATCACTGAGATGATACACAGAGACAAGACATAATTAATTTCTCATGCTATTCTTCTGGCATGTTCATTTTATTAGCAAAATATCTCACCACTTATTGGTGCTTCCAAGTCGCACTCAATTTGCATTACATGTATATTCTAAAAGGCAATTGACCATTCACAAAGAGCTTGACTGACATGTGATCTGACCAGTCATAACTCTGAATTTACCATGTTGCCCGCCAAACAAATCAGACAGGAGACCAGGTTAGCTTTGGTGAACTTAAACTTGAAAAATTGTGTGTACTGATGTCTTTCCGCCATTGAAATAAAATATGTTGCTATGTTCATTCGTGTTTATTTCGTGCTTTAAGTAAATATGAAAAGAGTAAGACAATCGGTTCACGTGCCACTTGAACTGAGGTGCAACAGTGATCTGTCACGACACTAAAGAGTTATTTATTGTCTGAATTTCTTAAAATATGAAAAAAAAAAAAAAATCAAAAGCTGAGACCTTGTTTCATACCAGAAGTAACCTGCTCTATATTGTCTGTCGGCACGTTGTCAGTTTCCTCTTTGCTCCGCGATGTATTTTTTACCGCGTGAGAACATGCTGTGTAGTGTGAGAGCATTGTTTGACATAGCAACAGTAACTAAGGAGGGCGGGTTTTTGCGAAGGGACAATTGCCCTTATGTTTTGCCAAAGAACAACAATTGCGAATAAATAGTTTTCCATCTTTGCAGGAGAGTAATATGAATATTGTACAAAGTAACACTGTGGAAGTGAATAGCACATAACAGGCACATAACGATAAAAATATAGATATCTATAGGTACAATATGCATTACATGACTAAACATGCGTCATTGGTTTTAAATACCTCCATTTTCAGAGTCCACACTACAATGCGAAACAGAATTTTCAAATTATCCACTTGGGAGAGCGTGTCTTCAAAAAGCTTTGTTTTCACAAGGACAAAAATGCAATCTCAGTGTGGAGAGAAGGCCACAATGTAGAGAAAAAGATGTATTTTCCTGTGTATCTGCAGTAGACGTAGCCTTGGTTTGTTACATTCTGCAAAAAACACAATGGCGTAAACATTTCACAACGACTGCTCCAAAACTGATGTTTTGAAGTAAGTTTGTAATTGTCAGAACTACACTAGCATCTTTCCCAGTGCAGCTGAGTTGTGAAAAGTTCCATTATTTGCTGACTCCAGTTCAGTCCAAAAACAGTCAACATGCTCATGAAATCACTAGCAATCAGAGGCCAAAAAACAGCCATTCTGAAAATCTGTGTTTATTTTGTGTGAATATTTCAAAGCCCAGGGTCATGTTTACATATTTATGACAACTTAACAGAGAAATGGGGTTGAAAAGACATGAGAATGTGTACGAACAGTATCTATCTCCAGTGTAAGAGAGATGATTAGTTGAAAAAAAAAAAAAAAAAAGTCTATTTACTTTACAAAAAATATTCTGTCAGAAATATAGACGACTATACACAGTGCGTTATAAGTTTTTGTTGCCTCTCACCTCTAAATATAATAATCTGAGGATGCTATCCAGATGGATATGTGTGTAACTCAGTAATTAAACAGAATGATAATATCAGGAGGATGACCTTTCTCTCTCCTTTTTTCCTCCCTTCCTCCATGCAGATCCAGTGATTATGGGTCAACCTACTCCAAGCTCAACCTGATGCCTGGGACAACCATTATAGTCACAAACTTCTACATCTGTCCCACCAATAAGAAAAAGGTGAGTGTCTTTACTAAATCCTTGTACAGTTATTCATTATCGCTAAAATAAATAAATAAATAATTGTTTCATAAAGAATGCTCACTTTTCCCCTTTTACTGCCATCTTATTATCATGATGAATGCATATAATTGTCATATTAATTATGTTTTTTCACCACATATGTTAATGAATATGTGAGTATGGTAATTAATTAGCATGCATAGATACTGAAATTAACACTCAATTATAAATTATTGGCTGCGGTGCATGTTTAAGCACAGATCAGGGATTCACATGTCTATAAAACATTGTACTTATGAGCCCCATATGGTTTTTCTCACTTGATTTTTGAATATTTTAAAATATAGCTAATAAATATGTCCCGTGAGTGTGTGTGAGTATAATTAAATGTGAGGAGTTTAAGGTCATGTGATTTTTTTACCCCCTCCCTTATGGAGATTGATGGTAATGATCACCCTAGAGCAACTGTGACATGTTCAAGCGTGTCAAAGTCATCCTAATGAAGTTTACAGGGATCTCCTGCTCATTAGTAATCTCCTCACAACCTCTTAAACATGAACACACGTCACAGCTGAAGAAGTGCTAGCTGTCTATAAAAGGCGATTTAGCAGAGACACATCAAATCTTGTCTGCTGTGCTGTCTCCAGCTCTTGATACAATGCACAACATTAATAATTCACAGGAAAATAACAGTCACTCAAAATTATATGCGGTATGTTTGAGGACAGAGCTGTGTTTTGCTGTTTGTGGCTGCAAAGTAAATTGCACAGGAAGTGTTGACTTCAGGAGACAAAAGGGAAAAATCACTCCACAGTCACTCCTGATGGCGTAACAGTCAAACCCCTTTCCCACGTCAGACTCCTTTATCTTCAAATCTCAGATGACCGTACCTTGACTGTCGACACAAAGAGTGTTTTGAACAGAGCAGGACAATACGTGCACTTTCTGCTGTGTCTGGGAAAAAGTGGCTTTCATGAAAACAGACACTTGCAGGCTTCTAGGGAACAACACTTGAGTGTCCTCATTGATGGCGCTACCGTCTGGGGCACTTGCAGAGAAAAGCATCTATTTGCAGAGCTGGCAACACATTTCAACTCTGACTCACAGAAATGATACCCTTGCTGCTAGACAGTGGTTGTCATATTATGATGCTGTACATCATAACCACACATCTCTCTGTGTGGTGTGTGCTAATTTGCCAAGGTATCTATATGTAAAATTTTAAATAAATGCTGTTTGGTTGGGTGTGAGATTGGGAAATTAAATGTAAAATTTTTGACAAAATTTTGATGGCATTGTAAAAGCAGCAGCTTTGATTTTAATTTGGCCATTAAGTCTCCTAAAGACAGTGTGATTTGACTACTTCCACAATCCATTCTTTTCCTTGTGCCTTGTGAATATGTACACACACACACACGCACACACACACACACACACACACACACACACACACACACACACACACACAGGTATACTGTTTACACAGTGCGATTTGTTAAAAAAGGATAATGTCATAATTTAATGTAGAAAATTAGAGTCGATTTAGACAGCGGTAAAAACACTATTTTTTTACACTAAACACTAAAACATTTGTTAAACATTTATTTATACAATTTGAAGGCTCCGTGAGGTGTTAAGGAAAGCTGTCAAACCTTGAATACATTTCAGCATCTATCCTGACAAATTTGTATAATCTTCATTCCATCTTGGTCCAGGATAAGTTGTTGTGGTGTGCTTCCAAGGCTGCTTGCAAAGCTAAAAAAAAAAACAATTTTTTGGTCTCTTAAAAGAGTAAAAAAAAAAAATAATTATGTCTCTTTTTTATAAAATGTTATTTTTATAAATAGATAAAGCTGTGTGTGTGTGTGTGTGTGTATATATATATATATATATATATATATATAGTCATTTAAAAATATTATTATCTCTATGAATGTTATGAATGTAATTTTTAGGAATAATAAATAAATACCTCCGTTGATGTAAATGTATTTTTGAAAATGTATAAAATAATTTGTTTTTAAACAGTTTTCCCAAACGCTTCCTCATTCTTACATTGGTCAGCCAACCAGATAGTCACTGGTTGAGTGAGTGTTGCTGTCTGGATGCTCAAACAAGAGCAATGTCTGATAACACCACAGAGCCACAGTGTTTACACTTACCCTATCTGAGTGTGTATTTATAAATCAAAACATGTGTGTCAAGCTTTGTGAGACAGAGAGAGAGTGATGGTGACTGCGCTCCTACACCTCACAGGTCACCGTACAACTACACAATGTCAATCAGTGTGGCGTAAGACAGCGTCCCAGCGCAGAGGAGAGGGATCAAACGCCACTGATCCAAAACCAAAGCGTCTGGCCCTCTCATTTCTACAGCGTTAAGCTCAACCGAGCGTGAATGAGAGCAAGAGACACAGAAAGAAAGGGGAACAGGGAAAGACAGAAAAGCAAGACTGACAGCAGTTGAAAATAAAGCTATCCTTGTCTCTAATATATCTGACTTCCATTAAATCACATTTCTAAGTCCCTTAACGAAGATGAGCAGTATCTTTTCTCAGTCTCTAATTAGAAATATTCAGCAGTGGAATTAACAGCAGCTGATGCTGCAGTAATGGATTCAGTGGAGTTCAGAGCCGCCTGCCTTCATTTCATTAATAGCTTGCGCGGTTCAGACAAAGAGTTTAAGCAAACAGTTTAATTTCAAACGGCATAAATTTCACTTCCTTTGTCCCGCCTTATCTCTTGCTGGAACTCCAGCAAGCAATTATTCAGGAAATAATGTGAGATTCGTCCACACTAGAGATACGGCGAAAGTTCATTAATAGGAAATGGCCTTCAAAATGAGAAAGCAGGACGTTTCTACTTTATCAGAGAAACAATGTTGTTCCTCTTTTATGGTTTGTTTCAGATTCTACTCAGTTTGAAGCATTTACATATTTGTATCTTATAAATATTAAACATGATTTAACTTGTCTTCATTGCCTTTTTGCTGACTCACTGGTATCCACACTGAATACTTCCATGATTTGGAGTCACAAATTTGGTGCCATAAACAATATTACATTATATCATGTTCAGATAGATGGTGTTACGTTGTCTTTCCATATATAAATCTCACCCACTGTGGTGTGTGTTTTATGAACTGTGTTAATGATGCTGGCAGCATAAAGAAATCCTGCTCCATTCTGAAGGACTCGTTCTGTTGGAAAAACTCCCATTACTTCAGTAGCTACAGTTAGCGCATGAGGCCTGAGATTAAAATCTCCTTGCTCAGTGTCTTGAAACTGAGCTAAAACAGATATAAAAGACAGTGGCTATCTCTGACATTTGGGAGTTTAATACATGCATTGGAAAGTGAGTGAAGCAAACCGCTGTTCACCTCCTCTAGCTCAAGCAGAAAGGCCGCGTCCACGAGCATGACTGCCTAATGGAATGATGTTCCTCTGGGTGAAAGTTCTCATAGAGGCGGGAAAGCGGGGAGAGAGATAAAAGCCAAGAGATGTCCACTTGTTTCTCATAGCTGCTTTATCTTTAAGAATTTAGCAGGATTTTATCACATTTTCTCATTCTTTGGTGAAGGATTTTTCATTGTTCCAGCTCATAGACTGTTGGACTTTATTGTAAATTGACGTATTAACCCACTGTGATGTAGTAGACCTACTCAAAGTGCAGATAGATCTGTTTTCTAAAATGGGAGATAATTCCCATTTACTCATTATTCAAACACTTACTGTTGGTGTTATTAATGAACTAAATCCATGTTAGATCTTAGATTTCAAAATATAAACATTAACATTTCTCCACAACATCAACTTGAATTTGCAGTCAAATTGAAAAGGATATTCTGCCAAATATTAACGGCAGACAAATAAACACTCTTTTATGCCTAGACGTGGCAGAGATTTTCATTAATCTTGTTCTTAATGTTGAAAATGAAATTTTTTTTGGCTGAGCTTTAAAAGATTATGGAGTCAATTAAGAAGTCCATCGTTTAGCCAAGTATAAGTATTACAAATTGCTTCTTTGGTCATGGGCTCTCGAAGTTGTAATGAGCTTTAAACTGTTTTGTAATGTGTGTCTGTACACACACCCTCTCACCACTAAAGGAACCCTTACACCCCTAAAGCAACACACTCAGAGTCAGACTTACTACACGGTAAATTTCCCAGTGTTAAAACAACACCACTTGGTGTATATATGTACACCAAGCGGTGTTGATTTAACACCGGGAAATGTACTGTGTAAAACACTTGCTGCTTGAAATTTTGCATGTGATTGATTTTCTTGCATCACTTCAGTAATCATGCAGTAGTTGCATGAGAATATCATCAGAGCCTGTAATAAAGTTTTTGATGTCAGAGTGACCTTGTTTATGCTCCTGAGCTTGCGGAGAAATCGATAGCACTGATAAATGTCGCTGATTTATTTTCACACAGTTTGATCTCTTGTCATCATTGCCATTACATGGAATTTGTGACAGATAAAATGGATTGGTCTGACCTAATTTTCCATAACCAATCAATAAAAGACTAAATTCAGTACCTTCATTGTACTACTGTGCCTGGTGACCAGACTCTGTCCTTTTAATGCAAAAAGAAGAGAAGGCATGTCCCATTGCAGCTTTGATTTATTGAGGGAGTTTTTCTTCAACTATTTTTGTCTCTAGTGCTCTGTCTAGGCCTCGGACTTAAAACTGCTTTGAGACAATTCCTGTTTAACAAAAATCTATAAAAATAAAGCTTAACTGAATGCAAATTCTGTGGCGGTGGGCTCACTAAACATGATTGCAAAATTAAATACTGTTTTCCAGAATTCTGTCCCCTCTGCCATTGGTCAGACAGAGTAAGCATATCCATTTGGCATAGCAGAAAGTATTTCAACAAAAAATGACTTGTTTTAAATGTAATCAGCACGCCCCCCGCTAACCCAGTTTTTGTGTCTGTCATTATTTAGGCTTGATTTTCTGTAATTATCTGTGGATATTAGATAAATGTGTGCTAATTATACCCTCAACAAATTAAAGGTCATTCATAGACTTTCGAGTTTCATTTTGTGGCTTTGATTTGTGAGAGCTCTTATAAACAAGCCTGTAGCACAGAAATAAAATCTACACATATACAGAAGGGTTTTAATTGTGGAGTTTATGTGTATATAGTAGTATTTTGAATATAGAGTGATATTGTGTGTTTGTTTGCTACTGTCATTTTAAAAATGTAAAGTTGTTCTTTATTTATATATGTCCCTGACCTCTATTTGAAGATTTTAGAAAGTGTCGGAAGTTTTAAATGACTGCTCCCATGGACAGCTGTGTGCATCTTGTCATTTTCACTCCCCCGATTTGTTATTCCTCATTTAGTTTAATTTCATTTCATTTACACTACCCTACCATACTGATGAGAAAATAAGCAGCAGTGCATCCTTGAAGATCTGCCAACTGTGGGTCTTTCATGCCAAGAGTCTGCTGATGTTTTTGCTTAATGATGCATGTAATAATGTGTACAGTAGTTAATACAAATCAAACATATGTCTTTTGCATCTGTATGTATATCTTTGTGTTAAAGTATTGTGTATGAAAAATTAAAATGTTCTGAAAATGTGCTCACCCTCAGGCCATCCAAGATGTAGCTGAGATTGTTAATTCATTGTAACAGATTTGAAGAAGTTGAGCATTACATCACATGCTCTCCAATGGATCCTCTGCAGTGAATGGGTGCCGTCAGAACAAGAGTATAAACAGCTGATAAAAACATCACAATAATCCAGTCCATCAGTTAATGTCTTATGAAATGAAAAGCTGAATGTTTGTAAGTAACAAATCCACCTAGACATCCAACAAGAAGTCCTCTATGCATAATATACATTTTTTTCAGTGAAAATGTCATCCTGTAGAAAGATGCACAGAACAAGCACCATTTACAATAAAAAAAATTCAGTGGACTTTGATGTCAGAGGCAACAGGGGTTAGACTGCAGACTTACTAAAAAATAAACAGGTAAACAGGTAAAATGAATTGGGTTTTTAAAAAGCGTTATTTTGAGTGTGATGATTCATATAATAAAAAGGAATGATTGGACACTCTGTACTAGAGCTTTTTATGTATTTATTTATTCATGGTAACCTAACATCACACTGTCGGATCAATACAACAGTCAGTTTGATACAGAAAAGCAATGGGTAACACATTTTGATTCAGTGTGTTTTTGTTTGTCAAACTTTGATATAATATTCTTTAACACTATATTTTCTTATCTTGTATGTATTTATTTATAGTGTATTATGTAAATCTTATATCTTATATTTTTACACAGTCTTATAACCCCTGATTGGTGCTCATGTGTATGACAATAATAACTCAAACTCTTTGGCTCGTTTCTAATTTGTTAAACTCCCCTACACAATAAAGAGGTGAACATGAGCACTTTGAACATACACTAGAAATAGTCGACCATCCAGGAACTTTTTGATTTGATACCAATTCTAATCTTACATACTCCTTAGGATGAACCGTATGCAAATTGGGACCCGGGGACAGTTTTGTGATATTTGATTGATTCTTTTTTCTGGGACTCTGAGTTAGATTGGCTGTGACTGCACTCTGAAATAGTTTAATCACACCTGGATGGCAGCCAAACTGTTTGAGGATAAATTGATTGTAGCTGAAAAGAGGTGATGGAGGTTGGAGATAAATTCATGATGACGTGGAGTGTCTTTGAGGACTTACAGATGGATTGATTGCGTCTGCTCTCGGCTGATATGGAATTTTGGCTGCAGTGTTGAACTGAATCATCTGCTCTTGTGAAAGAGAGATGGACGATGAGAAATCTTTTAATCATCTCACAAAGAGATGCACACACACATGCACATATGTAGAAAGATCTGAACTGTATATACAGTGGAGTCCAAAATATTAATATTTTCAATTTGTAAGTTTTATATTTAAACTACAAAGTTTAAGGACTTTAAATGCACAACCAATATGTTTAAGACACTATTTAGGTAATTAATCAAATAAGCAAGTTTGTGACATTGACACTCTTATTGACCATGAACCTTTATATTTTAGAATGTAGTATAACCATGTATGGTTCCCTAGATCAGTGTTTCCCAACCACTGTGACCAATAGCACTGATTTAAAATAATAATAACAAAATACGGTAACACTTTATTTCGATAGTCCACTTTAGACATTTTACTAACAGTAAGTAACTTTGCAACTACATGTCAACTAGCAGTCATTAGAGTATTAGTAGACTGTCTGTTTAATATCTTCTAACACTTTATTTTGATGGGTCCACAACATACAACATACTGACTATCAGAAACTTTGCAAGTATGTCAACTTATTCTACTGACCCTAAACCTACCATACTGAGAGTTAGTAGACATGTAGTTGCAAATTAATGAGAATTAGTTGACATGTAGTTGACACGTAGTTACAAAGTTACTTATAGTTTGTAGAATGTCTAAAGTGGACTATCGAAATAAAGTGTAACCCAAAATACAATGGAGATAAGAAGTTTTTGATAATTTTCCATCTCCATTGTATTTCGTTATTATTATTTTAAATCAGTGCTATTGGTCATCATTATGTCTGTTTGTGGGTTTTACACATATTTAACCAATGAAAAGCATTCAAAAGAGCTTGTGACTAAACGTCATAACGCCATTGGATCCTCAAATTGTCAGGCAAACCTCATAACTCCACCCCGCCTCCATTCAGAATGAAGTGCCGCGCCGTTTGAAGACAGACTAAAGACTAAATGTGACCCTGGACCACAAAACCAGTCTTAAGTCGCTGGAGTATATTTTTAGCAATAGCCAGAAATACACTGTATGGGTCAAAATTATCCATTTTTCTTTTATGCCCAAAATCATTAGGATATTAAGTAAAGATCATGTTCCATGAAGATATTTTGTAAATTTCTTACCGTAAATGTATCAAAACTTAATTTTTGATTAGTAATATGCATTGCTAAGAACTTCATTTGGACAACTTTAAAGGCGATTTTCTCAATATTTAGATTTTTTTTGCACCCTCAGATTCCAGATTTTCAAATAGTTGTATCTCAGCCAAATATTGTCAGATCCTAACTCATTGTCAACAAACCATACACCAGTGGAAAGCTTATTTATTCCGCATTCAGGTGATGTATAAATCTCAATTTTAAAAAAATGACACTTAAGACTGGTTTTGTGGTCCAGGGTCACAAATAAAGAACTGATGTTTGAATAAGAGCAGCGTTTCCTTTACTCAAGAAACGCTGTCTATAAAGGCTAATGTTTTGTGTGTTTAAAGAGCAGATTCTTAGCATTTGCTGTCTAGTTGTAGCCAATGCACTTTTGTACGTTTTAAATATCCTGTGCGTAGCGGTTCATCTTTTATATTGTGAGATTTTGGCCAAATTTATTTAACAACAAGAGAAACTGAGCGCCCATTTGGCTACAATAAACTTTATAACCTGAAAACTGATTAAAACACGATGCTGTTAATTTACTGGCTCAGTTGTGGCTGTTCTAATGATGGACAAAACACAGATCTCATGTCATTCGGTCGTCAAAAATCTTGTTAACTCCATTTGTGTATGATTTTCAGAAATTAAGTGTCTGATCATATATAAAGCCAAAATACCAACTCTGATGGTGCAATGTTTAATTATTAGGGGAAAAAAAAAACTTTTCCCGTTTCTATTTTTTAAAAAATTTCTTATAATGCTTCGTGGTATGTTGTGGGACTTTTTACACATCAGAACTGTGCCGCGGCAGAAAAAAGGTTGGGAAACACTGCCCTAAAGAACCTTTCAGTGAACAGTTCTTAAAAGAACCTTTTTTTCATGTGAAGAACATTTTAATAATCTAAAGAACCTTTTTCCACTTTAAATAACCTTTTGTGGAATGGAGAGGTTCCAGGAATATTATGATTCTTCATGGAACCATAGATGCCAATAAAAACTGTATATGTGAAATAAAACATGACACCAAAAAATTTAAATAAAAATACTTTGACAACATTCTTTGCAAATATTTGATCTTTATACATAGTAATAAAAGAAATGACAATAAATAAATAAATAAATAAATAAAATAGACTATAAGTAGAACTAGTTTCACTAGTGTTCTCAGACTTGTGGACCCCTGTCTGTATTGGCATTAATGTGAGTGGATTTGTTTTGCCATCCCAAAGGATTCCCAAAGCATTCTCTCTGCTAATGAGCTATAGAATTACTTTACAGTTTTAAAGTGGGAAACACAAATACTTGCGAATTCTGCTGAGTCAACGGAGAGGTAATTTTCCTCTTTTACATGTCATGAGGATTCCCCAAGCGATTTGTTAGCGAGTTCCTGAGCATCCTCTTTCTGATGTTCACTCTGATTTCCTGTGACAGATGGTTTAGTGCTAAAGTGCATTAAGGTCACTCTCAGTTGATTGACAGTCTGTGGTTTTGCTGCTGCGTTGTTCTCTGCCATTCACACACTGATTTATGGCATTCGTCTTTTGTTGTTGTTTCCCTTGTTATTGCTTATTGCCAAGTTGGTGTTTGAAAAATGACAGCTTGATGGCAGGAGTCTGCATGTGCGCATACTGACACTCATCTTTGGCAAATGATATTTTCTGGCAGTCTGTTATTATTTTTACTGATGATGTCAGACAGAGAGGGTTTATCTGTTGTGAATGTCTCACACACTCATATGTTCATCAGAAAGCTTGTATGAGAGGATGAAAGAGAGTGAAACTGCCAACGGCAACATATCCCATCAGAGACATTCAATGCTTTCTCTCTATCCTTGTGTAGGGATAGTTCAAACGTAATGCAGGTGTGCTTGCTGATGGACGTCTGTGGCTTTCCTGCTGTTTGGTAACTTAAATTACATGGTGGAGAAAGTAGGGGTCTGTAATCCATTTTAAGCATAACTGTACATGTTTAAAAAGGGCAATGGTGTTCATTCTTCTAGATGTTGTATGTTGTAGTTATATAGCTGCTGGGTTGAAGATCCCAGCTGTGACTGAAGGTGACAGTCAATGCTCTTTCATGTCCTGCACCACAGGTTTACTAACACGCTGATTATTCCACCCCTTTCCTCTTTTGCTCCTGGCTTTTTTCCTCGTCTTCTTCTCCTCACAACAGGGAGACAGTTTTACTGTATGTTATTTTGGTTCTAATCCATACAGTATGTAACTGAAACACACACACATTCAGTGCTGAAGCACTTTGTTAACCCTTTCAGACCCTATGTCCATTACAGTGTTTTTTAAGAGGATTTTGCATTGAATTCTACATAAGTCAAATTAGTGACATATCAGGCAAACAACAACAACAACAACAAAATCCTCTTCAATTTAAGCATGGTGGCCTATGACACAAATATGACATGAATCAAACTATTTTATGTTTATCATATAATAAATTATAATATTTTTGTAACGAGTCCACTGAAGGCGAGCGTTGTGAAGAACCCAAGTGCAGTTTATTTACAAATGTGAAATCCAAGATACAAACAAAATCCTAACAAAGACAGACTTGACCAGAGACAGACTTGGCATGGCATAAACGGACTAGACTCACCAACAGCAGTTTACAACATTAATACACGACAAGGAACAAAGGCGACAACATGGCTACTTATAAGAAACAATGAGGGTCACATGACATGAACAAACCAATGAGAGACAAGACACATGACTAAGGCAACCAATGAGAACATGACACAATGTACAAGGGAACCAGTAGAGTGGGGGGACTATGACATCACTTTGTAGGCGGATTGGCGGTTAGCATTAAACTGGTTCCTTTGACAAAAAGCCAATAGGATTTTTCCGTAGGCTTTTGGATTATCACAAAAAATAAGCTCTGTGTTCAATCATAGTTCATGAAACTTACATGTTTTGTCCATCAAGATAATCTTCACAAAATAATATAACGTTAATGGATTTTGAAGCCTAAATAAAAGCGCCAGAACTGAAAAGCTAAATTTAGGCTATAAACGAACTACAGCACCACAGTCGCTCGCCTTCAACGTCGCGACCACCACGATACCGACAACTGTTTCAAACTTACTTTTAACATGTTCAGTGAAACGTATTTACTTTGTATATGAATTTTAATCCACACTACATGAACCATTTCATATAAACTGGAATAAATACAAAACTAGAGCCAAAATAAAACTGAAATGAGACATTAATAATAAATAGTATAGTGAATAAATGAAATAATCATAACTAAAGGACATTTAAAGCACGTATTTCTGTACATTTCGAAATAAGGTGCATTAAAAGTCAATAAATCCTTGATTAATATGAATATTTTAATTAAAAACGTATCCCTGCGTATTTAATCTATTAAATAACAGTGAGCGAGTCTTTGGATATGGTAAGATTAAACTTATTTTAGTGAACAAAGTACTACATTTCAGCTATCATTTTGTTAGGGTGGGTACACAAAATATTATTTTATCCTTGCTTCTACAACCTCTTTCTAACAACTTCATGCGGCCGTAAACATTTATTTTTGACGTGGCTTTAAGCACTATGCATCATTAAAGTTTCACTTTCACCACGTAAAGCCGGTAAATGTGGTGTTTACATGTAATAAACATAATATGAATTGACCTTGTGGTACGAACCCAGAGTCTCCGCATCAGTAAGCCATAAAACGAACATCTTCCCTTCGAAGACATGTGTCGCATTTCAGGGGAAAACAAAAAAACATTGTCGAACAACAATATAAAATGATGTAAACTATTATAAATTATACTACAACTGCAAAATACTAAATTGATAAACTGTCCAGCGTGATGACGAATGTCTCCGACAGCGCCTGTAGTCCCATTTAGCAACTTGTTAGCAACCGTCTTTTTTAAGAAACGTAACAGTTTAAAAAAATCACGAGTGGGGTGTAGCTGGTGTGTTTTATGTCGTAGAATAAAAGGTGAAAGTATCTTGAGCCTGTGTGAACCATGGACCTTATTTAAGGGATTTAACCAAAATCCCATTCAAAAAACCCATTGACTCTGAGACGATGGAACCGGAAGTGCTAAAATGCACTCGCTTCCAGGTTTTCACCTACAAAGTGACATATAGTTCCCCCACTCTATAGCATGAAGACATGAGGGAAAGGGAAGCATGAAACAACCAGAAACTGTGACTAAACTTCAAAATAAAAGACATGAAAACAGTTTTTACAGGTATAATCATTTATCCATGTCTGTTTCTAACAGTGAAATTAAATAATAAATAAATGAAATACATTTATTGCAAATGTATAATTGTAAGAACTCATTTCTTAAACACATCCTGAAACTATAGTACTACTATAGTACTATACATGACATAATTATTTTTTTCTTCCTTTTTATTTAGCAAGGACACAAGAATTTAATTAAAAGTGACAGTAGAGACATTTATCATGTCACAAAAGATTCCCATTTTATAAAAAAGGGTAAAAAAAAAAAAAAAAAAAAAACATTTCCTACAAAAAAAAAAATTAAATAAGTAGCTGATAATATGAATAAATATTTCTTGTATCTTTTCAAAAAGTTATTTTAAATTGTAATATTTTTACAATATCACTGTTTTCACTGTATTTTTTTATCAAACACATGCAGCCTTTTTGACCATAAGAGACTTCTTTCAAAAACATTAAATAGTCTTACGGAGGCCAAAATGTTGAACTTTTTGAGGGTGTATCATTTATGGTTGCGTTTAGAGAAGAAATGAAGAATGGTTACATTTTTGTTGCTAGAATTGAATTCTGGTCTGAAAGGGTTTATTTAAAACTAAGTATTTGTGTGTGTGTGTGTGTGTGTGTGTGTGTGTGTGTGTGTGTGTGTGTGTGTGTGTGTGTGTGTGTGTGTGTGTGTAAGCATCTCAGTGCCAGACCACTACTGCCCCTAATTGGACTTACACACACACGTTTCAACAGAGGTACAGAACAAACAGACTCAGTTGGAGACTCGTCCTCTGCTTCTCTCTCTCTCACACACACACACAAATGCAATGGAAGCATGTGTCATTTGTGTAGCTTCCTGTTGCTCTTTCCCGTTACTGTGTCTCCTTACCCAGCATGCTTCTCTTTTGTGAACATCTGTGGAATTTTTAATGTCTCCCTTTAAACTTGTTCTCTTTGGTTACACAGTTAGAATCATCTTAAACCAACTCTGTCTCATTCTTGACCATTAAGCAGCAGACTAGAAAGCTGATCTTGGGAAATTGGCTCGAGACGGAAGCGCT
Source organism: Acrossocheilus fasciatus (assembly GCA_036784905.1). Taxonomy (NCBI): domain Eukaryota; kingdom Metazoa; phylum Chordata; class Actinopteri; order Cypriniformes; family Cyprinidae; genus Acrossocheilus; species Acrossocheilus fasciatus. The sequence goes on from CM071944.1 coordinate 23,132,889, forward strand.
GAATTATGCTAATGATGGTCTGTATGTGTGTGTGAAAGGTTGATCCTCGCCGGTCATGAGGAAGCAGGCAGTCTGTCTGCAGCTTTAGAACCGCCTGACAACCAGGATGATGCTCATTAATGTGATCTGCGTGTGTGTGTGTCAATGACAGCTGGTTCATATTCCTCGTATCCTTTATTCCTTCAGTCAATAAGGAATCACTGATTCAAAGAAGAGCGCAAAACAATGTTTCCCCGGAGTAAGACATTACTTTCTGCTTTCAGAATAATGAAGATGATTACAAAGACTCTGTGACCTCCAAACCCAGTTGTTTGTGTTGTATGTGGTTATATGTGTGTGTGTTATGTTGAATATTTGATGAACTTCTGTTCAACTGTTTGTTTAATGCAAATACATGCCTCATTTCTTTCTGGCGAAGAGTGCAGTCATGCTTATTGAATTGAGCCTGCTGTTAAAATCAAGCCCACGTAGGCTACACATGGGCATAAACATAAATACATTTACACATCAGTGTCTTGTGATACTGTAGGGCACCGTGAAGTCAAACATCCTTCACATTCTCATATCTTAAAGTTAATGTGTGTGCATGACAAATTGTTTGGCCTTGAATCCTGCTCAGCTTACCGTATACAACTCCATCTTGACAAAACGACTAAACATTTATGCCTCGAATCCATCTTCCAAAAGCTCCCCCACATACGCTTTGTCTCTCTCACACAGACATTGCCGGAAAGATAGTCTTTTTTATTGCTGCAATGAATGGAGAGAAGTTTGGATTTAAAATTTACTTATTTTTTGCTTAGTGGCTTTCTTTTTGTATATGCACCTTGTCTTTGTGTGCACTGACCTTAATAAGGATAAATCCAGCCTTTAGAGAATAGACTACAAGCTATAGTAATATAAATTTTTTATTGAATATATGAATATTTGGGCTCTTCAATTAGAAGGTTGTTTGTTGTGAATGACTACAGGATTGTTCTTGGAAGTGTACTTTGGATCTTAAAAGGTAAAATCACTTATTTTCAACCAGCTTTTTTATTGTAACAATGACAGTGGTATATTTAAATGAACATTGTGTTTCTCCATGTTATCTGCACCAAGATGTACCATTTATTCATCAGCAAAAGTCCGCTGGATGGATCTAGAGTTTTTGTGAAAATTAAACATCATTTGGCACTGTTTGTATCCCTGCTCATGGACAGTCAATCAGACAAGTTTTCATACCTTTGTCCCTTTTTCTCTGCTTTCTCTGGTCATATACCACCATGTGCTTCCAGAAAGTCTTTTAGTGAAGCCCCTTTTATGACCTTGCCTTTCTCACTATAGTTTTCATTTCCGCCCCTTTTTATTTTTATCAGATAAGTCATTTCAAGCTGCAACCTGTTTTATAAATCAGTTGTAATGTTGCATGTAAATCAACTGCAATTTAGCAACAAAGAATGCTCATGTAATTTTTTTTTTCAAGTCTTAAGAAACTAGAGGTTTTGTGATGCATGTATTTTAGTGTATTTCAATAATGATTAAAAAAATCCCTGAATATCCATTGACTTTAGAACTGCCCAGATTCACACAAACAAATTTAACATCTTCGGTCAGCAACTGGGAGCGGGTTGTGTGTGAACACGAGCCGGATCCAAACCAGAGTTGCGTAGTTGTCTCTTCAGTCTGGATGAATGCTTGATACAGTCTGAAATCTGAAAATAAATATAAAAAGCTGAAATAGATGAGGCTGCCAAGGGGCATGCCATGAAAAATTGGCCAATTTGTTCCTGAACTGGAATCATTGTGCGTGTCTGGGAGGCCAGGGCTCAGCCTGCTCCCGTCACTCGTCTTCCCTCTCTTTCATTCACCATCATTCTCTATCTCTCCCTCTTTTTCTTTCTACCCTGTGTTTACTCCACTGGCCTCCGGGCTCTCTCGTAGAGCCTGTCCCCATGTTTCTCTGTCTGACTTTGTCTTGGTTTTACTGCTTTCATATTCCTTTCTTCATGGATAAAAATATTGAATAGAACAGTGTTTCTGAAATCAAGCCAGCCTTGAGAACACTGCGAATGCTTTATCTTAGAATCTAAGATAGAAAGTTTAGTGTTTTGTTTTTGTTTTTTTGTAGACAAAATAGAGAATTATGTGACAGCTTCAGTATGTTGGATTTTATGTTCGCACTGATTGTTCTTGGGAAAGGTTTCCATTGCTTGTTTACTTTACATAGATTGAAAACATAAGATATAAAAAACTGTAATCTTTCTTGATGTTTCAAGAATTTTTAGCACACAGATAATAAGAGGAAGCTAAAACTAATAGCAAAAGAGACTTTGACAATGTTGTGATGTTGCTTTTATTAATGATCACAATTAAGTGAATAACTGGGGCATTTAACAAATAATAACTAAGTAAAAAAAAAACATTATGGAGGTGAATGAAAAGATATTTTTAAAGAAAGAGCTGTAGGAGGAATGAGAGAGAAGCAGAGGGGTGGAGGATTGGGAAAATCAGCACAGCAGGTTTAGTTTCTGTCAAGTGCTCTCATTATTCTCTGCTAAATGTCACATGCTGAACTTCAGCATGTCTGTTTGAGTATGTATTTTCAGATACGGAATGACCCACTCGTTGGTTTAACAGTAAAATGTGATAAAGACGCAAGATTGCATGTTTATCATGCAACCCTGTCACACACATGTACACATTCCTGCAGCACTGGAGACAAACCTGTAGAACTTCTGTTTGCTGTCTTGATGAATACAAAGTCTAGCCTCTGTTTGACTGTTATTAGAATCAAAGGCAGCCTGGGGATCAAGTAGAGAATGGAAAGAGTTTCACATAATGGCAGCACTGTAGAAAGGACCTATTTAAATCTGACGTTTTGTCTCCCTTTAGGTCAAAAGACAGACATTAGTGATAAATGTGACAGAAATTAATGCAAATTAAGCTGCAAATTAAGGTAAAGGCAGATAACATTGTTACCCTTCTGATGAAACAGAAGCTGTAAGGCTAATCATTTGGCCATTATTGTGATTTCTTGAACAGGATTTATGATGGTTTCCTTGACATGTTTCAACAAATGAATAGCAACAGCAACACAACATGGCAGTTTGTAACAATTTTATGTTTTGGTGAATACATGGCGCATTTTGCATGAATTTGTACAATTTCATTAGTGTGTTTTCATACAGTTTGCTTACAGTACACCACAATGATTGTTAAGTTTATGGGTGGACTTTGAAACTTTTTTTAGTTTTTTTAAATAGTGTGTGCATTCATACAAAACAGCTCCTTTTCTTCATCTCAGACGTCCTTGTTATTTATCTGCATGCTAGTCATTTTCTCTCTTGTGCTAGCAAGTTAAATATAACAGTTTTGAGTTTATTCATAGAGTGCATTTGTCTAGTGTATTTTTAGTATATAAGTTTGAATTTAAATCACTACCAAAATGCACGCAAACATGATTAATCTGTAAGTACGGTATAGAGGATAATAGTCTTCAATGTTGACTCCTTATATGTTTTGCTTTCTTGAAGTTTACTTCCCAGTGTACGCTGTGAAATCTGTATGCAGTATTGAATTATAGATCATTTAACCAGTCATACAGACATATAGCTTGCCTCTGTGTTTCTTGCATTCATATCAAAGACTGTTGTTAAAAAAGTGTTTGTATTTCATTTCAAACTTCCAGATTTAGGCGAATTTACAAGAAAAGAAAGAAATAGTATTTTCAATTTGCTCTAAAATGACTCATCATGAATGCTGACAATTTTCCCTGTTGAAGAACTGATCAAATGTGTAAAGGGATTTATTTGGATTTGTCCTGTGTGTGAAATGCCTATATTTGATGATTTCTTGGACCCTTCCAATGTGTCTTATGAATGTTATATGAACATGATCATGGGATTGCATGCAGAGCTGCTTTTGATGTTCTGCACATGCTGCAGTGAGCCTGCGGCTCTGTCTGTGTGTGTGTGTGTGTGTGTGTGTGTGTGTGTGTGTGTGTGTGTGTGTGTGTGTGTGTGTGTGTGTGTGTGTGTGTGTGTGTGTGTGTGGAAGACAAAGTTTCCAAGCTCCACACAATAGGAAGGAGTCTTGTTAATCCTGCTCAACTTCTAAAGGTCACAAACCTGTTTTCCTGTAATAACTGACTATGAATTCTACCTTAGTAGTATTTCCTGCTTCATCTTCATAATTATCTTTCAGATTGGTGCCACATGTCTCACATTTGGTGTGACCCGTGGCACATTTTCTTAATAATTAGCTCTTAGTGTTATTCAACCTTATGGTGAAAATCGTTTTAGACCAAAATTATCTTCTTCTGTTCTTCTAGTCTAGAATGTGTTTGAGACGTCAAGCTGTCAAACATTAGGGAAGACTGTAATAAAATATTACTTCAACAAAAGTATAAAGTGTGATCAATGAACCATGTTTATATATTCATTCTAGCCAGAACTAATCAGACTAGTCCTTAGTCAGTGAGAAATATTAGTGCAGAAATTTAATGTGTATTGATCTGCAAATAAGCAAACATTTTTTTGTTTTATCACCAACATTATGCAATTTGAAAAACATATATATCGTAAATACATCAAAATGCATACATCAAAACTTCAATACACTAAAATATCAATTTAAGTTGACCTAAAATAGCCTGCCCGGTACAGACGGTGACATACAAATGCTGAAAATAAAGGCGCAAAGTACAAATCCTATGTTACTGGCTAGATGCTGTCTTTACTCTTGTCCTAGTGCTGAGTGAAGACTCAGTGACACAAAGACTCAATACAATTAGCAGGAACAAAAGAGCTTTGAACAAATTGAAGGGATGTGGTGCTGGTGGAAGTAAACTTCAGGCTGTGTAGGCACCAGTTGGTCCAGAGGGGTGGGGGGTTGTTCCTTCGTGATTTTTCAGATGAATTTTTTTGTAAAATAAATGAGACTCTGAAAAAAAAAAAAGCAAAACACTTAGAAACAACCCCAGACTGACCTTGACCGTTGTTTATCTGGCTCTGGGCTCAGTCAGGACTCCAGTGCACCCAAGCACACTTTACGTCAGTTCAATATTTCAACAGCTCCAAATCCAGATGAATCAAGAGTGGCATGCGACATGAATTATTACTCATTTTATATTGGACCGGATTCACATGCACAGACAAGCACTAAAATCATGTGCATCTACATGAATCTTCACCTCATTGCTTATATTTGCACATTCATCTGGCAATCAAATTAGTTAGTATGTTGTTTTTGATATTTGTAACATCAGATTCCTGTTGGCACCCCATACTGTGCGATACACTGTCATTATTGCACTGTACCTGAGCGAGGTACAGCTTACACTGACACCCTGTGACCTGTCATAACATGCCATAGCATCCTTCCTGCTGTACGCCATAATACTACCACACCTGCCATAGTCTGGCAAAACATGCTTCTCATGCATAATGCATATGCAGCTGTCTTACTGACCAACAAACTACACATAGGGAATATGCATAACAGAGAGTATCAGTATGCAGCGTGAGACGCCTCACCAGATGAAATCAGACAGACCACACGTGTGCTTGGACACAACTATGTGGATGTTTTCCATAACAATGCTACGCACTGGTGCATAAACCAGCATTTCAACATGTATTTGTGTGTATGAGTGAGAGAGAGAGAGCTGTGGATGTGCCTCCGATGAACAAAAGAAGGATGATGTTGCAGAAGCGGGAAAGGAGGGAGAAAGGTCGGATTTTTGGAAGGTGTGTGAAGGATAGGTTGAGAGACTGAGAAGATAAATTAAAAGCAAAGATGAGTGCTTATCTGCACTCATTTCTTTGTAACAAATCTCTCACCAAAAACGGCTAGACATGTTTGTTTTGTAAGGAGATTGATGGTTTGAGCTTTTCACCATTGTTTCTGCATATATTAAGTGCTCCACTACTCTTTCAAGATAAATGAAGTGTAAACATTCTCTTTAATTACTGTGGTAAATCGATATTTTTTTAACAAATAAACCAAAGTTGTTGACTTGAAAGTGAACTAAAATATTTTACTACTAACATAATTTATTACCTTAAAAGGTGTGTTTATGACAGACTTTTTTTTAGAAACATTAATGAATCCAAACAAAAATGTGCATCATTTTTTGTGTGATTAATTGTTTTTAATAAATATTGGTATATATCTGCTTTTGCACATGAGCTGAAATAATATTTTCCACCAAATTTAGATTTTTATTAAAAATAATGGAATGAATGAATGTATGACATAGCTAAATATTGACTGAATGTACAGAGTATAATAATCAAAAGACAAACATTTAACCAAAAAAAAAAACATAAAAAATGAACACCAGATATAGTAGATATAATTCCCTTTCAGTTGGTCACTCCGAGTCACGTCGGGTGACTGACGAATTGGGATCTCGCTTAGAGAGACCAATCCACTTCGAATGTAACTAAACGAGCCAATGCACATTGGCATGCGATTATTGCATCCAGCTGCCGCTGATCACAGCGTGAGTATAAGTAGGCTGCAGGTGCAGCGCATATTCAGCTTTTCGCTTCGGAGCCGAGCGGTTACATCGTTCTGCTCCTGACTTCTGCTGACGAGTGAATTCAACGAGTTGAGCACGCTCTTTGGAAGACTCTCGTGCTGGTGGAACAGCGCTACAGCGGCGGTGGTTCTTCCCGTATCGAGTGGATTGCACACATCAGGTTGCACTACCCCCTGTTTGTGTTGCAGGCGACCATCTCCCCTGTGTGCTTCAGCATGCTAAAAGAGCTTTTTCCCTAAAAGAGCATTCACGGGTGTGTCTTTTTAAAGACGACGTTGCATCTGACAAACTCGACGGGTGGTCTGAGGATTACAGTGGTGGCAAACCCTTCAAGGAACCAACCCTCAAGGTACCATCGCTCCTCTTGCGCTCCGAAACCAGTGAGCTACCAGTGGAACATGCTGGGCCCTCTACACGGAGCGTACCAGCAGTATCCTTGGCGTTCCTTCTGACGACTGGATGTCGATCGCTACATCGGAGGGTGAGCCGGAGCTTCCTGGGGAAGAAGATTCGGTTGCGCTGCTGCTCCGGCAGTGGCAATGCCTGAATCAGACCCGGAAATGACGGCTATGCTTTCCCAGGCCACTGAGAGGGTAGGGCTCGAGTGGAGACCTCCACCGTGTCCCGAGCCCTCGAGGTTGGACAACTGGTTTCTCGGGGTAGCTTGTGCTGGTTCTCAGCGCCCTGCCCTGGTGCCTCTCTTCCCGGAGGTGCATGGGGAGCTTACCAGGTCGTGGATGGCAACTTTTACTGCCAGAAACCGACCTGTTAGATCTTCCTCCCTCACCACCCTCGATGGTGGTGCAGCTAGGGGGTATACGGGGGTCCCCCAGGTGGAGCGGTCAGTTGCGATGCAGTTGTGTCCTAATACCGCCTCCACCCAGCAGGGCAAACCGTGCCTCCTCTTCCGGGCCTGTAGGTATTCGTCTGGTCTGTCCGGCGATGCTTATGTGGCCTGTGGAGAAGCTGCCTCCACCTTAAGCTACGGCGTTACTGCAGGTTCTTCAGGCTAAAAGCACTGAGGGACATGCACGAGGGTGGTCATGATCCGGAAGTTCTGAAAGAGCTTTGTACCGCTACTGACCTACATGTACATCAGTGGCTCCGTCGGTGGCTCCGTCGGTGCCACTTGTGCGGTTTCTGGGAGCCTGACTAGCGCTTCCCAGTCCGTCTCGTTGGCTCCGTCAGACCATCAGGCTCGGCTATGCGAATCAGTTCGCCCGGCACCCTCCCAAGTTCAGGGGCGTCCACTTCACTTCAGTGAAGGCAGCAGATGCTCTTGTCTTGAGTACAGAGATCGCAGTCCTACTGGCGAAAGATGCAATAGAGCCGGCCCCTCCAGCCGATATGAGGACGGGATTTTACAGCCCTTACCTCATTGTACCCAAGAAAGGTGGTGGGTTGAGACCAATCTTGGATCTGCGCGTCTTGAACAGGGCCCTTCACAAACTTCCGTTCAAGATGCTCACGCAGAAACGCATGTACGGGTGCGTCCGTCCCAGAGATTGGTTTGTAACGATCAACCTGAAGGATGCGTACTTCCATGTGTCGATCCTTCCGCGCCACAGGCCATTCCTGTGGTTTGCGTTCGAGGGACAGGCATATCAGTACAAGGTCCTGCCCTTCGGGCTGTCCCTGTCGCCCTGTGTCTTCACGAAAGTTACAGAGGCAGCCCTTGTTCCCCTGAGAGCACCTCAGCCAGTTGGGCCCTCAGGTCAACTGGGAAAAGAGCAAACTCCCTGACGCAGAGGATCTCTTTTCTCGGTATGGAGTTGGATTTGGTAGATCAGACAGCATGCCTCACGCAGGAACGTGCTCAGTCGGTGTTGAACTGCTCGAATATGTTCAAAAGCAGGACGGCGGTCCCACTGAAACAATTTCAGAGGCTCCTGGGGCATATGGCAGCTGCAGCGGCAATCACGCCACTGGGGCTGCTTCATATGAGACCGCTTCAACACTGGCTCCATGGCCGAGTCTCAAGGTGGACATGGCAACGCAGCACTCACTGGGTCCGAGTCACACCAGCTTGCTGCCAAACCTTCACCCCATGCTCAGACCTCTCATTTTTCAGGGCAGGAGTGCCCTGGAACAGGTCTCCAGGCATGCTGTGGTTTACACGGATGCCTCTACCACAGGCTGGGGGGCCATGTTCGACGGGCTTGCAGTATCGGGGGTTTTGACGGGCCCCCAACTGCACTGGCGCCCGCCACCTTCTCCTCTGGAGTCAGAAGCATCTGAGGTCGCTTCATGCCATTCACATTCCGGGCTTGCTCAACCTGCTTTACTGAGTGGGTAGTGCCATAGCAACAGTAACTGGTCTTCTTGTGGTGAGCCCTGACCTACACAAAAGAGTAGGGGCACAGGAGGCTTCCACAGGACACTGGAGGGGGCGGTATCCGTGGCCCTTTGGTAGGGATCCCAATTCGACGGTCACCCGATGTGACTCGGAGTGACCGACTGAAAGGGAACGTCTCGGTTACGTATTTAACCCTCGTTCCCTGAAGGAGAGAACGGAGACGTCACGTCCTGTCGCCACGGCTGCTGTACCACCGCTGAGCGGCCGGGTCACCGGCTTGGCTCCTCAGCGAAATCCTGAATATGCGGTGCACCTGCTGCCTACTTATACTCACGCTGTGATCAGCGGCAGCTGGATGCAATAATCGCATGCCAATGTGCATTAGCTCATTTAGTTACACTCGAAGTGGATTGGTCTCTCTAACCGAGATCCCAATTCGTCGGTCACCCGACATGACGTCTCCGTTCCCTCCTTCAGGGAACGAGGGTTACATACGTAACCGAGACGTTCATTATATGTGTGTGTAGTGCAGAGGAAATATAGAAATATTACTATATGTGCTTTATGAAGTGCCTCAGTTTTCTCCATAAATCAGTTCAGCTCAGATTCTAGCCAGCCATCCGAACTTCCCTTTGTGAAGCACATGAAAAACATTCTCTGAAAACTAACAAAGACTTGTTTTTCTTTCCTCATGCCTTCGTTTCATACAAGTTGTGAACATGACTCAATCAAGCTTAACAAGCCTCTAGAGAGCTGAGTCATGCTTTGACTTTAATGAAAGCAGATATTGTCATTAGAATAAGCCTGTCAAGCTAGAACATGGAAAATATTGCATCATTTCCAGTTTAAGCGTTTTCATTTGTAGTCAGAGAAGTGCTCAGACCAGAGCTGTATGCATAGTTATGGTAGGAAAGAGGTGTGTTATGGTGGTGTGCTTCACTGTGCCAGACTTCACTCTGTTTTAGTGAGCTTGAATGTGTTTCATCAATCCTCTGTCACCATCTTAATTAGCCTATTCAAACTGCATGACAGCCTCTGCTGACCTGAAAAAACAACTCATTATAAAGGCCATGCCACTACCAATTATTCTTTCATTTTATTTCCTCTTCTCCACTGAATTTTTTATTCTCTTTTCCAAGTCAAAACTTTTAAACAGGGTTCAGTAGTTTAGATTTTGATTTGTCCTGCAAACATTTGCCATGTCCTACCATAATATATTTTTTTAAATGTATTTCTTCTCTGCTCTATTGACTAATAAATTAAATCCATTAATTGGCACCAACAAGTGTCTTTGCTTGCTTTTCAGTATCAGGGTCATGTTCATTCGTTATATCTGCTGTTTAAAGAAGCATTGTTTTATTTGCTGTGCAATCAGTATGGTTAGTGAATTGAATGCAGTTATTACTGATCTGTTGCAGGTTATCCAACGAAAAGTAGAGCGCTGTGACTCTGAATAGCTCTTTACTCCTTCTGTAGATGCTCTTAGTTTGACCCTTGTTTTGGGTCATTTATGAGCAGTAGTACATTTTCACTATGAGGAACTGTTGACCACACAAGTATATTTTTAGCCTATGAGTTGTTCATGTAATGGTTGAAGATAGAAGGACATGAAACTTGCATTTCCCCTATATTTCATCTCTCTTTTTTGACCTGCTCATTTAAAATTCATCACCAAACTGTAGAAAAGACAAGAGGTGAAAAAGGTATATGGTGTTAAAAAGAGTGCTGAGGTGCTTTAAAAGATCACCTCCATAACAGTCTAAATATTTCAGTTAAGATGGTCCATCTATAACAGCCGCACGAATAAGACACACAAATGCACTTACATGCGCACATAGAGGTGGCACTCAATCTAATGTGATACTTGACACACCGCAGTATCACACCGCAGCACAGCTCTGTATCTCTCTCTGTGCATCCAATCCTCTTATTCCTGATGTGATATTTCTCTGAAATGTCACAATCCAGACCACGACAATAGGTGATAGGTACAACAATAAGTGATGAGCCCTTCATACAAGCACCTTTTGTAAAGTCAGCTGTAGGGATTCAGAATGCATCCTGTGTGTGTCTACCTGCCTATGCATGAAGGAATTGTATGTGAAGTAAACAAACTGTCAGTCTTGCATGTTTTCTTTGTAGTATTTTGATATACATGAATGAATTTGCTGACTGTGCCTGACCCATTTATTAAGAGGTTGGTCTGTTAGCTCCTCAAGCTCCTCACCTCATTAAAGATCTACAGGCCTTGAAGGGCTTTACTGAAATAGCTTTCACAACACCTAGTAGATGCCTCATTGGGCTTTAGTCAATGTTTATAATGGCTAATGTCTGCGGAAGATTAAAGGTCTGTTATAACAGAGAGGTAGTTTGCATTAGCTCACTTGAGCGTACAGGCTCACCGTTCAGCTAGAGACTCTTTAATAATAAGCCACAGGTGCTCCAAGACATAGAGAATAAATTAGTGTGAAATTATGACTTCTAAATGGCAAAAACCATATTTACTGCTTCTCTAGACTATAAAATAAAATAATGAAGTGTCAGTCTGCACAAATATACTTATCAAGACAAACAACACCAGGTCAACCTTCAAGAGAGCATTGTATAAACGTTTAATGAACCTTTTTTATTCCCCCTCCCTTTTTTTAGAAATTGATTACATGCAACAGTGAGGACGAGGGATTAAGAAGATTTATAGATAAACAGCGATGTTGGCACTTTCAGCCACATTTAATTCAGCAAAACATTTGTGCAACACCAGCAAGCATTAATGCAGCATACTTTGACAGACAGACGTTCTTTTCAGACACCCTTAGACAGTAAAGGGTCAGAGGAGGAAAGAGGGGACCACTACTAGAGTCCAGTGTTGAACTTTTTTCTAAATAAGACTGTTTTCTCTTTTAGTTTTACATTTGTTTGGTCTAGAAAACCCATATTCAAGTATCTGCATTGTAAAACAGAAATTCTGTCTGACCGCTGGCTGTGTACAAGGTGTTTTTTATGACAAAATGTGCCTTTTTGTGTAATGCATATTCAAGTGGCCAAGTTTTTGTATTTGTACATGCAAGTTTGGGTGTGTGTGCTGTGGGCTGTGCATTTGTCTCTTTTTGTGACTGGTGCATTTTGTCCTCACTCTGTTTTTTGTGGCGCAATCAGGATTTTTCCCAGTAGCATTGCCCAATATGGTCCCTGGCAATGCAGAACTGTACTATTCCGGAAATCAATAATGAACAAAGGATGAATGAGGCAATTATGATGACAAAAAAAAAAAAGAGCAGAACAACACTGGGCCTCCAGTGGGCCACTTTTCAAGACTGGCTGGCAGAAGAGAGAAAAAGAAAGTGCATCATTCATACACACTTACTGAACATGACATGACTGACATATGATTGACCTCAAAAACCACTCTGTAATCCAACAATATACTATTTTAGTGACTACAGAATTCCTGTTTTGCCTTGCAACTGCCTCATATTGTTTCTTTGTTTTTTGTGCATGTTGAAACGCACACACAGAGTCTTGAGGACCCTTCCCCTATATCCCTGAGCTATTCTGGGCTCTTCTTACTGATCTCTTAATAACCCCCTCTCATTTTCTCAATGGGAGAGTCAAAGCGGAAATCAGAACAGTAATCACTCTGAAAGATGTTGGAAGAGAAGCATACTTACAGGAAAATGCAAGTGTGTGTGTGTTTATTTTCATGTGCACCCCCCGCTGCTGCCCCTCCAAGCACTGTCATTTTCACAGTGGGTTGCTGGTGTTATGGAGGAAAAGAGGAGAAAGATAAAGAGGAGAAAAGCATAAGGTAGATACAAAGAGAGCATGTGAAAGAAAGTCTGATAGGAAAAGCATTGTGGAAGATCACTGGTGGCAAATAACAACTTGTTATTCTTAACTCATTTCCACAGTGGTAGACGTGTGTGTGTGTGTGTGTGTGTGTGTGTGTGTGTGTGTGTGTGTGTGTGTGTGTGTGTGTGTGTGTGTGTGTGTGTGTGTGTGTGTGTGTGTGTGTGTGTGTGTGTGTGTGTGTGTGTGTGTGGAAAAACTACCACACAAAAAAATGCATTTTCATTTGGGCATTTCTCCAGCTTAAGCATGCTGCACACTGTATGATTTTGGCTATAATTTTCCTGTCTAAAACAAATTTCTGCAATCATAAAAGATTTTTTGAAAATGCAAAATGTTTCTGAGAGGGTTGTGTTTACAGGTGAGATGTAGAATATAAATATAAACACAATAGAATTCAATGGAAAACCTCCAACATGACAGAGAAATACAAATGTGTGTGTGTGTGTGTGTGTGTGTGTGTGTGTGTGTGTGTGTGTGTGTGTGTGTGTGTGTGTGTGTGTGTGTGTGTGTGTGTGTGTGTGTGTGTGTGTGTGTGTGTGTGTGTGTGTGTGTGTGTGTGTGAGGGAGAGAGAGAGAGATGTTCAGTTAAAAATGCTGATATTTGTTTATGTGATATGCAACATAAATATTTCATTATTCACATTTTGATTGAACTATCAACATTAGCTTGAATATGCTCAGAAGAATGAGCTGCTGTCTTTCTTTTTTATTATTTTCCAGGCAAAACATTGCCAACATTAGGTAAAAAAAAAAAAAAAAAAGTGGGTTTGTGGAATATAATTTCACATGGAAATGAGGATGTTAGAATGGACTTGGACTGTGAGCTAAAATGTCTACTCTGCGCTGTCAATCTGAAGAGGAAAAAAAATCCGCTGGCTTCAGCTAGTTAGCTAACTTGAGAATCTGTCCACGCTGCGAAGAACACAGGAAGCAGCAGTAAATGTCTTATGTTATGGCTTCCAGATACATTGCTATACCTTTCTTTGACTGCAGTGTCATCCAATGGACACAAATGTTACCAGAGACAATAGCTTGATCAAAGGACTTTGAGGAAGCTCAATTTTAAAGCAGTCTGCCTAACATCTGACATATTCATATTTTTTACTAAATTATCAAGACACTGGGGCACACCTCATAAAACTGGGACTGTCCTGAGTAAACCGGGACATCTGGTAACCCAAGCCTTTAGGCTCCTGTCAGCCTAATTAATCATCTGAATGAATGCAGCATGAACTTGAATGACATTTTCTGGTCTGCATTCACAGCCTATGACAGCTGATATGCCGCATGAGCGAATTGAGAAAGTGGAGGTTTAAGGGAGCTAAGCTACATTAAATTCAGCCGCAGCATCAGACAGAAGCCTGTTGTTGATAGAGGTAAACAAAGATGTATATGCTTTTATTGGTACGCAGTGTAGACCCCTTCAAATAAAATGAACACAAACATACAGTGGCTTCACTCGCAGCCTCAATCCCATCACCTTGACTGATTGATTCCCAGCTCTCTTCTCTCGTATCTACATTGGTGTTGTGGTTCACTGCATAATATCGTTAGTGAGGCAAACCAAAGATGACATGTACCAACATTAACAGAAATGAAATGTCGCTGCATGCAAATTTTTATCTCCGATTCCATTTTGATTTTTCCGTTAGATGCAAAACCAGTTCCATATTACATTACCGCTAGTGGTTAAGCACTTAGTTCTCGAGTAATGCTGTTATGTTGTGTCCTCAGGGGCACTATTTATATCCCGATCTTTCTCTGTCAAATAGAAAGTAAACTGCTTCAGTCTTGCTCGGTTGTCTGCTCATGATGTGCTGGGTAATAGGTGTTTTCACTGTCACCGGTTATCATGGCTATTGACAGAAGTCATAACCCTATTGTGGGCCATTTTCATCATGTCATAAGCTGTGTGCAATTGTCAAACCACTGTCTTGTGCATAATATGATCCTTAAAGAGATTGTTCACCCAAAAAATTTAATTCAGTCATTATTTACTCACAAATACTACTTTCTTTCTTCTGTGGAACATAAAAGAAGATACTGTGAGAAATGTTTCAGTGTTCCAAATACATACAGTATTACACACACATATACTGTATGAGTAGTAAACACAAACATGCTGTGCTAAATTATTCATACATATCGCCTATTTAAGTATGACTTTTGTTTTATTATGCATTTATTATTATTATTATTATTATTTTATTTATTTATTTTTTATGTGTCAATCGCTTGATACACAGAGAGATTTAACTGTTTTATATCAGGGGTATTCAATTAAAGTTCAATTAAAGTCTATATATTTCCTTCCCATGAACAGTTACACATTTCCATCTGGGCACCATTAATACTTTGTAAAAGAGAGAAAAGAAACCTAAACAGTCAATAGAGTCATCAAAGAATGCCTTGTCATGAAAAAAAATAAACAAATAATGCCTTGTCACAAACCTGGTTTTAACGGACCGAGTCATATACAGTATGATATGTAGTGTATGATAGGTAAAAATAACTACATTTGCAGTATCATTGTTTTCTGCTGTGTTTTAGCAAAAGTATTGATCTATTTTGCTGCTCACCATGCTTTTTTTTTTAAATAACTGCATCATCCGCAGCTCGTAATGTTGCTTTAGTGTCTTTAGAGAGAAGCAGAGCACACAGGAAGGGCTTGAATGAAGCCTGTTTAGCTTTAGATAAAAAATAATAATAATAATTTAGAGGATACAGTATAACACCGAAAGATCATTACAATAAACGACCCTGAGCACTTGTGATGTGAAGCACTGCTCAATTTATTTAGAAATGGTAAAATGGTGCTGCCATTGCCATTATGCACCATGGCACCATGTTTTATATGAAATGTCTGAGATTAAAATGTGTCAGTTAATTCAATCAAAAAGTTACTTTATTTTAGGCAATCAACAGATGAACTGGATTTTCCAAAATATTCATGTTTTGGCTTTACCTTCTTGTTTTATCCAGATGTTTTTTCTTCACTTGGACACTTCTTACATCTGCTGTGAAATAACAGCACTTTGGTATTCATACATCTAAGATGTTCAGATGTACAGTTCAAGAATGGAAAGTGGAACTCTTGATGTAATTGACTTGCATTTACAGCACCATGTGTGCCCTCTGCGATTGACTGTAACATCCTAATATCCACATGTTTGTGGGAAAAAAAAACCTCTCTTAGGATTCTTTCCCTGTCTTACTGTTTCTCTCGTCCTCTCTGTCACCTCTTCCAGACTCTGGCAAAAGGTCCTCTACCTTGTTTCTATTGACATCCGGTAATCCGTTTATGGCTGTTTGCAACAGCTGTGAAAATACAAGAACATTTGCCACTTTTCCCTCCACACCCACAGACATTAAGAATAAATAAGGCAAGTGAGAATGAATGAGAGGAGAGAGAGAGTTTGACTAATGATGTTCCCATGTGAGCTAAATTCCCCATTATTGACACAATAGGTAATTATTCCACCTATTCCTCTCCTTCAAAATGAGCAAGAATGTTTGAATTGGATCGTCTCCCACTCACTTGACTGGTGAGGACTGCCTGAGGACAGCGGTCTCCACGGAGACCACATGGTAACCAGGGTAACCTGGCCTTTGACACTAGATCAGTTTTCAGAGGAAATGGGTCGAACCTTTGGTGTGGAAAGGAGGGTCTCTATTGCCTCTCACATGGTCTGCAATCATGTTTGGTTAATCATGTTTGGATAACATTAGTTTAACTTCTCAACATCGTCTCTTTTTTGAGTATGTGTCTTGGAACGTTATTCTGCCCACAGTCCAACACAGAAGCCGCTTCCTCCTCTCTCAGGGTGAATCATTCAAGTGCATCCTCACTTTCTTTTTCAGAGGAGCTTTGAACTCTACTCTCCATCTTCGTCAACACTTGGACTCCTGCTTAAAATGAGAACCAAAAAAACTGCAGAAGTAATAATACAGGGAGGGTGCAATTATAATAATGCTTATTGTAGGGTTGGGCGATATACGGATAGACACGATTAACTGGTAGAAATTTGTCAACCAGAGATTTTTGAGTATCATCTCTATTACTGTTACACGCTCACGTGGCATTGCTGTGAGATTTTTTGAAACACAATCAGCAGTGAAAGAGAACTCATTTTTCTATATGTACGTGCTGTCTGAGAGTCTCATAGACTGCGGAACTATTGAACTGAGTTTTTATTTTTGGTAGTTTTTACACGTTTGTAACAGTATATTGGATCTGGGCAGCTCTTAAAGTGACAGCAGTCTAATATTCCTGCTGTCTGCCATTCATATTAATCAAATAACAAAAGAAAGAAAATCTCACTGCTCTTAGCTAAATCAATTTTGTAACTTTAATAAGAAGAAATATATTTAATTTACACAGTGAAGAAGTTTTATACATTTGATTACTGGATAAAATGGTAGCTTTTATTATTAATTTGTTAATAATCCTATTGCTTGTAATTAGATTCGTATTCTTATTTACAGTAATTGCTGACTGTTTACTTGTCTTCAGTGAGCTTGAGTTGTTTGTTTTCATTTTATTGTTGTTGTTTGTTTGTTTAATTTAGGCTAGTATTTTTTTTTGTGTGTGTGTGTGTGTGTGTGTGTGTGTGTGTGTGTGTGTGTGTGTGTGTGTGTGTGTGTGTGTGTGTGTGTGTGTGTGTGTGTGTGTGTGTGTGTGTGTGTGTGTGTGTGAATGACACTGGTGACAAAATTATGAATCTTTTATGGTATCAAAAAATTGTGACCTTATTTAAAGCAAAAATAACTATATTGTGATACATATTGTTACCGTGAAATAAAGTTACTCATGATATAAGATTTTGGTCATATTGCCCACCCCTACTCATTAGTAGTGTTGGTAAAACAATTATAGCATTGACATTGGTCTATAACTAGCCGGGTTAACAGACAGAAAATTAAGTTAAATTCAGACAGAAATAGGAAGCAAATATTTCATAGAGTAAAATGAAACGTGATTTTATTTGGTGTTATTTTATTCATCCATTCATTCATTCATTCATTCATGTGTATGTTTAAATAGTAATCATTTAAGGAAAAGTCAGAAAGCAAAAATATCATTAAAGAAAATACAGTTTGTACAGTTCTGTTTTGGGGTTACGTCTGTTGACTGTTTATACATCCTCTCCTCATGTCAGAATGAATGATTCTCTTAAGTCATTGTTCTGGCTCACATAACACAACGTGAAGAAATAGTCCCATTTCCTCTTGCTTTCTGCCTTCATTCTCTGTCCATCCCAATAAATAAGTCTCTCTTCAACCTCTCTGTTTTCATTATTGTCCTGTCTGGAAGTGGAATACGGCAAAATAATCTCGCCATTCTCAGGGTTTAACAAGATGGTTCAATAAAAGCTAAATGAAATGGAAAAGCATTATTTTTTTTTCCAAACAGAGATTTGCTGATACATAAAGCAAACAGCATTCTATTTCATTTTGGAGAGAGTGAAAGGTCAAGCTTTCATTTACCCCAACTTCTATTTACTCCTCTCCTTCTCTCTCTCTCTCTCTCTCTTTCTCTCTACCACCCCAGTATTATACCTCTGCTGTGTGTGCAGCCATCAGGATTTAAATTGACCGTGACTACACAAGTCTGTGGCCTCCAAAATAACTGCCACATTTATCCATGAATCATCAGAGTCGAATAACAGCAGCCATTTTATCATTATGAGGATGCATATTTTGTCCTTTGAGGCCTGAATTAAGCATCTGTATCCAAAGCCATTTTCCCCATTTTAGACATATCTGTGTCAGACAAACAAATTGAAATGACAATTACTCATGCGGCACAATGCTTAATGGATGATGACAGTACAAGTGCAGCTATTCAGACGTGTACCTGTGAATGTGCGGCCGTTTGATTTCACCCACGGTGAGTGCTAGGAATATTACCGGCAAAGTTTGTGTTTGCTTTTTAATCCCCACAATCCTTCAGAGGAGAGAGGTCTTGCATTTACGATAATCAATCAGACATGCTGAAAGGTTTGAGCATGCACAGCCCCGTCCAAAAAACATTAGCTAGCGTGCTTCTCTGCCAAGACATACAGAGTCTGGTCTTAAACTATTTGCTTAATGCCTCTGAGATCAGCGCAGCACAGAAAAAGGCGTAACACATTTCATGATGAAAACTGTGTAGTACAGCATGAGGTTAATAATGTAACTAGACCTCATTCGCTGCAATGCTTTATGTTCACCTAAATCCTAGCAGTAGTTTTGATTGTAGGTGAATGGTCACTGAGGGCTAGTCTCGTGTAGGGTTGACCTTTTGCAATCAAGTAGACCTGTTCCTTTATAGTTGTCGCCCTTGAGCAAACGACACTTAGCCTCTGTGCTACAGGGTTGCTGTTGCTGTAATTAGCAGATGATGAAAATTGTCCGCTAAAGGGCGAAGTTATAATCCTGGCTACATATCTCTAACTGAGCTCTCAGTGTGTATGAGGAGGGACTCGGAAACAAGAGCGGCTTCTTACCGTGACCGAATGATTTTCATGACGTTCTGTTCTGCTAATGGTTGTCTCATGTTCATTTTCCCATGTTTCCCTGTATTACTATTCAAGGTGAGGCATATAGCGTGACCACTGAAATCCAGTTGCAAAGAGAATGAACAATACTTCTACTGTATTTATAAAGCTTAGTTAATGTTAATTTCAAATTCGTTAATACATTAATGTTAACAAATGAGACCTTGTTGTTATGTGTTACTAATGAATTAGCTGGAACTATTTCTCAGTTCCTTTAATGAACTGAAAGTCATTAATTAGTTAATGAATTATGTTACTACACACAAATAATGTCACTAATGTTTTTGTTCTTTGTTATTGAAATGAGCCCAACAATTGCATTTTCTGTTTTTGCAAATATCCTAAATGGAACCGTTAAGGATCTGGAGTTGTAAAAGGAATCACAACACTATGCTGAATATGTGACAACTTTCATTAAATTCCTTACGATTTCCATCCCTAAAAATGGACTTGAAATAACCTTTTGACTTATATTTCAGGCTGTAAGAGAGCCTGGATTTTTGGCATATTTTTACTTGATGAATTTGGTTCTTATAGTATGGTACACTGATTAATTCATTTTTAAGATTTATGTGTAAAACTATTCTAAAATAATTTTAAGGGCCTTGAAGGGCCAAACCTTTATATTAAATTTGAACAGTGACTGCTTAGAGTAGCAGCTTTTAAATGAACTGCTGTTTTAAAATCCTCTCATCAAATCTGCTGTAACGTTGTTATCATGATGAGACAAAGGCACAGATGGCACTTTTTTGCACGTTTAAAGTGGTAGGCTGAGATTACTCACTCAGATCTCACTGGAGTCAGAATCAGAGAGCCCCCGCTGAGACGAGGAAGGAGATTAAGCTTTCCCTGTGGAGAATCTGTGCCGTTTTGACCCAAACAGACTGTTTGGAATTGGTGACTACATACGGAGAAATATCCACATTGGGTCCTTCCTACTGTTATTTGATAGACATAGGTCCATTAGGTCAGAGAGATCATGTGATTGCTTATGAATGCTTTTTATAACAGAACGTTTTAAGGTTGCAGGTTTACATGAAGTCCATGTGTGCAGAAAGATCTGTAGATTTTTGTGTATTTATTTTAATAGTTTGATTATGCTTTCAGTTACCAATAACTGTCGATTGGAGCACCAAAACAATATTGTGTTTATTAATTTGTTTGCTTGTATCTTTTTTCTTTCACATGTCATGTGTAGGGCTGGCACTTTCTAAACTCTATTTAACACATTTTACTGTTTTTAATTATTATTTGACTAACATATTTGAACAGATTTCCTGATAAAATTACATCAGAAATTATGAGGAAAAAAGTCTGAAGATTCTGCGTGTAGAAATGCTATGGATGAAACAGTATTTTTTTTAGTATTGTAGGCTTAATGTAGGCTCTGGCTTCGTCTTATTAATGGAGCAGAAGTGATTGACCCAGTATTGACTCTGAAAGGCATATATCAATGGCATTAATTAATCTACCTACATAAATCAGCAATTTTCAAATGCCCCAATTCAACTTCATCTCTCTAGCATTTAGGAAGATGATCTAAATAAGCTCCTTTCAAGGTCTGTCACCATTCAGCTGAGTTTAGATTATTCCAAGTTTGTTTCCAGGAACATGTCTAAATCATTGGTTATATACATTTATTACTGTTGTGGTATCACACATCTAAACATGACTTTATTTTGCATATTTTATTAGTAAATAAGTAAATGGGATTGGGCCTAATCAGATTGTTTCCCACCACAGTAAACCAAGGCTCCAATATATGATGTATTGCTGACCAACCAAGAGACTGAAGGCTATATCAATACATATTGATCATCTTATCAGCAAACTGTTCCCACAGCTAAAATATGATGAATTATCTTGATATAACACTTTAGAATTAGATACTTTTTTCAAGAAGTGCTTTCCAAGAACTACTTTTCTTTTTTGATATCCCTTAAAATAACATAATTTGACTGTAAAAGTGGATAGCCTGATATGAACATCTACATACGCTATCAAACTTGACCTTAGACTGAACATTTTTACGGTTTTAAAGCTGATGCTGACAAATTGGATCACGTTTGAAGAGCTGACAGCCAAAAAGACATCACTATAAACATGATTTTTACCCTAAGACAAGTTTTAACATGATCAAAGACCCTTATACACAATATTAAACGACAAGAGATAAAGCCGTGTCAGTGAAATGTTTTTGGGGTTTTTTCAACCACCAGCTGTGACCATAACAAGCAAAAGGACATTGTTGATCATAAGTCCCACTCCTCATAACTGTACATTAGGGTTGCAATGATACATTGATATGGATCAGTGCTTTGAAGTATAATTGCACTGTGTAGAAATGCACAGTGATAAAAGATGCACCTTTTAACACTCTCATGTTAGCCACATCTGCAGGCAGACTCCTTTTTTAAAGGAAAAAACTACAGTACATGTTTTGTGTGTGTGTGTGTGTGTGTGTGTGTGTGTGTGTGTGTGTGTGTGCGTGCGTGTGTGTGTGCGTGTGTGCGTGTGTGTGTGTGTGTGTGTGTGTGTGTGTGTGTCTGTGTGTGTGTGTGTCCTAATGGGGATACTACATTTGCACAATTTAGAGACCATTGCTTATCTTTTTGTACAAGCCACTGATGATCTGTCATCAGATCTCATGATAACTGAATCTCATTGAATCTCATCAAATTGTATCTTGTTATGTTGAGGTACAGTATCGGCAAATATTGTATCTCTGACTAAGAGAATAGATGTCAGATTGTATCGTGATGAAAAGTTTAATTTACAGCCTAGAACATTAAATATCTTCTGATTGGCTGAGATTGTGTCATGTCACACAGTAGTCTCTCTTTCAGGGTGAACAAAGGACTTGCTGCTGGAAATGTGTTGCATCTTTTCTGGATGGGACATGGTGTAAGAAAATTGACCACTTGATCACAGGATCACCCCTACATTCCCACATATAAACATCATTCAACATTGCTTTAACTGCTTGGCCACAACATCTTTTTACTGGTGTGTTCTTTGCAATTTTTCTGCCAACAGTCAAGGTGTATATGATTACACCTTCCTCGGGTCACGATCAGAGAGCCGAGACCCCACAGTGCAGGAAACTGTATAATTGTTGCCAAACACTGCACCTATAGACAAATGTTACATAGTAGCCCCAAGCACAAAGCTGTGATCATGCACACAGTGCGAGCATTTTTATCCCTTTTTTCCTTTTGTCTTCAGTGTTTCCATGGGTCCTCGTCCCTGGTGTAGGTGTTTGATGTGTGGGCTGTTCTTTAGTCTGAGCTGAGCCATTATGACAGGCAGGAGGGACTTAATAACAGTGCTTTCACCCCAAGCATGCTCCTGACAAATTACCTGTGTGAGACCTGGATTTAGAGAAGGGTCAGTGGAAAGATCACGCTCTCTCTCTCACACAGACACACACACACACGCGCGCGCGCACACGCACAGACAAACACACATTTCCTTTGTCTCCCTTGAAAAGGGAGTCTCTTCACTGGCCTCTGTACCTTCACACTATCATGCAGACATAATAGATGCTTAATGTCTATTCAAAGTGTTTGATGTGTGTGGGAGAATATTTCCATATTCCACATTTGGAAAGAAGTAAAGAGAGAGGGGGATCTGTATATGTGTGATGTCACTAGCTTGCCTGTTGGCAGAGGGATTTTCTTTAAGGGATAATTCACCTAAAATGAAAATTCTATTGTTATTTACTCACCGTTACCTTAACTTGTATGCAAACAATTTTTTTTTTCACAGGTTTTTTGACTATACAGTGACAGTTCATAGCAAGCATGTCAATGTCTAAAAAGGGCAAAAGCACCATAAAAGCATTCCTTATATATAATTCATATGCTATATTTCAATACTTTTGAAGTCACTCAATAGCTTTGTGCAAGGACAAAAATGAATTTTAAAGGCATAGTTCACCCAAGAATGAAATATCTGTCATCATTTACTAACCCTCATGTTCTTCCAAAGCCGCATGATGAGTTTCTTTCTTTAAAAACTCCTAAAAGAAACCTAAAAGAAGATATTTGTGTAATGTCTGTGAAATATCTTTTACCTAAGTGGTTAACACTTTATTTTAAGGTGTCCATAACACAGAGTAATTACCTAATTAAGTACTTAGTAGTATCCATTGTACTTACATGAAATAAAATGTACTTACAATATAACTAAGTTATGGAATAGCCTGTACTTACAATTTGTAGTTATGTACATGTAATAGGCAGCTACTGTTACACATGTAACAGACCCAGTCTGATACACAACTACTTATGTAACAATCTTTTGGTTACATATGTGTTGCAGACTTTATACAACGTAATTATAAATGTAAGTACACAGACATAAACTACTTAAAATAGTGAAATATCAAATCAAGATTGTACTTAAGTGCACTTCATGTATTCATGTCATGTACTTCTGTATTATGACACCTTAAAATAAAGTGTTGCCCCTAAAGTGTTTTTGTCCATACAGTGGAAGTCAACGGTTGGTCAACTCAAAATATCTTCTTTTATGTTCCACAAAAGAAAGTGAGGTTTGGAACAAAATGAGCGTGAGCAAGGGAATTCAGAATTTTTAAGTGAACTATCTCTTTAAGATAATATCCACTCAGTTGTGATGTTCACTTAAAAACCACTGAGACTAGATGGAATCACTGAGTTGAACTCGAGTATTGGACAGATTTGTGAATGAGCTGTGTTTTGTTTTTTTGAAACCAGTTTTATGAACCGGATCTGCTGGTTTAATAGAAAAAATACACATTTCCTTTTAGAACAACTTGAGGAAGATTAAATGATGACAGACTTGTGCACTATGCCTTTAATCTGTGCCACTGTCTCTTGACCCCGCTGTCTGTTAAGGACTCTCATTTAAGAGAAGCATCTCTTGTAGGGAATCCTATTTTCCTTTCTCTCTCTGAGAGGTGCATCAGGTAGAGCTAAGCCAGAATGCAAACCCGAGCAGGTCTCGGTTGTTTCAGAAGAAGCTTTCAGCATTCAAACAGCACTCCACAATTCTCCCCTCAGCTTTGTGCGGTTGAGTATTGAAAATTTGCCATTGCCGCAGTCAGTTTTCTTCAAGTCTGTCTTTTGTTCCAGTGGCTGAGCTCAGGTGCACAGAACAGACCTCTCTCACTCTCTCCCCCTCTTCATCTCTCTGTGCTTCTCATTTTCCTGCTCAGCACTGACTGGATATCAAACCTGCCAATTTGCATATGAAATTGGGTGGAAAGCAAAATTAGTAGAGGCGCGTTGAGTAAAAGCAGTTACACACACATGTACACACAAACATGTTTGTCCCTTTCGCTGGCTGTTCTGTTTACAAAGTTCTACTGCACCGAAAGACTCAGTGGAGTGTTTGAATTAGCGACTCGTTCAGAGCTTTGTTGCGTGATGAATATTACTGCTGTTCATTAGCATGAGTAATTAGGTCAATAGGATCACGTGGTCTCGTTCATGAGCGCTGTGTAAAGGTAAAGCATTTGAACATGGCACTTTCAGAGGAATGTGGAGACAAGAGGTATGATTGTTCTCTCATGTATGTGTATAAATCCTCTGAGCTGTGCTCATTGTCTTTCATCCAATCACGAGTAGGCATACGAAGCTTGATTCTACTTAAAAGACACTATGTGACTTGCCTATTGTGAGAAAGGATCCGGTTGGAGATCTTTAAGCAGATTATCTTATAACCGATTACATGACCTACAGACAATTGCTAAAAACTCATTCTGAAGTGGAAGTCAGACATCATGGCAGATTGGTGATTATGCTCTTAAAGCGCCATCGGCCACCATATTCTGCCCCATGTTGTTTTACCGGCCTCTGTAGCCTCTTCCAGCCCTGCCAGCTCGCCATACTCCTCTGGGACAGCCGCAGGATGTTGTTTGATGGCTTTTATCCACAGACCACAAAGGGGGCTCTGTGCTAAACTCTGCGAGTTATTGCTTTAAGAGGGAAGTTTTACAGAGAGGAGATTCTTTCCTTTTTTCCCCTAGAGTCTTTGTTTTGGGATGGATAACTTGTTCCACAGAGATCCCTTTGAGAGTCTCTCTGTTTGGCAGTCCCCTTGAGGATCCCAGCTTGTTTTTTTTTTTGTGCTGGTAGCAGGTAGTGAACTTGCCTGCCGTTAGAGACGCTTCATTGCGCAGTTGGTTGAACAACAGCGCCACTTAAAGGTAGTTAACGGAACTGCATCTTACAATAAACCAGTTTGTTTGGTAAATTCTCTTAAAAACTCTGGGTCATTCAGAGGCATAGACTTTATTCCGTTTTTTATTTATTTTTTTACTAAATGATTGACTTTGGTTTTGCCTTTATGTTTCCCCTTGTGTCTGAGTGTAATATAATTGAAGTGACACTTTACCAAAACTAGTTTTGCAACGCAATGAACAAAAGATACCACATAGTTAGACAACAAAATGTCTATGTATTTTAAAAATGTAAACATAACATATATATATATATATATATATATATATATATATATATATATATATATATATATATATATATATATATATATATATATATATATATATATATATTTATATGGAGGAAATGCACCTTAAATGTTGCACAAAAAATATTTTATATTGCGCATATAAAAATAAAATATTGCACATCCTTTTACTGAAATATAAAATGCTTATTATAAAATATTTCATTGATGCTGTATTTTATATTAAATTGTGCATATAAAAATAAAATAAAATAAAATATTCTTTAATAATAGGTTTCACAAATAGTTAAATGTGTAAACTAATGAACATACATCTTGACATGCAGTCACTGAAGACATTGTGTTTTTTAGGTGGTCTTGGTGAGCTCCAGCATCAATGAACGTGACCAGATGCTCTTCATCAGCACAGATGAGGGTTCATCCTTCCAACGGCAGCCAGTCTCCTTCACTGTGGATACACTCCTCTTCCATCCATCTGAGGAAGACAAACTTCTGGCTTACAGCAAGGAGGCGAAGGTCAGTGATGAAAGTGTTGGCCAACACAGATTAATACAGTTGAGTAAATGAGTATTAATAACACCAATTGAAGTCAGTGTTTTTTTGGCAGCTCCAAACCGGTTGCTCACAAGACCCATAATGTGTCTTAATTCCAGCTGCATGTTTGTAGCTGTTCTTGTCAGGCTCAACTGCCTGAATTAGTCTTTGTAGCTTTTTCAGTATTAATGATTTAGGTCTCGGCTGAACGCCTTGACCAACTGTTCTCAACACATTTCTCACCCAGCTTTGTTTATGGCTCTGCTTTTTGCTCTCCAGCATATTGGCATCCTCATTATTAGAGTTATGAGCAGCACTGTTTGGCCTTCAGGCCATGGTTGTCTCTCGCTAAAGAGCATGTTTACATTGTTAACGGCTGGGCGAGCAACGAGGCAAGATCTGTGTGTGTGTGTGTGTGTGTGTGTGTGTGTGTGCGTGTGTGTGTGCGAGTGTGTGTTTATGTGCAGTTGATGAATTGCTAAAACCCCTAGACACTGCTTGCAACACGCTGCATTTATCATCTCTGCGATTAAATGGAAAAGACAATGAAAAGTGTGTATTTGTCTGTGTGTATTGTTATGGGGCAGTTTGGTGAGTATTTTCCATGCAAGTGGTGATCAATATAATCTCATTATAGGGATGATCAATCGGGGACAGATGCGCGCACACACACACACACACACACACACAGATACACACACACTCAACATATGTGATTTTAATTGGTATATATGGACAGTTTTTCACAACCTAATCGTTATACAGTATGCAACAAATCACTCATCTAATTCTTATGATCATGAGAATTTGCAAAGTGTGCTTTAATCTAATCCAGCCTAAAAATCGATGTTATGACCAGCGCTTCAAGCATTCAGTGACAGTAAATAGTGATTTATTCATCTTTCTTTGTTTTCCAGCTGTATATCTCCACTGATCTGGGTCACAAATGGACTCTGCTACAGGAGCGTGTTACTAAAGACAGAGTTTTCTGGTGATTTTTTTCTACATTCATCCTACAATACTTAAAGTAATCTCATGTTGTTTCAAATCTGTATGACTTTCTTCTGAGGAAAAAATTTAGTCGAATGTTTGAGCTGCTGTCTTCCATACTGTGAGGATGAGGGGCTGTAAAGGTCCTTGCGCACTGAGTCCGAAATTTTCGCATGCGTTTTTTCCGTTTTTTCGTATTCGTCATCCTTTCCTATCAAAATGCATGCTACAGATGCAAAAATGCAGAAAATTGAACCTGATCCGATTATTTTTATGACGGAGGAAAGTTTCAGAGGCAGTGTGTAAACGTGGTTGACACAACGTGAGGTCATATTTATTTTTCAATGTGCAAAAATGTTGGACGAACATTTCAGACTCAGTGTGCAATGGCCTTAAAGCTTCACAAAAACATTTCAAAGGTGAAATGAAATGTGATTGGAAACATACTAAAATATGAGCTGTTATTCACTTAAAATGTTGATTGACGACCATGGTCACCATTTAATTTCGTTGGAAAACAGCTTTGACATTCTGCTAAAAATAACTTATTTTGTAGGCTATTCCACTGAAGAAAATAAGTCTGGGTGTCAGTACTGGTTTGTTTTACTTTACATTGCCCTCTGAGACTTTCTTTTTAATCTTTTTTCCCTCTCTGTTCCCTCTTTCTCTTCTTCCACCTTCTTAGTGGAATTCAGCTCCTTCTTTTATTTTCCATTCCTTCGCTCCCTGGTTATGGTTCACTGCTATCACAGCTGGGATTGAAATCCTGTACAGAAGTGATTTATTTCTCCACCCCAACCAGTCTTTCTGTCTGACCCTCTCTTTCTCTTTTTTGATCTCTCTTTCCTGATCTTTTGCTCTCTTCTGCTTGTGTGCCATCCTCCCAGCGCACTTTACCAGATTCACAACACGCGATATACGATTCTGTATAGTTTGTCTGTGGTTGATTGTGATAAAAGATGAAAAAGTCAGCTCCCCGTCAGCATCTGCCATAATAAACCCCATCCAGCACATGTTTTATTTGGCTGGAGGTTTTACAATGACACTGTAAATCTGAAGCTGTTTTTACTCTATTCCTCAGCAGCAGGGGGTTTGATAAGGGTCATACCCCTTCCCCCTCTACTGTCTCCAAACCTCTTTAAAACATCTCAGAGAATTGCCTCAGAAGACGCGACAGAATCAGTTCATAGTGAGGGTTGTGGCTCTCTCGTCCTCCCCGTCTGCTGCCTAGCTCATAAAACAAAAGAAGGGGAAGTCTGGGAGGAGAGAGCATAAATCAGCATGGCTTTAATGGACAGGGATGCTGTCTGGGAGGGTGGTCCGTACCGTGTGGTCAGGAGAGGAGTCTTGAGCTCATTGCAACTTATTATGTGATGTTGAGACATGACGGTCAAGTAATCTGCTGTAAATCAGTGTAGAGAAAAATGATATAGCCATTAAGCTGCAGTAAATATTGTCATGTCATAAAGCATTGATTTAAAAATATCACAGGCATTTAGAACAGTTATCTCCAGCTGAAATTCTGAAAAGCACGCTGTCGGACATAGACATTAAAACGCATGTTTTTTCCCCCCAAACTAGTTAAGCGCAAACCTCGCCCAGCAGCCGATTCTAAAGATTTCATTGATCTTGTCAATCAAAGTCCTGATTGCCCACACAGAGCTGAAACAAAGACAAACCCCCAAGCTAAACCCAAACCATTAGCAGGACATCCTAACAGATCGGATGCATCAGTGTAATTGGTTACACTTTATATTATGTGGCCTTAACTACTATGTACTTGTGTCAAAAAATAAGTACGATGTACTTATTGTGTTCATATTGTATTGCAAAACACTTTTGCTGCTATTGAGGTGGGATTCAGCTAAGGTTAGGTTTGGGTAGGTTACAGAAATTAATTACAGATGTAATTACATGCATGTATTTTTAAAATATAAGTACTATATATAAACATGTATGTACACAGTAAGTGCATTGTATCAATGCACTTGATTGGCTCTATGACTCTCTCCTCTCCACCTGTAGCTGGTGTGTGGTGAGCGCACTGGCGCCGTTGTCCTGTGGCTGCCGTCGCATCATCCAAGTGGATGCTGCACACCGGTGGTGGTTGAGGAGAGACCCCCCACATGATTTTAAAGTGCTTTGGGTGTATAGCAATACACAATAAAAGCACTATATAAATGCTTCATTCATTCATTCATTCAATGCTTAATGTAAATGTAAGTACATAATAGTTAAGGCCCCCTAATATAAAGTTTGAACTATTCGTGACAGCTGACTGAGTGATTGAGTTGACCAATAAAAACTGCTGTGAATGGAATTTGGAACTTAACTGGTTCTGGGGGGAAATCATGTAAAACAACGCACACATTCTTAAAAGGTTCAGTTAATTTCTTTCTTGTCAAAATGCTTGTAAAATAATGTAGGTTTTGTGCAGGTTTACTGAGCTAGAACTTCACTGAGCAGTTTAGTATCCTCCAAACAAGTGTGTTTAACACAGCTAGACAAAAGAGAGCGAGCTGTCTGCATTCCTTGAAACCAAGGACTTTCTATGTGTCTGTATGGTTGAGAAGGTACTGCTAAGGGGATGTTTTAAATGGATAGTTACCCCAAAAATGACATCAATTCTGTCATTATTTACCCACAATTATTTCACTTTTTTCTTCTGTGGAACAGAAAATGTGAAATTCTGAAAAGTGTCACTGTTTTGTGTGTGATTACAAGCGTTCACGCTTCAAAGCTTTCCATTTTTTGTTAAATCAAGTCATTGGAACAACATGAAGCTGAGCAGATGCAGAAAGAATTGCAATTTTGGAGTGAACTATCCCTTTAAGATGTCCTTCTGTGTGTGAGTCGGTCTTGTTTGATCCTCTCAATGTATTACTAACTGTATGCTTTGTTTAAGGGCCGTGACGGGGGTGGATGTGGATCCTGATTTGGTTCATATGGAGATTCAAGACATCGGTGGTGGTAAGGGAGCTCATGTGTTTATAGAACAGTGCGTTTCAATTCAATTTTACATACCGTATCAAACCACTGTGAACAAGGGTAGATGGGATGTTTTAGGGCTTCAGTTTTGCCTCATTCAAACAAACCTCTTTCAGAGAAATTCCTCCTGGCTGAGCTGTTTTGTAAGGCTTGTGTATTTGTGTGTGTGAAAGAGACCAGGCGTACAGATGCAAACTGTTGCATAGAGCTCTATCACACTCAAGCCAGTGAAGGTTAAACGCCGCCTGACAGTCACACTGCAACCTACAAACACATACACTCAACCCCTAAGAGAGGTGAGAGTTGTGTCTAACAAGTATAAAAAAAAATCACACTGGACACATAAATCAAGCCCTTCTTCTGATAAATGAACTTTCAGTTGTGGTTTTACTCTTTATCTGTTGGGCTTGTGTCACACTGACAGATGCAGACCTCAAGTGTTTTTTCTTCAGCTCAGTGGCTCCTTCAACCTCCCATAGGATGTGCTGTATGTGTGTGTGTGTGTGTGTGTGTGTGTGTGTGTGTGTGTGTGCACGTCTGACCTTGTGTGACAGAAGACAGAAGCAAAGCGCTCAGCCATTCTAATTGCTTTTTAATGAATTTCTCTGCTGTACTGCTTTGATTAACCATTCGTCCTCTTCAGTGAAGTAGTCTGCCCGTTTGTTTGCCTAAAATTAATAACAAAAAATAAAACCACAGAGAATGAGAGGAAACAACATTATGAGAATAGCAATTAAGTTCCCCACTTTGATATGTAACCTTTGGCCATGATTTTTGGAGTATGCATTCTCCTCAAATTTTTTCATCATTTTCCAATTGGCTGTCATTTTTTTATGCACGTTTGGGGAATTGATGAATGTGTGTGTGTTTTGTAGAGGTTGCTGAGCCAGCTATTGTGTGAGATTCTAAACAGAAAGGCCATTGCGACAGGGCACCACGACACTGTTTTCCCATAATTAATTTCCTGCCATTCTGGAGCAAAGCAATGTGCCCAGTGAGGATCAGCTTCAGCTAATTTTGTTAAGAGCTCCATGTTTTTTTTTTGTTGTTTTTTTTGCTGATATCTTTCACTCCATTCACCTTCGGAATGGCTTTCAAACACTCACTTACAAAAGCTGTATGATCAGACATAGAAATTAAATTCCTTTCAAACCTTTGAAAATCAAATTGTTACCTTCACTTTTCCTCTAACCTTTTTTGTGTGTGTTTTTCTGTCTTTCACCAGGATACCTTTACGTGACATGTCTTATACAAAATTGCTCTGATAAAATGGTGACAGCACAGTTCTTGGGGAAGATTGACCACAATTCCCTCTCAGTGCAAGATGAATACATATTTGTGAAGGTAAAATGATGTGTTACATATCTTTACATATGATACATATGTGTACATATTTATTCAGACAGATCCATTCAGACATCACAGAGTTTAGCAAATTATCACCTTATATATTATATATACATTATTACAATATACACTAACATCAAGGTCAGTAAGATTTTTCGCATGTAAAGGCTGATGACGTCTCTCATCTCCAAAGCAAATACTGCCACAGCTGTACTTGTATTATAGAAGCTGGGATATTTTCAGGCTTTTATTTTGCTTTTGAGGAAAATTTCTCACATTAGGGTACTGAAGTGAACAATAGGCCCAATTAAGATGCAATGCAAGAATTGATGCGTTTGTTTACACATTGTTTGTCAGGATATACATACATACATACATATATATATATATATATATATATATATATATATACACATATACATAGTTTTGTTAATATTGTGGGCATACAGCTTAATTTTGGTAACATTTAACAATAATTTTGGTCTCACATTTCTTATTTTGAACTGCAGTATTGCTTTTCCCTTATCTCCCTTTTTTAATTTTATTCTTTTTTTCCTGATCTTTTATAATTAGCCAATGACTCAAGGACATTTGCTCGTTCTGTATTAATTTCTCTCACTCTCCCCCACTCCCAATCTCCCTCACCTGCTCAGTTGTTTTTTTTTTTGTTTTTTTTTGAAGGGATTGCAGCTGTTGAAAAGAAATTTAGATATGCCCTTGAGAAACAAGACTACAGTGTGTGAAGTGTTTGTGTTCGGTCAGAGTCATGCTGTTTCAGACTGGACACAATTTATGTGAACCATAGAGACCAACAGACAGAGCTTTTGATTCAGTACTAGTAGAGACTGAATCTGTTGGGATAATAGTAGCTATATAAAATCGACATTGTGAATTGAGATGGCAAAGGATGAATAGGAAAGTGAGAGTGGTTTGTCTCAAAATTGCTGACAGTGAAGACATGACCCCATCATTGGGATAGTGAAATAAAACACACTGTCTTTCTTTCTTTTTTATCTTTTTAGGTTACTACAGGAAATCGAACCAAGTATTACGTCTCATATCGAAGGAATGAATTTGTTCAGATGAGATTCCCTAAATATGCCCTTCCAAAGGTACGGTTCTCAGAAATGTAGCTGTAAAATGATCAATATTACTCTGAAATCACTTTTGGGTGCAACTTTGGGTTGTAGTCTTTGCAAAAAAATATTTTTGTATGTTTAAAATGTTTTGTAGTGTACAAAAAAAGATTTGTGCTAATCATACTGCAATGCAAACAGATATTTAATATCAAAATTGTGTTTCCATATTTTGTTTAAAATATTGTTTTAACTTTCTGCTATTTAATCTTATTCAATCACAACACCATAAATTAAACAATATCACACATATCAAGACTTACAGCATATCTGTTTTTTTTATTAAAACCAACAACACAATTACAAGAGCCTTAATATTAAGTAACTTTGAGTAATATTTTTAGACACAGTATTGCCAGTATATTGTTGCTGCACAAAAGAAAATAGTTAAAAAGAAAAAGCAGAATTAACGTAGCAGTGGTGTTTCGTCCTTAATAAATGTTTTTGAACAAATTGGTTGAGTAAATGATTCAATCACTGAATCATGAAGACAGTGTTTTGTTTAATTTCTGAATGAATCACTGAGTTTCAACAAATTGGTTAAATGAATGATTCAGTGACTCACTTATAAAGACAGACACTTGTTGCCACCTACTGGTGTTTTGATGTAACCTGCAGTAATAGTCACTGAAACATTCCCACCACTAATGCACAGACTGTCAGCGTGTCCAAAACTGGCAAACATAGTGGAAATAAAAGAAAAAAACTGTGAAACTGGTGTAGAAATGTTAAATATCCAAAGATTAATTTTGCCGCTTTTTACTGAGATTTACTGTTGCAGCATCATGTGCATGTTTAGTTTTGTGTTTGAAGTTGCTGCTGTTTTTGTCATGAACTATGTACTAAATGTGAATTACTGTTTGAAGGTGGTTATTGTTCTTTTATCATCTGCAGCTGTTGTGGATTTCACTTTAAAGCCAGAGACTGACTATGACGTATTGCAACAATATGTATGAACTGAAGAGCACAGTTGGTGTCTAGCATTGAAACGCTACACCATTACAGCCCAGATGTGGGTTTAACCTACTGAGGAGCTGTGATGTATGGCAGTAATATGCCGGCGAAAGAAGACAGCTGGCTAAGGGTTACAGCTGATGACTGACCAGGCTGTCTGTGGCTCTAACCCAAGGGAGTGCTTCAGTAAAATGCTGGCTGACTGTAATTGAATAACATTGATTGGAGTGGAGGCCAGAGGGGCCTGCTTCATGTATATTTCACCTCAGAGAGAGAGGCAGGGAAAGGAGAGAGGCTATAGGGCAGCTGCTGTCAATGGCATTTGTAACTATGCCAACCACTGATTCACTGTGACAGAGTGAAAGAGAGAGAGAGAAAAGTGTAAGAGAAGAGTACTACTAAGAAAGATGCCCCAGATTACCAGGCATTCGCCTTAATGGCAAAGGATAAAAGCTTTGATTTAATTACTGTAGAACATGCCATATATTAATTCGCTCAGTGCCTTCAAGTGCATATGCAAGGGTTTTTGTGACATTTTAGAACGGATATATTTATCATTTCCCTTCGTGGTGTCATTTTGTGGGTTAAAGCATTATTGGTGTTTTTCCCCTCTCTAGACCCTCTTTGCTCTGCTCTTTTAGTTGCTTGTCGCTTGACTGAGCAGATAGGTCAAATTTTAGACACCCGGTTCAAGAACCCAGAAGAGAGCAGGAGTGTGTGAGAGGGATGGGGTTGGCTGATGTTGTGCCCATATTTTCCACAGTGAATAATTGAAAACCTTTTGAAAAATGCAAAACCCAATTCCAGTATGCAGTCTCAGATCTCTCCTGAAGTTCCTTTCTTTACGTTATGGATTAATGATGGTCCATGGCTCCAGAGGGACGAATTGTTTGTTGTAACACACCTAGGGTACTAAATGGCTAAGTGCCACTTCTTGCTTGATTTTTTTTCCCTTTCAGACTTAGTCTTTCTGATTTTAAAGCTCTTCTCAACTGATTTTTATTTGTTTATTGTTTTAGAAATTTGCATGAAGTAAAGCTTGCTATATCTGAAGAACTAAAGATGAAGAAAATGAATAAGCTGTTTTTTTAATTAAAAAAGGGGGGGGGGGGTAGTTGTTAGATGGTTGTTAGTTCACCCAAAATGAATATTCTATCATCATTTACTCATTCTTGTAGCAAATCAGCTCAAAAGGGAAATGTATATAAATAATTACAATTAATTATGATTAATTACAATTATTTATATCAGCTGACAGTAATAACTGTAGCGGAATTAAATTGCCATCAACTGATCTGAACATTCAGTGTAAGTTCATATCAACTCTAATGCATTAGAGCATGTAGCAAGGGTCAAAGTCATAAAGGGACATTAATTTGCAAGGCAGAACCAGAAACTCATGTAATTTGTGCACACAACATTTATTAACTAAACGCTAACACACATAACTAATCTAAACAAACAAACGAATAAACATACACTCGCGCGTACATACGAAGATTAGCTAAAGAGGATGAATGAAGTCCATCAGCGCCGTTTATAACGGGGTCTATAGCTTATACTAAACCTCTGTTTCGTTTAGTTAATGTATGATACTTGCATTGTCCTGGTCGTTGAACGAGTGTCCAGATGCAGTCTCGGTTGAAAGTTCTGATGGTTTGAAGGTTTGGTGGTGTTGGAGTTCTTCAAGTTCTTCTGGGTTTGAAGGGTGATGAACTCCAAAAGATGTTTTTCTGGCTCGGTGGTGATTGGGAGTTTCTTCCCAGGTAGAAAGTGAAAAAGAGCTAAGAAAGAGATCTGCTGAGATCCGAGGATATTTAGTTGAATGGAAAGTCAAGGCCGCAAGGCCTGGCGCAGAAACTTAAGGGTCGCTGAGGAGCTCACATCCTCCTCATCCTCTTAGGATCTAAAAGAACCGCAGACTGCCGGCGGGTCACTGATGTGAGAGCTTTATCTGCTATAGAGGTCACTCCTTTCGGGTGTCAAAGAACCAATGGTGTATTGAACTTTTGGAGGGAAAGTTTACGACTCTTTGTCTCCAAGCATGGTAATTTGCATATGTAACTGGATCAGAAGTTGATATACAAACTAGTAAAAATTCTTAGGACACTAATATGTTTCATAGGTATCAACATATAAATACACTCTCAATTAGATCATCTGAAGTCAAACTGATAGAGACCAAATATAGTATAAGTAAGGTGATATTAACTAGTGATTTATCATAAGCATGCATAAAACAGGATACAATACACAAGAACATATACAAGAACAGTAATAATATACACAATGACCTGAAGGATATGTGTGTTCATTCAAAGAAAGGTTTTTCTATTAATTAATTAGAGAAAAGCCCAAAGATGGTGAGAGAACTCTCAACATGCCATTAGGTCATAAAGTTTATCTGGTCTGGCTGTAGTGTCCTGGTTACTATGTTAACCGGGGGCCTGGAGTCATTCACAGACATACTGTGTATTGGGTGAGGGGTCTGTGACTATTTGTTAATCTAATGACTAATTGATTTGTTAAATCTAATGAAAAATTGTGCGTCTGATTGGTCCAAATGCTACACCCTCATGTAATTTCAAACCTACATGACTACATGACATGAAAGGTTAATTAAATGATGCCAAAATTTTCAGTTTTGGGTGATCTATTCTTTTAAAGAAGTGTGCCAGTCTGTGTTTCAGGATGGAATCAGCCCATCTTAAATGAACAAATAACATTATCAAGTCAAATTTCAGTAGACACATTTCAATCAACTTGATCTCCATTCATTAAGTGCACTTGAGAAACGACGCCATTCTGGAAAATGTAACTTTGTGCCGCAAGCCTGCTTTAAATGTTTCAGCTTATATAAATGTTGGTATTTCAGTCCAATTGCAATCGGCCCTGAACCACACACAATCACTTAAAAAGGCCCAGTGTTCTTTTACTTGAAGCAGACTGAATAGAAACAATACTATTGATTTTGGCCAATTAAGACCTGTTTCTCCGCTTCAAGAATGAAACCGCATGACCAGAATTCAAATGCACCACTATTGGAGCACAATGAATCCACCAGACACAGAGAAAAAGCAAACATTCCGCTGGTGTGTTAATATGCCATTTCATTTCTTTCTTTCTGTACAGATTTCCTGTCTTTCCATCCATCCATTCTGTTACCTGTCCCATGCTTCTTAGACACTCAGTCAGCCTGCTGATAATGCACTCAGGGACTGTGGCTGTAGGCAGAGACACAATGTCCTGCAGCTGTGTCATGGCTGATAGGGGTCCTGTGCCTGCTGTCAGAGACAGATGGATAGTGCTGTCTTAAGTTCTGATAGTGCTGTTATCAGGATTGGGGACCTGAGTGTCCTGTCACACAGTATGATAGACAAAGACAGGACCTATCCTGCCAGTCTTAAAAAGAAAACGCAAGTGCTTCGCTTATAGCTTCCTGTTCTAATCCTCTTACCCTGTTGTTCTTGTTGCTGTTTGTGTGCTGATTTAGATGATCTTATAATCCACGTTTAAAACGTCCACTCTCTCCAGGGGAACTGTCAGCAGCTGTGTTTCACAGCGATGACTTCACTGTCTTGTGTAAGCCTTGGTGGGAAGATGACCTCATCGTTAAAATTTTAATGCACAACTAACTAAAAGATGATGAGCTGTTCATATTTGACCTCAAATCAACAGCCAGGAATTACATTGCAGTTCTAGACAAGAGGCGTGTTCAGTACCATCTCCAAATCTGATCGAAAAATTAAATAGCAAACGTGGAAGCAATCAGTCAGCTATTATGATTTGTGATTGCTTGTCTTCAGATGTCATCATGAACATCCTGACAACTAAGGTTGGTAAAAGGGTCAATTCAATTTGAAATAATGTCCGTAAAGCCATATACACATTTACACTCCCCTCTATATAAGAGCTTCTCTGAAATTAAATATTTGCATTCATTTCATCAGAATAGTCTAAGCCTTCTGGGGAAATTGGTACTTTTCAGAAGTGTTTGTGTGTGGATATAGAAAGATATTTTTGGAAGGAAGAGAACATAGGGATGAAACAGGATTAGACGTCTCTATAACAGTGAGTTGGAAGAGTTTTTCGTGAAGTTTTTTAAAACTTTCATTGAGACAAGACTTTCCGAGTTGGGTCATTGATCATAATAAGCTGGAATTGTGAATGTCGATGGTACCATTTTTTTTGCATGCATTTTGTGTTTTGATGAAAAATAGTGATAAATCTTGCCAGAAAACAACTCATTTAGGCGGGTTACGAGGAGACAGACCAGACCACATTTTCCGTCATGCTCTGTGGCACCACAAGAATTATAAAATAGACAGATGCAGCGTCTGTTATACAACTAATGTGGATCATTACGTTGCATTAGAAAAGCCTCCTGTCTTTTTGGGAAGTGAAAAAGACAGAAAAATACAAAATTGTCTGGCTATTTAATTCTAACAAGAAAAAAAAATCAATTTAATTCTGACCAAAATCGTTTGAACGCACATCATGTCATAATAATTGACTTTAATGAAGCCGATATGAAACATACACTAGTATTTATACTGAATGTGTAGTATGGATATATTACTCAGAAAGCCTCTTTATCATTCCTTATATAGAAGCTGCATGTACAGTAAAGATATGTTGATTCATATGCACATGCACACACACAAGTAGTTACAGATGCTTCTTTAAGTGTGTTGCTTTATCCTTATCTTCCCTATGCCATCCTATAATTCTCAGAGTAAACAGGTGTTGTGTAACTGACCTCTCACAGAGGGG
The DNA here is from genome assembly GCA_036784905.1 of Acrossocheilus fasciatus. Taxonomy (NCBI): domain Eukaryota; kingdom Metazoa; phylum Chordata; class Actinopteri; order Cypriniformes; family Cyprinidae; genus Acrossocheilus; species Acrossocheilus fasciatus. The sequence continues at coordinate 23,171,298 of CM071944.1, forward strand.
GTCCAGTGCCTCTAAACTGCTGTTAGTGGGACATAAGTGAGAAATAGCCTTAGAATTTGGTCTCTGAAGCACATTAAAGCTACACAGCGCTTCAGGGACTTTGCTAGCTCTTCACTTAAGTTCTTATGAATGAATTCAGCTGGGGGCTTGAGCTTGTACCCTTCATCTTTGTGCCTAAATTAACGCGACCCACTTTCACTTTATCAGGAAGAACAACATGGTGACAAACTCCCCCGTCCTGACCCAGTCATTGCCACAGCGCCCGGCTGTAAGCTACCAAAACTGAGGAGCTTTATGTTTATTCGGTATTTTAAGGCAAACCAGAAGAGCTAATTATAGGATGGATTCATTAATTGTTCATGCTTTCATTTCATCTAAATCTGTCCCTACACAGTTCATGTTCCAACTCAGTTCTTCTCAGCGGCTCAAAATAAACTTTTCATTTCAAAGCAACTAAATATAATCACCATGGATTTATATGCAGCTCTTTTCTGTGGTTGTTTTATGTAAGCACAAGTGAAAGCGTTCAGCTTTTCTATCTCTCTTCACACAAAGACGCAAGCCTGAACGAATCATGATGTTAATTATTCGTACCTGCTGAGAAAACTGAAACTGTCATTTGCATTGAACCTATTTCACTTTTATCTTTACATGAGGTTCTAATCTTCTTGTGTGGTATCTTCCTGCTTCTCTGTTTTTGTCTTCCTGTGCAGGATGTGCAAATTGTGAGTACAGACGAGAATCAGGTATTCCTGGCTCTGCAGGAGTGGTATCAAACAGACACGTACAACCTCTACCAGTCAGATCCACAAGGAGTCTATTACTCCATTGTGTTGGAGAACGTTCGCAGCACCAAGCAGCCTGAAGAGAATGTCCTCATCGACATCCTAGAGGTCAGCATTTCTCCCCACACAGTACCTGTGTAAAACAAAGCAGTGTGCGCTTCACATCCTACCCTTCTGCATAATGAACTAAACATAGTTCAGCTGTTGTAAAGTTTACATCGTTAGAGACCTTTACCTATAACACTTAAAAAAACACACACATAAAAATGAAGTGTGACTGCTTGTGATCCAGCAACTCTGCTTTCACGCATTTATTATTTATTGCCAGCAGCATGCTTTAATAAATGAGTGATTCTAGAAAGCTGATGTTCCTGTGCTACTGAAACAAGGTTGATCTAACACATTGGACAGTTTCGTAGAGAGTTGTGACTTGCTAGTAATATTTTACAGCTTCTTTACAGGATCTAGGAGATACTGAGAAATATCACATCCTTTGGTTGTGTGTATGTTTTTCAGGTTCGTGGCATCAAGGGCGTATTCTTAGCCAATCAAAAAATAGATGGCAAAGTGATGACTCTCATTACCTACAACAAAGGCAGAGACTGGGAACCACTGGCTCCTCCCCCAACTGATATGAATGGCAAACCAGTCAGCTGCAAGCAGGTAAATATGCCTGTTCGTTCCTCATTCCAGCTTCAATTCCAAATTTTCAGATGGTCTTTTGTATTTCTATGTATCTATCAGTGCTAAATTAATTTTGGTCTAGATTTCGCACCCATTTTATTTGTATTTGAAAAGTTAAGCAGAATGACTGTTTTCTTTTTTTTCCCCATAATTTTTAAACCCCTTTTTACCTTTCAATTAATACTTGGATTTCCCAAACATATTACTTACATATGATATTCATAAGTATAGTACCGTGCAAACATTTGAGGTTAGTAAGATATTTTTGGAGCCAAAAAATTGAATAATTTTTATTAATACCTTTATTCAGCAAGAATTCAGGTTATCAGAAGTGACAGTAAAAAATTACATTGTTGCAAAAGATTTCTATTTCAAATGCTGTTCTTTTGAACTTTATATTTATCAAAGATTGCTGAAAAATGTATAACGTTTCCACAATAATATTAAGCTGCATCAATATCAATACTGATAACAATTAGAAATGTTTCTTGAGCACCTAATCAGTATATTACAATGATTTCTGAAGGATCATGTGACACTAAAGACTGGAGTAATAAATAAAATTCAGCTCTGCTATCACAGAAATAAATTTCATTTTAAAAGATTAAAATTGGAAAATTGTAATAAAATACACAATGTTCCTCTTTTACAGTATTTTTGCTTAAATAAATGCAGCTTTTGTAGGCAAAAGGCACTTCTTTCAAAAACATGAAAAAAAAAAAACTCTTACAGACCCCTTTTAAATGGAAGTGTACATAACATATCCACAAACTAAAAACTACAATGCAGACCTTGAATTAAATATTCAGTATTTGTGCAGATGTCGTTTTCCCTTCAGTTCATTGCATATTCATACCAACGAAATCGAGACTTTATTTCATTATGTATATACAGATATATATCCAGCCCATACTCTGCTTTTTTCCTGTTCAGAATGATTGTACCGCAACTGTCTCAGACACAGACGTGAAGTCATTGACCCCTCAATCTGACTCATCTCCCGCTGTTTGCGGTTGAGGGTTGGTGGGCAGAGCAGGCACTGGTTCTGCTGCTGTCTCATGAGACAAAAAAGAAAAAAACGGTCTGAGTCATCAGTCCACACACACAGCTAGAGATGATATGTATCATTATAAATGGCCATTTTAAACACTCTGGCCATTAATTAAGACACAAATATGGTTTCTGGCAAACATGAGACAAGACAAGACAAGACAAGATATAAATCACAAGTTGAAAGGACATGCATCGACTTCTCTCTCCTTTCCTGTCTGTCTAGTCAACCCTTCTCACATCTTCATCTCTCATCCGTCCGTTTGACATGTCTTTTTCTCATTGTTCTCTTCTCCTCCTCACTTATCAACACTCTATCTTCCTTCCTCTCTCATTTTTTTGTAATTTTTACTGCTCTTCTCCTTTTTTATTGCCACCCTGTTGAGGTTTTTGGCACCTTAAATATGATTTATATTCATGCTCTGATTCATCTTTTATCCGGAACATTATGTAGTACGACTTGTGAAGTGATTTTAAATTATGGTGCTGCTTACTGTAGAACTTAGACTGTTATTTGTGTGTGTTAATGCAAGGTGGCTTTGTGTGTTTGTCAGAGGGCCTAGATTTTCTACTAAGTGCATACCTTATGTAAAACACTTGTTGGTGGTATATCTATTGTGTAATAATTGGGATGATTGCCAAAGTACAAAAAAAAAAAAAGTCTGAGAGAGTAATATCTTTCTTTGTCTATTTTTCTTTCTTCCTAGCCTGACTGTCACCTCCATCTCCACCTGCGATGGGCTGACAACCCGTACGTATCTGGAACGGTCCACACTAAAGATTCTGCCCCAGGGCTCATTATGGGTGCAGGTCAGTCTTCATGACAACTGTTACACATCAGCACTGTCACCGTAGCGGTGAGGAGTCCAAAAACTCAAATCAAATGAAGCTCTGTACTCCTTTTCAATTACAAGAAGTAATTATATTCCAGATCCAAAAAAACTGTGGAAATTGTGATAGTGTGCAAAAAGCAGACTATTTGTTCACAAAAAAGGAAGCCATTGAGCCCACACCGAGGCACAAAAGGAGGCAGGCACAGATATATGAAATATTTGCTCTTTATTGCCACAGGGTTCATGGGGATTTGAGGAAGACAATACATTAATGTTCTTGAATCCAAGGCTAGAGCTATTGCCAGTTCACAAGGTCATCAAGTCTGTCCATTCCCTCAGGGTTACAGACATGTAACGCACACACACACACACACACACACACACACACACACACACACACACACACACACACACACACACACACACACACACACACACACACACACACACACACACACAGACAGTGTCACAGTGACTTGTTCACTCTTGACTTATTTCTCTTACTTACTAACAAACACCTGAGCAGTCGCTGGTTTTAAACACATTGAACTCGCTTGTACTCACCATATGAATGTACATGTACATACACCACACAAAGTGAGCACTGAGTCTCCATCAAATCCTGCTTTCTCTTGATATTATTGTGCACTTCCTCAGTAAAATGTTCAGCTCTAACTAATTCTCAGCCTTTGATCCACAATAGCCTCCAGTTTTCTCGCAGTTGCATTTTTTTACTCCTCCTTCTCTCTTAAAATTAAACAAAGTGAGGAAATTGCTGCTTCGCCTCAAGTTAAAAAGAAGAAAATTGAAGATGCTCTCTCCCGCTTTGTATTTATATGGAGATATTCTGTGTGTATCTTCTCTTCAGGTAACCTTGGGTCTCAGCTGGTTGAATATAAGGAGGAGATGTACATCACCTCAGACTGTGGCAAGACCTGGAAACAGGTGAGAATGAACAAAGAAAAGACACTAATGGTCTGTGAATGTGTTTTACAATGACTTTTCGGTGTCAGAAAAATGCTTCATTATAGCTTCTTCTGTGACTTGTCACGACTCTTTAGGTTTGCTCTTTGTATTTAACACCCACCTTTCCCAACAGACTTGATTAGGTTTGCTCGTTGAATTCAGATCTCTGTTTCTCTTGTTCCCATTCTGCCTAATTTCATTTGACACCCTCTCATTTGCTGCCGTTTCAGCGCTCAGTATGTGGCAGACTTATTTCTCTGTCTTAATGTCCTTTCAATGATTTTCGAGATTGTTGCTGCCTCTCATTTCCTCAGCTCTATTTATCCCTAATGACATTAAATCTTGATTATGACAATTATGAAGATGAACTTGAAGAGATTATTTCATTTGCTCACTGTAGGTTTTTGAAGAAGAGCATCACATTCTTTATCTGGATCATGGCGGTGTCATTGTGGCCATTAAGGACACCTCAATCCCTTTAAAAATACTCAAGTGAGTTCAGTTTTTTTCTGTAATGTGATGTCTGGACATCAAAGTCAAAAACTCAAATGTACCCAGTTGCTGACATGACAAAGACTGACAGTAGAAAAAGAAACTGAGTAGCAAACACTGTAAACAGGGTCAAGCTTGTATGAAAAACAGGAATGCAAGACTTCCCTCCCTGGCTTTTGCTGACCTGATTGTGCTGGTAATCCTTTGAGTGAGCGCTTTAAGAAGCTCATTTGGCTTTGGAGGGCTCTTCAGACCACCCCGAGTTCCCGAGCAGCCTGAATCTCTTCCTTTGCACTCAGACAACTCTTTACCCATATTATTTGAAGTGATTCACATACTAGATATCGAGTTCACCTTGTTTCACAAATGTACGTAAAGAGGAGACCTATGAAGATCAAAGAGAAAATCATTACCATCTCTCACATAAGCCTTGAAGCCTTTCATCGGCATTGAGTCTTGGCAGTACAAACACAGCTTCTGTCAGGATAAAACTAAGAGCTTGTAGTGCTTACGCTGGCTTGTAGCCTACAAACTCTCATGTTCACACTGTGAGAATCAACGCAGACGGAATGATTTTTCAGCTGACAGTATGTTCAGAATTTTTATAAAGAGAGGAATGAATGAATTAAAAGGATTTTTGAAATGTGTAAACTGAGTTTCATGTTTGTTTATCTAAAATACATGTCTTCACTCAAAGCAGACTTGTAATAGGTCATATGATGTATAATATACAATTTTGTTTTCCTTGTGCATGGTGAGTACTGCTAATAGAACATCAAAACAAATATTTTATCTTAGGTTCAGCATAGATGAAGGACGAACATGGAGCATCCACAACTTCACCAGCACTTCTGTATTTGTGGATGGACTTCTGAGTGAACCTGGAGATGAGACACTGGTTATGACGTGAGTATGAGTCCTCTGGAAACTGAACAGGAGTTACTAGTCCACTAGGGATAGTTCATCCAAAAATGAACATCATTTACTCATGTTGTTTCAAAACATTTATGACTTACTTTCCTCTGCACAACAGATAAAGAGTGTTTTTTTTTCTTCCATACAATGAAAATCAATGGGGACCTACTGTATGTTGTTTTGGACCCCAGTGGCTTTGATTGTATGGACGAAAACAGTCATACAGTTTTGGAACGATATGAGAGTAAGTAAATGATCTTCATTTTTCTGTGAACTATCCATTTTAGGACAATTTTATTATTTTGGAGTAACATTTTGTTTCCTGTTTTGGTTTTACTTGCCCTTAGTACATACAGTAATATAAATTTGCTTTTCCTTTCTTTCAGTCGTTTTGTTTGTGCTGTTTGAGCACAATCTCAACCTGAAACGGTTATGATATAGACAGGCATTTTGCTATCAGGCCTTTAGTCCATCACAAGCTGAATATTCATTGTAGAACTGCATTTAACTCAAAGAAGAATATTTATAAAATTGGACATATTGGACATTTCAGATAAGAGTGCTATGCCAGATGATCAAAGCATGTCATTGTTTGTGACACTCGTGCACTGAATGCTATAAAACGCAGGTACAGGGTTCCACCTTGTGGCGGTGAAAACTGATTCATTTGAGATTAAGTGTAGAGCATCTTCCCATAGACCCCAAACAGCAGGTGGTCTCTGTATTATAAAGAGGCTGCCCTTTTGATAAAGGCAATGTGAAATTCAAAGGCCTCAATTAAAGAGGCCCCCGCTCATTAGAAACACACTGCTGATGAGCGAGGTCATGTGTCTGTCCTCTCATTTGCTCTGTTCCCAAGATGCGTAATTGGTAGAGAATGTGTTGTGACGTGAAGTCAAGGTTACACTCCAGTGGTCTCGCTTTTTGGTGAAAGGGATGAATGGCTTTTGTCTTGAGGGATAATCGAATGTTTATGGATGGAGGGATGGATTAATGGACAGGTCGAAGGCTTATGTTTAATAATGCTTGCTGTTGTGGACAGGGTATTTGGCCACATAAGTTACCGTTCGGATTGGGAGCTGGTGAAGGTGGATTTCCGACAGTCGTTTCCCAGGCAATGCACTGAAGCTGATTATGACTCCTGGAAACTCACTGACCTACAGGTAATATCAGGCTGTTTTTCTGACCTCCAACTCAGCAGTAATGTTACAGCATGTTCAAAAACAATAAAGGTTGAACCAAAGTGATGTACAGCTCATTGAAACTCATGAGAAGAAAATAGGGAAGCAGATATAAAGTTTATTAAAAAATAATAATAATAATAATAATATTAAACAGACATATTTTCTTCAGCAAAAAGATTTTCAGCGATACATATTAACTCTTTCATTTAGGTTGTGAATCAGTTTACTATTCAAATGGAGACTCATGAGAAGTTTTCTCCTACAGGGAGAGAAATGCATCATGGGCCAGGAGCGAACGTACAGGAGGAGGAAAGAGTCATCGTTCTGCATTAAAGGGAAGAGCTATACATCAGTTTTAACAGCTAAGCCTTGCCAGTGCACAGAGAAAGACTTTGCCTGGTATGAAATAGCGAGATAACCTTTGCACATTTCAAGCCAATTGCAATTATACACAGATGCCTTTGCTGTAACAGACACTCTTAACTTCACTTTCACACCCCAGTGCAGTGCATTGTGAATTAGATCTGGGGCTAAAAATAGAGCTTTACGTCTCTCTGTGTGTTCTCAGCGATTACGGCTTTGAGCGTGCTCCCAGCCTCCGGTTAGATGGGGATCGCTGTTATCCTGACTTCTGGCATGATCCTGACGCTCCACCTGAAAACTGCCACTTAGGACACAGCTACAAGTCCAGCACAGGGTAATACTGAATGCTGAACATTGAGAAATGCAGGGCATAATCACTACACTTATTAAATGTGTCAGTTTTTTCACTGAACCAGCACAGTAAATGCCACTACAGAAAACACCCACTCATGCATATCATAGACACTTTAGATGAGCACACAAGCTTTGTTCAGACAGGCAGATAAAATGAGTCCACATGTCTTTTGAAATCAGATCTTTTTTGCAATGTGTCTTAGTCTGTTTTGTCAGATCAGATTTTCATCATTCAGGTCACATCACACATGTAATGTCATATTACCTGAAGCTGTGTCCAGATACACTCATTTTGTACCATATCTGCTAAAGTTGGGTACAAACCTCCACTCCGTTTCAAGTGAGAATACTGTCTCAACATCCGTTTTCATGGTGTACACTATAGTCTCCAGGCTTACAGTGACTCAGACACCAATATTTTAATGATTCTAAAAAGATGAATCACTATCTGGCCAACTGAGTTTCTGCTATGGAGATGAAGGTTAGGATCATGATTTTTTTTTAGTAGTACTACTGTATATCAGCACTATTTGTTAGTTTTCCATCCTCAATTTCCACTTTGACAGTACTCTCACTGACATTATTACTATAGCAGATAGACTTTATACAGGATTGACTCGATTTAACAAACAGGTCAGATTTCATTGCTTTCAACATATTAATAAAAAAAAAAACTCAAAAAATGTGTGTGCATCAAGGCCATACTGAGCTGTGTTAAGTAGAGCAGAAGACTCTCGTTCAGAAAAACCTCACCTGACAAAAAAGCTGTGTTTGTTCATCAGTCTTTCTGAGACAAAACCTTTCTGGACACATTATATAGATATTTTATCCACCTATTAAAGCAGATTATTGTAGGTATTTAAGAACGAAATGCATCTTTTCCACAGCTCTCCATTATAACAGTTTAAATCCAGTCCACATCACAAGGATTTTCCAGTTTAAGGCAAATACAAACAAGTAAAGGCTAACATGTCTTGTGTTGTCTTGTTGTAGTTACCGGAAGGTCATCGCTAATGTTTGTGAGGGTGGCTTGAATAAAGAACAGAGCGCGAAGCAGCATTCCTGCCCTCTGCTGCCCCCTAGAGGTCTGCAGCTGGGCATCAAAGGACAGATGCTGGCTGTGGCACCTGGTGATGACATCACTTTTATAGTCCATCAGGAACAGGTGAAGTACATGGATTATTTATACAACTCTTATCATTTAAATGCTAAAATGTAAGAAAACTTTGACTAGAAAATATGAAGATTTACATGCAAGGAAAAATGTTCCACTTTAACTTTTGTTTCTTTGTACTTCCCTCTTCAGGGTGACACCACCAGCACCAGATATCAGGTCGATTTAATGGACGGTGTCAGGGCTATATATGAAAACCTGACAGTCACAGATGAACCCATTCAACACCGTTATGAGAAGCCAGGTGTTTATCGTGTCAGTGTGAAGGCTGAAAACTCTGCTGGACATGACCAAGCTACACTTTACATCCAGGTCACAGGTCTGTAAAATAATTTAGAGTCAAGTGAGCTTAAAGGCTGCTGCATAAAATTTTGGAACATAATGATTAGTATAATCTATAATACTGTGAGGTTGAAATGTTTCTACTGAATCATAACTCAGAATCAGGCCCATGTGAAATCTGCACAAAGAAAGGTCGGATGTTACCAAATATTGATAAGTTGTACACATTTCTCACACTATTATGCTGTTTTATCTCAAGATAGGCTTAACAATTTTTTATTTTTTTTGCACAACTCATTTGTCTTTTTTTCTATTTTGATCCCACTTTCTCTCCAGCTCCTCTTCAAGATGTCCATCTGGAGGTGGTCCCAATTGCTGGCAGAAATCAAGAAGTAAATCTCACAGCTATAGTGCTGCCCACTGAGGCAAACCTTACCGTGTTTTACTGGTGGATTGGAGATAACCTTCAGGTACTCTGTGGTAATTAATAATATTCTATAAAAAATATACTCATAATACATGATTTTTAGGGGACTGTTTTTCTGTTTTTTATTAGGTCTGTATATTAGGTGTTTGTGTTCAGTATTAAAATTATACTGACTTTAAAAAAGAAATTGAGTAGCCATGTATTTTAGCACTACTCTGATTTTATCTACAGAAAAAAAATGGCATGTAATGAGGGCATGTAATAAATTCATTGGCACTGCATCTAAGATTATATGCATACATATGTGGGATTATAATGAAAAGTTTTAAGATTAATGTTTAATGAGTTCATATACACATGTATACATGTAAATATTGAAGAAATTGACCTGGAATTAATTTGAAATACTTATGCTTAAAGGTTCAGGTGTAGGCGTTAAAGTGATGACTACACTTATTTAGATATGTATGACTTGTCTTTCCCCTCGATAGCCGAAGCTGACCCTGGAGAACAGTCTGATTACAAGGTTCTCTGAGGAGGGGGACGTTCCTGTGACTGTTCAGGCTTCTAATGGTCGATCCATGGTACAGGACAGCAAGACTGTCATTGTCTACGGTAAGATAAAACACCCCTTGATGGTGTACAGCATCAGGGGCAGACTAGAAAGTTTTACGTTTGAATTTTGTAATTTCAGTATCCTTCAAAATGACTCTTTTCTGTTGAATTCCATGATACATATTTAGCATGTTCAGAATGGATTGGTTCAACATTGTGATTGTTAAAGTGTTTGAGATGGCCAGTCAAATCAAAGAAGCCAAGTTTACTATTTACAGAATTTCGAGCAACAATTTTAGCACAATGCTTTTTAACGGTTGAAGAATGTGAGATAAGACATAAGCAGCTAAACACGATGAGGCCTAATCCTGCAATATAATCCAATAATCCAACTGTTTTACAATACAAAATGGTAATTGACTGAAAATAATATGTAGGAATCTTTTTTATTTGAATATACATCAAATTCAAAGTGAAAGTTACTCAGTTATCATCCTCAAAAATCCGTCTCCTTTCAGAAAATACCAGGGTTTATTAATAGCAACCATTTCCATGGGAGGTCTGTGCTTAAAAAGGAAGCAGCCAATTCACCTAAAAATGAAAATCATTTACTCACCCTCACGTAATTCCAAACCCATATGGCCCAATTTTTTGCAAAACGTAACAAAAGAATGTTTGCACTCTGTTCAACAAAAACTATAATAATATGACTGAAGGCACAACAAAGACAGTCCAAATGGTGTTTGTGCTACTTACAATGGATTGGTTTTATGGTATAGGAGGTAATCACTAGTCGTATGTAAAAATTTGTTTAAATTCTATTTGCCATGTAAATCAGGAAATACAAATTATGACCTGAAGTACAGCAGTCATTCTCATTAATGTTAATGAGAAGTGCAAAAAGACCAGTTATTGCAATTAAATATTTTTGAATAGCATTCATTTTTCTGTTTTGAGTTGCATTTCTATGTTAGCAAGTGGTGTTAAATTGCTCTGCGCATCGGTCAGCTAGTGTGTTATGGTGCATGTACTGCATGAATAATTTGGGCCTTGTGACAAACACAGATTGTATATAATTAAACATCATTCACAGAAACACTGTCAATACTAAAAAAAAAGATTGGGAAATAATGCCACAGTTAATGCATACTTTTAAAGTTCTCGATTTGTGTTTGAAATCCAACTTGAGGACTAACCCTATTTCTTTGTTGTAATGACAGTGTTAAACAGAACTGAAATATTCATGTGATTCCAGGGCCGGATTGAATATTTATGAGTGTGGTGTGATAGGGATGAGGTCATGCTTGGAAAGCAGAAATGACGGTCTCCCTCAGAGACAATGTTCAGCTTGAATACAAAATGAAGAAGAACTATTGTGCACAGTCTCACTTCACTATTTCATATCATTTGTCCTCAAGCTAAAAGTAAACCTGTTGGTTACATTTTTTAATAATTTACGTTGGATGACTTCCCAACTTTAAATTTCTGTAGGATAAAAAAATGACTTGCCTGGAAGATTTCGGTTCTTTATTTTCATATCACATCTTTTCAGCTGGTTTCATGAGTCCTTTTCACATTTTTCATGTCATATAAAAGTTTTGAAGGTATATAGTTCACCAAAAAAAGAATAATTCTGTCTTACCGTTATTAATCACCTTCATGTCATTCCAAACCCATATGCTTTGCAATAGTTATTGGAGTAACAAGGTTTTGTGAGTGTGACACCAATTGAAAGTCTTTGTCTACCTCACCTCTTGTGTCTTTTTATGCAGTAGGATCACTTCAAATAGTGAGGCTTTTAGTTGAGCTAATGACAGATAAATGATTATTATAGTATTGTTTTTGTATTATTCTTTTGTGCAATATAGGTTTGAATCTCAGTTGATTTTTGCAGCTACAATGTTAACATTTATATGTTCATAATACCTTGTTCATAATACAGTGTCTCTCTTCAGATCATTTCCAGGTCATCCCATTGAGTTTCAGTCGTAATTTGGATCGCTTTAACCCAAACATCCCTGAATGGAGACAAGATGTGGGACAAGTCGTAACCAAGATTCTTGCAAAGGTTCTCATCTCAATCATAAACACACAAACACTAGAGCTCTGTTTGATTTATGCAAAACAGCAATTTTAAATGTACTTATGTTGCACTCTTTGTCTAATAGCTCACAGGCGTTCCTCAGGACTCTTTGGTTACCATGGTAAAGCCTGGCCTTCCCACCACTGCAGACCTCTATGTTCTTCCTCAAGAGAGCACACCAGTGAAGAGGAGTGTGTTTGTGGATAAGGTAGATGCATCATTTTGCCTGGGATGCCCACTTGAATTAGAAGAGATACATTCTCAGACAGCAAAACATTAGTCTAGCGATTAAAAACTCTTGATACGGTGACCTAAAATTAAGACATCCACAAATAACCTGGAGATACTGTTTGCATTAGAAGTAAACAGTAAATAGATGAGTCAGGGAATTAATTTCTTGTTTGCTATGGTTTGCTTTGATTACTAAGACACAAATTGTAATAAAGTAGCATATAATTGAGATCTGCTGAGATCTGAGGATCTTTGGTTGAATGGAAAGTCAAGGCCGCAAGGCCTGGCGCAAAAACTTAAGGGTTGCTGAGGAGCTCACATCCTCCTCATCCTCTTAGGATCTAAAAGAACCGCAGACTGCCGGCGGGTCACTGATGTGAGAGCTTTATCTGCTATAGAGGTCACTCCTCTGGGGTGTCAAAGAGCCAATGGTGACTTTCACTTTTGGATGGTAATTTGCATATGTAATTCGCCTGGGGTTAATGCAAAAACTACTAAAGATTCTTAGGACACTAATATGTTGCATAGGTATCAACATGTAATATTCACTCTAGATTAGATCATCCAAAGACGAATTGATAGAGACCAAACATGGTATAAGTGAGGTGATATTCACTAGTGATTTATCATAAGCATGCATAAAACAGTATACAATACACAAGAACATATACAAGAACAGTAATAATATACACAATGACCTGAAGGATGTGTGTGTTCATTCAAAGAAAGGTTTTTCTGTTAATTAATTAGAGAAAAGTTCAAAGATGGTGAGAGAGAGAACTCTCAACATGCCATTAGGTCATAAAGTTTATCTGGTCTGGCTGAAGTGTCCTGGTTACTATGGTAACCGGGGGCCTGGAGTCATTCACAGACATACTGTGTATTGGGTGAGGGGTCTGTGACTATTTGTTAATCTAATGACTAATTGATTTGTTAAATCTAATGAAAAATTGTGTGTCTGATTGGTCCAAATGCTACAACTGTTATGTTCTTGTGTGTTTTCTTCATTTGCGTAGCGTGTTCCCACCATAAAGCAGGTTCTGAGTGAGAACAACGTGAGCTTCATTGTGAGAGGAGGGTTAAGAGTATTGGTGACTCTGGCAGACTCGGATAGAGGTGAGCAAAATAAAACAGGTTCCAGCACCTGACAGACACTCACATTCATGTACATCTCAAAAGTATGTCAGTGAGTCACTTAACAGTTATAGCATTACAGCAAGCCCTTCATCAATAATTACTAAAACATAACTAATGTATTTCAAAGGACCTATCACTAGTGATGTGTCTGCCAGCACAACAGAGACTGGTGCGTCACTTTACCTCTTGCTTTTAGAAGTGACATCTTTACTCTTTAAGTATATTAATCTGCTCATGCAGAAATGGAAATTAAAGGGGAAAAATAAATCAATAATGTTTTGTTTCTGTTCTGTTTTCTGATTTAGTTGTTACGTACAGTTGACTTCATTTACTCTTTATATGTATGCTCCTGTTGGCTTGCATTTCTGTTTGAGTTTTGTCTGTCAAAGTCACAGTGCTTGTCGTATTGAATAACACATGCATGTTTAAGTTTTCTTTATTGTAAACTTTCTTTTAAACATCATTTGTTTTGTGTATATTTTTAGTTCATCTTTTAGGCATTTTAAAATTTGTGAAAGTTTTTTTTTTTGTTTGTTTGTTTCACTGTTGTTTGTGTCACAGCCACACAAATGCCTTCATCCACACAAGGTGTGTACATTGTGTGTGATTTGTGTGATTTGTTTGTGTTTTTACGTGTTTGGTTAGTAAATAGCTATCATTAGAGCCAGGTGATGGTTAAAGAGTTCACTCAAAAATGAAAATTCATTTCATCAGGCGTAAACTATCCCTTTAATTCCTATGGCATTACAGGCGCAAATGATATACAGGTTAGCAGAATCAAATTTTGTATGAAATTCATTGCAAATGTTGGCAACTGTTATAATTACGTGATAATTATGATGAAGGAAGTAAAGCGTGATGATCAGAGATGTTCCTCTTCTGCAGGTTCTCGTCTGGCTGCAGCAGGTCCAGGTGTTTGGGCTCTAGCTGTCTTTCTCCTCATCAGTCTGATCTCTGCTGCAGCATTCATACTCTTCAAGTTTAAAAGGTTTGTCCTTTTCTTCAGGTTTTATTGCTGCAATTTTAAAAAGTAATATTTCATGTTTTTTGAAGACTTCCCTGTCATTCCTGGGTGGGTTATTAGGGAAAATTACTCAGCCTATTTCCAAATGAATAACATGCACACTCATTCTGTCTTGCTGCCCATCCCCGAATTGCATGGTACACACATGTATGCAGGAACCACAGATTTTCTTTGAAAAACTGTGATCTTTTGATAATGCTATGGATATCCCCTGTCCCGTCACACCCCATCACTGAAGAATGCATGTTCAGTCCCCACATGTCTAACTGACAGCCAGATTATATAACAGAACATGAACTACAAAACTGTGACAGGAAAAACTACAAAAACCATGGTTCCTTGCTGAGGCCAGAGGAGAGCAGCCTAACGCGTCCCTGGCTGCGTTTCAGAAAACTGCCGGGACGAAACGTCTACGCCCAGATGCACAATGAGAAGGAGCAGGAAATGACCAGCCCTGTCAATCACAGTGAGGACACGCAGAATATCATTCAAGGCGAGGAGTTCATTGATGACGACCTTGACTCGCAGACACTAGGTAACGTTGGAGGTAGAAGCAAATTCGGTTTCCCTAGACTAACCAGTCATTACTAACCAGAAAAGAAAATGTATGATCAGTCACTCTAACATCAGTTAGATAACATCAATTCAGAAATGGGGCCTGTGATTGGATTTTTTTTGGTCGCACTTTAGTTTGGGGACCAGTTCTCACTATAAACCAACTGTTAACTATGACTGTTGCCTTAATAAACTCATAATTTTCTGCTTATTAAAGGGATAGTTCACCCAAAAATTTAAATTTTGACATCATTTACTCACCCTCATGTCATTCCAAACACAAAAAAAATAGATTTTGAAGAACCAAACAGCAGTTTGGACCATCAACTGTTTGATTACCAGCATTCTTCAAAATATCTTGTTTTGTGTTCAACATAAGAAAGAAATTCATGCAGGTTTGTAATGACATGTGGGTGAGTATATGATGACAAAATGTTCATTTTTTGGGAGTTTCGATATGGTGTATGATTAAGGGATCTAGAATATGGTAATTCAGAATAAGGCATTAATATGTTCTTTATAAGAACTAATAAATGGTCAATATGCTAGTAATATGCATGCTGATAATAATCATCTAGTTAATAGTGAGAACTGGTCTCTAAACTAAACTCTTCACAATAAAGGTTCAGTTTGTTAATGCATGAGGTATCATGAACTTATAATGAACTATACTTTTATACTATTTATTAATTAAAAGAGTTAGTTTATTTATTCATTGTTAAGTCATGTCCATTCCTAATATTTTATTGTTAAACTTAAAGCTTAAAATATTGTACCATGTAGAAGTGTTTTTTAATATATATGTATAAATCAACATTACCCAAGATTAATAATGCTGTAAAATTGTTGTTTTTTTTAGTTAAGAATTTTAAATGGATTAACTAATGTTTATTTCATTGAAATTTAACCTTATTTTAAAGTCTTATTTATTTGAGTCAAAAGGCACATAAAACTATTAATATTTTAGTATTATTAACATGGTTTTATTAATTACTTGCTATTTCTTTTTTATGTAAACATGGCATTTTATTCATTACTAATTACCTCACGAGTTACAGTCCAAAAAGACAAAATTCTAAAAATGAATCTAGAACAATCTATAGGTTTTATTATTAAATGTCTACATTTTCTTCAATGTTACATTGTGCAACAACCTTGAGTGATGAAGAGCATTTTTTTTTCACCTGCTGCCTTTATAAAACCTCCTTCTGCTTTTCTTGTTGCCAGGCAACCACTCAGGAGTGGTGTTGAGCATAAATTCAAGGGAGCTGCACAGTTACCTGACCAGCTGATGACCAATGTGAAGGTGCCAGTGATGAGCACAATAGACTATGCCTTCCTCCTCTCTCCAGATCTGACCCTTCAGACACCCTTACAGGAGAGAGATCAGAGACACACCTGCACCGAACCTTCTCCTCCTCTCTCTATCTTCTCTCTGTCTTTTCCAGCCTCTTTTCCCTCATTCCACGAGGTGGATTTTGTACCCATCTGCTGCGCCCCAACTTCACTGATCACATACGCACACTTACATTTATTGGTCTTTGCACCCTGCAGTCTGTCTCATCTCTGTCCACCTTCTCTCTCATCTCTTCTCATTATTGCTCTTATCACAGGAGCATGGAATCAGCCCCACTTACTAATTCCCAGGGAGAAACTCATTGACAAACGCTTTATTTTCCATCTTTTGTTAGTTTTGTCTTTCTGTCTGAATGGTGTTTTTGACTCTCTTGTGGTCACTGTAAACTCAGATTAGACAGATAGGTGAGTGAAGCTGTGCAGATGTGGTGCAGTGCAGGAAACGATACACATTTCATTCAGGGGAAGCAATGTTTGTTAGATATAGCCAAAGGGAAAACACTTAAGATATCCTGTCACCCTCTTTTCTTTGTATTGTAAAAAAAAAAAAAAACTGAGTTGAATTTTCATATGCAATAACACATCTCCTTCTTTAATCAACAAAATCTATTCTTTTGCCCTGTTTCATGATTATGCTATGCAGTAAAGTCAAAGTCATTTTTGTCTGTCTCATCTGATGCTGCAACACATCAGTGATATTTCTCTTTTCCCATTCCACATCATTAATATCTATAGTGCAAGATTAGTTAGGGAAAGAAAACGTATTACCATTTATTACACTGACACAAGAAATGCTTTTATCGCAAGCAAATTGTGTCAAAACGGCAGGGGCAAAAAAATGATGCACCTTTCCAGTTACTGCCAAATCAGCACAGCTGGATCTTTCTTGGTGTTCTTAGAAAACCTGCACCAATTATCAGGGCCATCGCTTAAATTTACAAGGCCCCAGACATTTTTTTTGTGGGTGTCCTTATAATAGGGCCTGGTACATTGGCTCTTTGCCCCTTTGCCCCTTGAGCCTTATTCCTGTCTGTTTTGCCAAATTCTCATCTGTGAGATTAAAGTCCATTTATCTTCACTGCATAATGAAACGGTATCCCCTAACAAATCAAATCCCATCGTTCATCGTGTCAAAATCTTTTGTGAAAGCTAGCTAAATTCATATGCTCATTTATTTATTGGACTTTAGAATTCCTCACAAGCATCAGCCATCAGATCTTGACAGGGAGTCAAACACAGGATGGTACACAGCGTAGCATGTGCTGCCTGTCAGGTGTAGTGTGTGTATAAGCCTATATTAGGCGTAGAAGGACGAGGTTATGTTCCCTTTCGTTTGGCTTGTATATATAACAATGTGTACATAACCCTCTGTATATAGACCCTCCGAAATA
Source organism: Acrossocheilus fasciatus (assembly GCA_036784905.1). Taxonomy (NCBI): domain Eukaryota; kingdom Metazoa; phylum Chordata; class Actinopteri; order Cypriniformes; family Cyprinidae; genus Acrossocheilus; species Acrossocheilus fasciatus. Next base: position 23,189,139 of record CM071944.1, read on the forward strand.
TGACACTTTCAATAGACCAAAATGTGCACTGTTTTCTCCCAAATGCCTCGCACTGGGTTTTCTTGAATTCAGGAGTTCTACGTGGACATGATTTGATCACTTCTACATCTTTGTCTTTATTCAGCGTTGTTTACTGAAGGATATTCTTAATATTTCACACTATCTATAACATTTACACTCACATGACTTGAAGAGCTGTGTGAGAAGTGGTGCACTGTGTCTTTGTGTGCATTCGGATTTCTTTTTTCTGTTGTTGACATTTTAAGGGTTTAGCTGTTTGAATCAAGGTGTCTGTCTCAATGCACACGTCTCGCTGTTGGAATCACTAGTGTTTTCTGGATGTGAATGGATGAGGGTCTCTCACTTGCACTAATCACAGTTCTTGTACAGTGTTGTTCAGGTGGGTTCAGGGAACACTTCATTTTCAAGTGAGAAAGACACTGTGTATGTTACATCATACTACATGAGAAAGAATCCGTCTGGGAAGTAGGGTGACCATATGTCCTCTTTTTCTCTCACATGTCTGGTATTTCTTAATTGTCTTTAAGGGATAGTTCACCCAATAATAAAAATTACCCCATAATTTACTCAAGCTATCTTAGGTGTTTATGAATAATGAGAGTTATAATAAAAAATGTCCTTGCTCTTCCACAAAAAATGTCCTTGCTCTTCCACAAATTCCCCCCCCCCCCCCCCCCCCCCCCCCCCCCCCATAGCCGTGTGGAGTCCTTTTTGTGATGGATGGATGAACTTTATTGGACTTTAAAATCTCAATGCCCATTCACTGCCATTATAAAGCTTGGAAGAATCAGGAGAGACATTTTTTTTTATATAACTTCGATTGTATTCATCTGAAAGAAGAAAGTCATATATATCTATGATAGCTTAAGGGCGAGCAAATCATGGGGTAATTTTCTTTTGTGTGTGATCTATCCCTTTAAATGTCTGGGTTTTGGCTTTTTTCATTCTTGCTGGAGGTAAAGACTGAAAAGTAGTGATGTAAGCATTGGATATATTTGACCAATCGTTTTATGCAAGAAAGTGGGATCTATAGAGAAGCATGACGACTGTAGGGAGCATGTCAATAGTAAAATAAAGCCAAAACACAGAAATTTGAGACAATTTAGAAATCCCGGCCAGAATGTGTACAAAAAAAAGAAAAGAAAAAAGAAGCATGTATTGTCACCCTATTGGAAATCTTGACCAAACTGATAGTTTGTAGGTTCACTGTCTTTTTAACACATTCTGTTGTGGAGCTTGAATAGATTGTGTCTTTCCGAGTTTGATTCAAACATTGACTGTTTTATGACGGTCTTGAGTCAATAGATTCTTTCAGCATAAACCAAAAAGATGGCATCTCTACATTCACCAGTTTATGCTTATGTATATCAATAATACAAAATTGTTCATTTCTGTACGATGCAAACAGTATGGACTAATTGCACCAGAAGCTGAACTGTCTTCTTTTTTTTTTTAACCTGTATATGCAGTTATTTAGTAGTGTCATTTGTATTTCCATCTATGAAGCGACAATGAGGAAAAGCTTGAGTGTCCCATTAAGAGACGTTTCTGCGTAAGTTTATCTTTAGTGATGGAACACTCCTACAACAAGGACACTTCGTATATACACACCTGAATACTTTTAGAAATTCAGACTCAAATGTGGTGGAGAGACACAGTTGAACTGATTCTGTATTTTTTCACTTTTTTTGTTTTGTTCTTGTTTCTTTATAATGTAAATGTTTTTGACTCCACTGCAACAAGTGAAAAGCACTTAATTAGCGTGTCTGAATTCAAACACACTAACTGTAAAGGTTTGTTTTGTTAGTTTGAGCTGTTTAATAAAGTTTTAACATGATTCATGAAGCGGTTACCCTTTTCATTTCAGTCATACATGAAACCTTTGATGGTTGATGCTTCCTCTTCACAACTGTAACCTCAGTAAAACTCATTTATGTGTGTGACGTGAGAGTCAAAACTGAACCAAAATCAGATTTGACGGCATTTAGCAAGTGTTTACATTTTAATCACTGCAGTGAAGAACAAACTACAAGAGTTAAATAAAATACAGGTTGGTTATTTTTTATTTTTTAAGAACAAAAGGTGAAGCATGTTAAATTAGTCCAAACATGTACGTAATAATGAGAATATCTTAAATATTGTCAATACAAGTGCTCAGTACTATAATCCGTAAGGCACTTTTTAAGACTTGCAACCCTGAATTAAAGTGTAAGATTTCTGCAGGTGCAGGGACCTTTTCATTTTCAGTCATTCATTTTCTTCTGTGGTACATGCAAAAACACTCTATTTGAACTAGTGAGGTTCATAATATCATGAGAAAGGATGAATGCCCCCTCACTAAACAAATGTTTTGCAATTGTACAAACATATTGCATAATTCCACTGGATTCTCAGTCACAACAATATAAATGCTTAGAAATTCCAACAAAAAAACACTACTCCTTTAGGTGCAAAAAAAAAAAAAGTAAAGAAAATAAGTTTGTCGCATGAAAACATTTTTGAAATGTTTGTTTGATGCATAAGTAGATGCTTTGGGTGCTGACATTTGTTTCAGTGCATAGATTCAAAGCTTTGGGATCAACATCGGTCCTTTGGCTTATAACAGTCTTGAGGACTTTCCACACAAGCCTCAGGTCCCTGCTCTTGCCCATTACTGCTACTTAAATTAGCATAGCATTGCAATGTAACATTAAAACAATACTAAGTAACTAGACTACATATTAATCACATCCAACTTACAAACAAACAATCAAACCTTAAAGCAATATACTGGATTGTGTTAATCTAACTGAACTAATGTGCAACATATGCACAAAATACAATGTCTCTCGGTTGGTAGGAAAGGTGAAGGGAAAACACGGCACACATAAATTATCCTGGATCACAAATCTACAACAACAGCAACATACAGTATTTAAAATAATAACAATAAATGTAACACTGCAAAACGACTGCTCATGTTAGTGGTTAAGTGATGAAAACAGGCAAGAAAAGGCACTTTCAGTAACGGGTCTCAACAGTGTAGTATAGCTTTAAGAGTAAGACAAGACAAATACACATGTATTTGTGTAAGTGCATTGTAATAATTCCCTTATGTTCCTTTTTTCGGCAGCTTCAGATTAGCTTTGGCTTCATTTTTGTCCTCCTGGGATCATTTGATCAGATTAAAAAATGCTTAAAGACATTCCCATGTTTGTATTTTTGTATTAAAATCGATTTTCTTTCTAAATGTTTTTGATTTAGGTTATGCATAATGTTCAATGTTCTGTTGCTTAAGGTTCTGATGTGCCACCCACATCACAGTTTTACTTGAGTGATCTGCCAGCTGACTGAATCATTTAAAAGAACTGGTAAAACAGAATAATTCATTTGCAAATCACTAATTTAAGCCCCCTCAAAGTAGCAATTCTGTCTTAAATTACTCAAAATAGTTTCAGCGTGGCAATACTCATGCAGTTTTAAGTGGGTTTCAATTTTGTAGTAGCTGTGTGAACATTCACAAGCCATTCAAATGCAAATGTCACCGTTTTGTAGTCGATCAGAAATAAAATACTTTCATAGTGATATTTGCTATATAACATACAGTTGAGAAAATGTAAAGCTTTTCTGTGGGTCTTTGAAATAATTACACAATATTAGGATGCTGACTTGACTGATACAGTAGCCATCCAATAGGAGGAGTCTGTTTTCAAGTGGATTCCCCATGGTGCCTTCAATCACTTTATGATTTACTTACATAAAATTTACCATTGAAACATTTTTTGCTACGTATTTCTGTATTTCAGTTAAAAACATCAGAAAACTAACTTGAAAGTAAAATAGGTGGACAGTATATGTCAGCTCACACTCAAAGTGTATGTCTGTCAGTGTTGCCAAGTCCGCGGAATTGAGCTACTTTCATAATGCTGCCATGGACTGTTTTTTTGATAGTCCGCAAAATACCCCCGCCCCCCTGGAGCATGATTTTGACCAAGTTAAGACCTAGAAGCAGGTTTTGACCACCTGGAATTGGGCTACTTTTGAGCACCAATTGACCTGGTTTTGTTACACAGACCTGGCAACCCTGATGTCTGTCAAAACCTTTTATAATGTCACAAACTGCCATGAGATGACACTACTCTCTCTGCTCTTTCCTTTAGTGACAGTTCTGGCATTTTGGGTGGCATCTCTGTTTGTTGACATTGCAGCGGCAGCCTCCACTCGTGTCTCCAGGACCCTGAAGTGAGAAAGACAAATGAAGCTCTGTTTCCAAATAATAAATATTACCAATTAACAATGATTTTGAAAAAACTTTTTTAGGGAATCAGTAGGTCGCTGTATTTATGGCTTTGTCATAGTGATAACTGACCAACATGGCTTGGTTTAACTGCCAGGATGTAGTCATTAGAAATGAAACCAGCATTATACAACCTTTATATAACCTTTCCTATGTGTGATACCCAGTGGAGCCAGAGAGTAAAGCTTATATCCCAGTCTTATGAAAAAAGCTCTTACTTTGGGCCCCCAGCGTGGTCCTCTGGTGACCCAGCAGATCTCAGTGTGGCAGACAGTACAGCGCAGCCAATCACAGCCCTCCTTCTTCTGCACAATGATGCCACACTGAGGGCAATGCATCGCCTCTCCAGAATTAACAAGAGTCTGTATGAGTGATGGGACAAAAATTTGGGGGTAAATAATAATAATAATAAAGAAAGAAAGAAATTGATCAAAAGTGACGGTACTGTGTGAGTGATGGGACAAAAAAAACAATTAAAAGGGATGAACATTTATAACTTATAAGGAATAAGATGTTGTCACATAACAAAGGGTCTTTCTTAACATTAGCTTTGATATACAACTAGGATCTATATTTGTTTGTGCTTGACCTTCAGCAGGTCTCTGGTTCTTCGTGCTGCAGAGTCATTGATGGCACGGGCTGCTAGATCATCCTGATACTGCTTACAATTCATCCCTTCATGAATGGCCTAAGCAGAGGAAAAACAAGTCAAAGTCATTTACCTTATATTATAATGAGAACCTAATAGAGAAAGAAAAACCTAGATGTAAATGTCATTGTTTAAGGGTTCAGTTCAGTGTGTTCAAGTATTTGACATACTTTACCTTGCAGAGCAGGCAGTTGTGTTTTTTGCACACTGGGCAGTGGAAAGTGTTGACAGTGTCTTCATAAACACACCAGCCAGGACAGTCTGCTGTAGCACAGTGATAACTGCCCTCACATCGAGACTCTGCAACAGACAGACCCCTCTGCAACCAGCGCTCATAATCATCTACTGACACCAGCTGAGTGAGAAAGATAGCAGAGCCAAAAATGTATTACTTGTACTGACTCGATAAATGACTCAAATTAATAAAAATGTTGTCTGATGTTATTCGAAGCCAGATAAGTACATTATTAGGACCAAGAATTAAGTAGGGTTAACATAATAAACAACGCAGTAAATAATACAATTTGTCAAAGAAAAATCTTTTCTTTTCATTTAGTTTACCTTTATCTTTAGATAAACTAAAATAAAGACATTTAATATAAATATATATATATATATATATAAAACAGAACATATTTTTAAAAACTATATACTTTTTTTATAAAAATTATAACAGTATCTCAACGACACTACAATTGCTACAAAATGACTCCGTACAGTAAGTTTTGACTGCACTTGTCATTTTAACCAATGGCACTGTCATTAAAAGCCTTTCAGAGCAGCATTGCCCCAGGTCTCCTGTCAATTGCGCTCCAGCACCATGGACAGTGTCACATCCGCGGAGTGAGAGAACAACAGACAGCTACAGACACTTCTCATCCATGTGTGAATACAGACAGTATGGTCTTTTTGTAGACAAAATAAAAGCGGTATAAATGAATGAGATCTCACAGCTCTGATTTCTCTTTCCTGCAAGATGCAGTCGCAGGCATAGGCCTCGTCTCTGTATGGACATGCCACCTGAGGATCCTCCGACATCAGAATCACAGAACGCAGACACTCTCTACCCACAGAAACACAGAAGGTTCTCTTAACTACTGCATGACAATACAGAACAATAAATGTCACTATGTGTGTGCTACAGCAGCACACTCTCATTCTTCCTCACTTGCAGAAGCAGTGGAGACACTCTCGGAGCAGGACTCCCTCGCCAGGCTCAAGCTCTACATAGCAGATCCTGCACTCCACTCTCTCTGGGTTAGGAACCAGATCCTGTCCGTCCATCTGCACCAGACGTGCATAGTTCTCTCTGCGTTCTGCTTCTCTGGCCTACAGACACAGAAAGAGCAGCTGTTAGAACTAAAGAAGCAAACATGGATGGGCATTCATAGATAGACCGTGTGAGGGAAAACACATTGCATGTGCTGTTACTTCTGACCGTATCTTGAAGATTGGTGTGACAGAAACAGGGTCTAAAACCTACAAGATCCCAATGGTATATCTGAGCATTTCTTAGTTTAGATTAGAGACTTTGTGTCGTAATGTGCATACATCATAAATTTTCCTTGGGAAATGCGTGTAATGTGTGACAGTGGAAATATATAATATACAGGTGCATCTCAATAAATTAGAATGTCGTGGAAAATTTATTTCATTAATCCAATTCAAATTGTGAAACTTGTGTATTAAATAAATTAAATGCACACAGACTGAAGTAGTTTCTACTCAACAAATTAGAATATGGTGACAAGCCAATCAGCTAATCAACTCAAAACACCTGCAAAGGTTTCCTGAGCCTTCAAAATGGTCTCTCAGTTTGGTTCACTAGGCTACACAATCATGGGGAAGATTGCTGATCTGACAGTTGTCCAGAAGACAATCATTGACACCCTTCACAAGGAGGGTAAGCCACAAACATTCATTGCCAAAGAAGCTGGCTTCTCACAGAGTGCTGTATCCAAGCATGTTAACAGAAAGTTGTGTGGAAGGAAAAGATGCACAACCAACCGAGAGAACCGCAGCCTTATGAGGATTGTCAAGCAAAATCAATTTGTGAACTTCACAAGGAATGAACTGAGGCTGGGGTCAAGGCATCAAGAGCCACCACACACAGATGTGTCAAGGCATTTGGCTACAGTTGTCGTATTCCTCTTGTTAAAGCAAAAGGAGCCCCTACCAAGTATTAAGTACGTATACAGTAAATGAACATACTTTCCAGAAGGCCAACAATTCACTAAAAATGTTTGGTTTTTTTTGGTCTTATGAAGTATTCTAATTTGTTGACATGGTAAATTGGTGGGTTTTTGTTAAATGTGAGCCAAAATCATCACAATTAAAAGAACCGAAGATTTAAACTACTTCAGTCTGTGTGCACTGAATTTATTTAATACATGAGTTTCACAATTTGAGTTGAATTACTGAAATAAATGAACTTTTCCACGACATTCTAATTTATTGAGATGCACCTGTATATATGTGACCCTGGACCACAAAATCAGTCATAAGTTTTACATCACCTGAAAGATGAATAAATGAGCTTTCCATTAGGGATGGGCGATATATTATCGTTTGCGATATACCGTTGAAAATTCTCCTCACGATAAAAATTTGTCTCCTCGCGATAATAACGATAAGTCTAGTTGATGACGTAGTTTTGAGTGAAAACAAGCATGGCGGCAGGCGGACGTGAGGCTGAGGAGGAGCTTGTTGTTAAGCAAGGAGCTACCTCCACAATTTGGAACTGGTTTGGTTATAGAAAATCAGATGCGGAGTAGAGGCTGACAATTTTTCGGAAATTCCATGGGTCACAGGAATCCTGTGGGATGGGAAACAAAATCGCTATGAATCATGTGATTGGGACGGTACAGGAAAAAAATGTCATCGGGAGTGGGCGGGACCGGGAATAGTAATGATACCCAACTTTATACACAAATATACCTTTTATATAAATAAACTGAAAACTGTATATTTTAACCCTGAACTCAGATCTAGTTGCCCCGTCTCACTCTCCTCCTGTTTGCTTTGGTGTGGCACAGGGACGTGCACAGGAATTTTGAGGGGCAGTTGCTCTGACCTAAAAAAGGGCACTCGCCTACCAACAGCCCCCCCCCCCCCCCCCCCCCCAAAAAATTCATTTCATAAAACTTGATGATGATCGTCCGTTTGTTATACCTTTCCGACAACGTTAAGTCGTCTCACCCTACAACCGCGACAATCTCCTCGTGCCGCTCATGCAGGCTCAGCTCAGGTGCCGGTCGCGTGCAGCGCTGCAGCTACGTAAACAGAGTTTGCCCTTCCCCTACTGACTTTCACTTTCCCGAATATGAAAGTGAATGAGGCTTTGCGTTTTTTTTTTTTTTTTTTTATCTAGGCTTACGTGAAATTCTGCATCCATTGTACGATTTTTTAATTTATTTTTTTCCACCTCGGAAGGGCAACGTGAGTCGAGAAGGGTATATGGGCAGTTGCCCGGGCAACCTGAGCAACCCCCCTGTGCACGTCCCTGGTGTGGCAAGTGAATGATTCGTCCGTGACGGACAGATCGTTAACGGCTGGTCTGTGTGGTAATACACACTATCATTCATCGACCTCAAATATGGCTTTTCATCTGATGTATGTAGTAGCAACTTTACATGGCCGCTCAATATAATGTTAACCTAGAGAAATGTGCGCTAATGAAGTGTTTGTGTGGAGATGGAGCTGAATAGCGCGCTCGCTGCAGGACAGGCGCCGGTGCGCTCACTTGCTTTTAAAATATCCGTAATTTTTGGTCATACAGATAAAAGTAGCTTAATACATCTTTCGAATCTGTAAAGACTCTACATTTATTTGTATACACGCTTTAAAGCAAACAGGGTGCGCTTTAGGTCTCTGAGCGAGAAACTTACGTCTTTGAAAAATATATCTATAGAGAGTGAAATGTCTACTTTCAAATGAAAACACTAAATTCAAATAGAAAACGTGTGTGTTAGCATGGATGATTTACATAAAATTTAATGTGTGCAACGTAGCCTACACTTTGCATAAACTGGCTTTCAGTTCAATATAATAACAAAAAAACTACATTTTGGGTTTTTATTCAACTAAGGTGGGCACGCTGTGACTGTAACTGACAGATTTCGGCCAAAAATAAATAAATAAATAAATAAAATAATAATAATAATCAAAAAAAAAAAAAAAAAAAAAAAAGGGAGTGGGAGGGAATGGGAGTAATTCTTCCGGGAGTGGGACGGGACCGGATTTTCCCCCAGTTAGTGTGTGTGTGTGTGTGTGTGTGTGTGTGTGTGTGTGTATGTGTGTGTGTGTGTATATATATATATATATATATATATATATATATATATATATATATATATATATATATATATATCGTCATTGGTATCGTTATCGCAATAAATACCTGAAATTATCGTGATAAATTTTTTAGGCCATATCGCCCATCCCTACTTTCCATTGATGTATGATTTGTTAGGATCGGACAATATTTGGCCAAAATAAAACTATTTGAAAATCTGGAATCGGAGGATGCAAAAAAATCTAAATACTGAGAAAATCACCTTTAAAGTTGTCCAAATTAAGTTCTTAGCAAAGCATACTACTGATCAAGTTTTTATATATTTACGGTAGGAAATTCACTAAATATCTTCATGGAACATGATCTTTACTTAATATCCTAATGATTTTTGGCATAAAAGAAAAATGGATAATTTTGACCCATACAATGTATTTTTGGCTATTGCTACAAATATACCCCAGCGACTTAAGACTGGTTTTGTGGTCCAGGGTTACATATACACATATATATATATATATATATATATATATATATATATATATATATATACACACACACACATATATACATGTGTAAGTGTACCGTTAACTTCTATACCAATAATAGCATAGGTAGTTACTGAAGAATTACTAAAAACATGAATTCTACAAAATAAATACCTAAATTACATAAATAAATGCAATTGTAATACATATACAGTTTACACAATATTCATGAATGCATACATTAATGCAAATATTTACCTTGTGTTTAAACTTATCACACAACATAAGGCTTTAAAACGTACCAGAGCTGTTACTTATATTCAGTGTACGCTTATATCAGTGTATGCACATATATGAAAAAAATATAGATACAGAAGACACCCAGGTGTGAATGGTATGTACCTATTAATAGAACTTTATTTGAGTTTGTCACATAGTTAATTTGCATAGACATTTGTCTTTCCTAAATTCCAGGCTATTTTACACTTGAGTTAACATGAGAGAATCAAGCCCAGTCATACAGACAAACAAGTTATGCTACATTACAGCCCTAACTGAACCGACCAAAACACGTCTTCCTGTTTCCTCCCCTCTCACACTGGTTAAGCCTACTCATCATTTAGCAGATGCATTTTATCCATGATGCACTAACTACCAGTCCTCGTAAAGAAACTTGGGGTAACATGCATTGCTCATGGGCACTGTGGTAATTACTAAATGCTCTTTCTGCATATTTTTGCCAACTAAAATATTAGTATGCTTCTAACAGTATGAACAAAAAACTCTCTCGGTCTACAACATTTCCACCAAGTTATGTCTTTTTGCTTGAATGCAAAAATTGTATACAATGTTTTCTCGGCATGCATACAATTAGTTTGGCCAAATAGAGTCAAAAGTTTTCTGCAACACTGTCCAGACTGATCTCATGAGAAAACAACTATTTAACAAGGTGGAGATTACATATGAGTTCGTATGATGTGATTCAAAGCAAACATGAAGATCCACCCCCAACCCCAACCATCAGTGGGAAATATGCACAAAAACACAAATAAGATCATACAAAATCATACAAATTCGCCACCAATTCGTCAAAATGTAAAACAGAATGTGAGACTGTGTTCCACAGGTTTGGCATGTCAGACACTGTTTATATAAACTTTATTTAATCTTACAGTTTCAACATCAATGCAAAATTAATGTTGCTTGTGTGTGAACAGCTGCAGTCTGCAGTGATGTAGGATAAGGTAAAAGTTGGTGTTTAATTTTGGAAACAAAAAGTGCATCGTTGGATGATCTATCACAGAACTCAAAAAAGTCATTCTACAATGAAAAAATGCTGAGATGTATTGTATTAAGGGATCTATAATCTCTGACCTGAAACTGTCACTTCAAAAATTCCATGACTAAAATCATTCAGCTCTTGAATATATGAGAATTTGAAACTATTTTACAAGATACTGTCAGACAAGATCAGACTGAACTTGTATCAAACAGGTTACATAAATGGATGCTCTACACTCCTGCAAAAGCTGTGCAGTAAGAGTCATTTCTTACATCTGCTTACAAAGATATACAGTATATGTGATCTGCGTATTGAGTGAGTCTTTACCTGAATAACATTTTAAACCAAGACACAGAGCAACAAAGCATCTCATTAGACCAAATGAAGTAACTGCTTTGCCATAATATTATAAAAATTTACCTTCTGTATGACTATTGCAGTGTTTAATATAAAGGTGTTTTTGGAATTGGTTTTAACATGCAGCTTTTGTAAAAAGTTCCACTCGAATAGATGAGGTTGGCATGGATCAAATTCATTAGCAGTGAACTGCTCAGGCATATACAAGTTGTGCAGTATACCAGCTGTACTGTAGCTGCATTTGGAGTATGAGTGTGCCTGGTTTGTTAGTTGAGACTATGCACTGAAAGTGTGTGCACGCGCGAGTCAGTAGTCCTGGTCGAGGTTGTGCAGTAGTGAGTTGTTGCCCCTCAGCTCCTCTCTTCTCCCTTTCTCCTTAAAAAAAATAGAGACAAAAGAGAAGAGATTCAAACTGAGGAGTCAATCAGAACTCAGGCTTTATCCTACACAAAAACCCTTAGAGATGAGTAAAAGTAGCTCTTTAATAGTGGTCGGCTGATATGGGTTTTTCAATGACTGATGATGATTTCTAAAGAGAAACGTCACTAGTGGCTAATATAATATTGCTGTATAAATAAAACATTTTAAATGATAACAAATGAGATGCATAAATATTGCTGAAATTAAACAAACACTTATTTTTCCTATTATACTTAAAGTCAGCACAAAATGAAAACTATGTTTTCTAAATGCATGTTATAGATCTCATTGTGAACGATTTGTATGTATGTATGCCTCCATTTTTCAGTCCCCACCCAATAGTTATTCTTTTTTGATAATCTGTTACACTCAGCAGGGTTTCTGCAGGATTTTTAAGATCAAATTTAAGACTTTTTAAGACCTCCACAAATACAATAAATTATTATATAAATTAAATAACATGAATTAGGGGTGTGCAATATTGACAAAAAATGATATCTTAATATTTATAAGATTATAAGATTACCATGGACAGCTGACTCCTGAATTTTGATATTCTTCATATTCTGTGTGGTCAGTTCACAGCAATGACAGAAATTAATCTTTTGAGAATAAGTTTTATGGACATTTTTACCTTTAAGCCGTTTTTTTTTTTTTCTAAAAGTGTGCATCATCTTTTGAGTCAAATTCTTGCATTTGGGATATTACCAAGCAAATGAAATCAGTATCAACAAAATTGATCTTTTTAATGCATCTGAAGTGGCATTTAGATGTATTTACACACTGTTTAATGCAGCTGAGAGGAACATAGAATGCTAACCTGCAGTTACAAATGCATAAATAAATGTTTTGATAATTGAAACATAAAATGTTGAAAACTGATGTTTGAAATTATTTTAAAAAAAATTAAGACACTTTAAATGTGAAATTAAAACCGCCAGTAGCTGGCAGCAAGTCACTGTTAATAAGTGAGTCATTGCGATTGAACCGAATCATTTAAACAGTTGATTCATTCTGGAACGAAACAGTCATGAGACACAAAACAGTGCCGTGACTGTGTTTGGAATTATTTTTGTTGGAGAAATAGAGCAAAATCAGGAAATATGGTATCTAAAACGTAAGTCTCTTAATATGAACTTCTTGTTTATTGAACTGTTGCATAAAATCAATATCATATTTTTAATCATGCTGACTTTTGGAGAAAAAAGCGGTACTCTTCGTGTGATATTAACTATATGAAATGATATAAATATAGGCTATACATTTTCTGCCCCCATATCTTAAATTATGTGATCATTCTAAATGCATTTTAATAATAGACTGAATCATGCAGTGAAAGAAGGCACTCATACGCCTACTAATTGAACCAATGTTAACTGATTCATTCTCTGCCAGCAGGTGTTTGGCAGAAATATAACGGTTTTCCGGTAACGGCAGAACACAAAGCAGTGCAGCACCTGCAGCGCTCGTGTTTATTTAATGGAATCATAGTCTTTTGAAGTTTAATCGTCACATTCAGCCATATCGCAATTCTGGTCTTTCGGTCTCCAAATTCAAGACCTCTTGAAATCGTAATTAAGACTTTCTTGTACAATTTAAGACTTTTTAAGACCCCGCGGAAACCCTGACTCAGACATATGTCACAATATGAAAGGAAAATTCTGCCACTACTTGAGTTTTAATCACAAATTCATTGAAATTCACCAATACATTTAGAAAAAAAGGCTCTCTGCAAATTTTGGAACAGATACAACACTGTTCAACAGCTGATATTCTCTCAAAATCGCCAAAGTATTTGTATACACTACAGAGGTCTATCATTCATTCTCATTCAACTTATATGAATACAAACCAAATTACTATGCCATCCTGAGGATTTTGTCCTAAATCTGGGTGTGAGCGTAGATGTAAAATGGCTGGTGTGCATGAGATGTATAAGCCAACAGCAAAAGTAACATGCCAGACTCATCTGTTCCCAATGATTTCCACAAGCATCACAACAACAAAGTGGAATATTCCAATGGTAGCAGGCAGAATTATTATGCAAAATGTGCTCATGCTTTCTAAATTGAATTTCGCAAGCCTCACCTGTTGGTACTGCCTTATTGCTTCTTTTTCCTGTTGAATGCGTCTTAGCTCCAGAGCATCTGGTCTGTAGTTGCCGGGAACAGTGTAGCCTTCAGGTCTGTCTGCGCTACACATTTCACAGCCAGGACGTGTCGGTTTATTAATATATGTACAGGTTGGGCAGGCCCATCCCAGCTACATACCCACAAAAACAAGTATTCAAATAAGCACCATAATCTCATTTTGTGTGTACATCAATATATTTGCATACTTGTTTCTTTCCTGTTTACGTATTTCAAATATTATTAAAGGTTCAATACATTACAAAATGTCTGTGCTTTTTGTTAGTGTTAAAGAAGCATCTGTTTTGTTCTGTGTGTTCACATAATTTTGTACCTGTGTGCTTGTTCTGTTGGGTGCCAGCGCTTCATTCAACTGTGGTAGCTCAAGGTTGATGTAGTCACGAATATCACCCAAACCCAACCTCTCTGTACTTCCTGCACTGTTACCTACAAGATCAAGAGGTTATGGATGTAAAATTGGAGGCACATTTTGCAGAAGGCATCACTTTTAATGTCACTTTGCTTGTGTAAATGCATGCTATGACTTTAACTGGTGGTCTGGGAATACACACTCAGGGTATTATGGCTGTTATGAAGTCTTGTAGGCAGGGTGCTGTATGGTCTTGAGGCGGTGTTCAGTGCTGGCCCATTGGTAACTGCTTCTTGGTGGGGCTGATTAGTCGTTGGCACCAAAGCCGGCATGAGCAAAGCACTCTCCTGTTCTTGTTGGTAAAGTCCTCGACTGAGACGAGCCTGACGGGCAGAAATGAGATAAAGGAATGCAGTGTCGCCTTCTCGCTGAACTCCATAAGAAGCCAGAGAGCGGTGATCAGCGCACAAAGACTGGCCGATGACCCAGCGTTGCACACGTGGATGAAAACCATAGTCTGCGAAGACCTTACAGAGCAAAAAGTATGTGTCATTAACAAAGCTAAAAAGCAACTAAGGTAACTGTGAAAACTGCATGGCATTGAAAGAATGACAACAAATAATGCTTATTTGGTTATTGGTTAGTAATGTTTATAAGGTTAATGTTAATCTGTGCCTACCTGATGTTTGAGAGCACCAATTGTGGAGTGAGGGAAGACTTTCACTGTGACACAACAGGAGGAGGATGCATCCTCTACCACCACAGCCAGGCTGCATGATAAATCAATGCATTAGCTAAGATCAGAATTGCTTGGAAAATGTGTGTAGATGTGAAATTGTGTGTTGAGTTGGTATAAATTATAATTCACACAAGCACGAAAATTATGTCATTATTTACTCACCTGATGTTCATCCAAACCTGTATGGCCTTTTTTTCTTCTGTGGAACACAAAAGAAGATAGTTTGTCCATTCTGCAGTATACCTCCTTTTGTGTTCCACAGAAGAAATACACTCATACAGGCCTTACAACATCAACATGCATAAATGACAGAACTGTCATTTCTGGGTGAATAATCCTTTTAAATCTTACTAAAATACTTCATGCAATAGACATCTTTTATCACTTTCTGGTTAGAAAACATTGTTAAACTGAGTGGGTCAGTGTCTGTAAACATGAAATTTACCTAATTTCAGTGTCTGTGTAATTTCGTTTAGATGGTTGAATGCTCAGAGCAGCTCTCTGTTTAGCTAAAGACGATGCACAGACAGATGCCGAACGAACATCACCTGCCTCTATTGCGCTAACCAGCTCCGCACAAATCTCCTCTAGAGAGAAAAGTAAAAAGGGTGAAAATGTATAAGGACAAGAATAGATAAGGAGCGGGATAGAAGGAAGAATCGGAAATGGAAGGAGAACAAGTGGGTGTAACAGAGATATTTGCATCAACATAATAGACAATTGGCACTTTGTTTATTGTTTGGCAACAATGTCAAGCAGATCGTGAGCAGAAAATTAAAACAAGAACACAATTGATTACCTGTACGTGGCATGGGCCGATTGCTCTGTGTATCCAGAGGCTGAGGAGGTAGCCGTCTTTCTTCATTAGGGGAACTAATCGCCACTGAAAAGAAGAGCAAGAGACATAGTGGTTTAAAAGTTCAGAAAAGAAAAAGAAAAAAAATAAATAAATACATTTAAAGGAAATGTAAAGCTATTATACAAAACTAGAGGAATTACACAATTAAGCCGGGTGCACACTGTACAATCTTGGCCACAATTTGGCAATCTAAGACAAATTTTGGAAATCCTACAAGATTACTCTGCTCCAAAATCTGTAGTCTTTGATTGCTATTTTGATGTGTTTGCCAACAGCTGATTAATGACAATTGCAATTCATGACCTCTGATGAAATACTGCCAGAGTCAGAAGTTTTGAGGCAGTCTTGCAGTGTGGCTTCTCCTATGACAACCGTCAAATCAAGAACCATTGGGAGTACAGAAAAAAACCCACTTTATCCACACATTATCATCTTTGTTTTTTTTGCCATTTTTCTTTTCAAGACAAGCCACGACCAAATTAACACTAGAAATTTTTAAAGCCATTTCAATTCTGCATGTGAATGAGGCTCATTGGCACTGAATGTCTCATGGATTGATGATGTAAAATTCAGGACGAGTCTTCTTGCATATGTCCTTTTTTAACGAGGCTTGACTGTCATACAGTCTGCATTAATGACAATTGAGATCCCAGTGTAACATGGCTTAGCTGGGATCATGTTCATACAGCCTGACAAGCAACAATCATAAGGATTTTAATAAACCTTACAGGGTGTATCTGTATTTATAGACGAATGAATGAACAAATTGTTGGAAGAAAGCGGAAGGAAGGCAAACCTCTTTGTGCCTCACGGAGTGATGACATCACCACAGTGGCCCACTCCTGTGCTTCCTGCTCACAGCGGAAGTTGAAAGTGATACGATCATGTGGTGGTGTTGCCAAACTCAGTTCATGGCACTGTGGGGACTTGACTTCATAGCAAACAGTCTTGAGGTCAAACTCAGCAATGGACTGAATAAAAATAAACAGAGTTATTTACTTTCACATAACATGTGAAGGTAGTGAGGTAAAACACCCCCCCTACAGTTTTTCCCAAAATAACCACAAGATAAATTTTTATTGTAACTATGGACTACGTTGGCAAGAGTGATGTAGAAGTTTTCACCATGAAGCTCACACTGGTGATGTACTGGAAAGAAAACGGCTTTCACAGTAAATTATCTAATTTTCAACAGTAAAAAAAAAAAGCGTTTTATAGCTTGTTGTTTTCTAGAACATCACAGTTATATGATATGAGAACAGTAGGGCCTGTAGATAGGGAGTACGTGTTATTTAAGAAAAATATAATTATATTTTCAGAATGACATGATTTTTTTCTCAAACATAGTGTGTGTGTTAAAACGCAAATGTATTCTAACTAGTTGGTTGAATAAAAATATTTGGACTTTATATTTAAAAATTACCTCAAGTTAGCATCAGGTAGCTAGTTAGCTAGCCAGTTAGCATCAGCTAACTTTTTTTTTTTCCTTTTCCAAATAGACTATTAGGCTACAATTTTGTAATTCACAATTATTGATTATATTCTTTTTTTATTTTAAGCTAAAACTGCCTGTACTCTGATTTTGGTTTGTCAGACTGGGGGGCATTTTAGCCCACCCATGGGGGTGTTTTGCCCCACAGGTGGGGTAAAATGCCCCCTTGGCACAAATTTAATTTTTGTTAAAAATCTAATAACATGAAAACATTTTTCATACTTGGTTAATGATTTATGCCATTGTCACTAAAACTATGATAACTTTTCTGAACACATTTAACTTTTGTTTCACTGAAAAATAAATGACAATCCGTAAGAGGGGTGTTTTCCCCCACTCTACCCTAAAATTTACATTCACTAATATAATATAGTCCAAGAAATATCCATTTCTCACAAGCAAATAAACGACCTAGCCTATTTAAAACCTATTATCACCTACTAACTTAAAGTGAGGCATTTTTTCACTATTATGAGCCGTCGGCCCATCACATATTTTCATTAAATCGTCGTTATTGTTTTATCTGGTTATATTCATCATTGGGTACACAAGAGCTATCTTTTCAAAACCACATTTTCAGGATCATGAGTGCAATGAGGTTCCAAAGAGACAGCAGGACTCAAATCCAAAATGAAATAATATTGTTTGTTTGGCATCTCTAAGACCCTGAGTATTAAACATTAAACGTATCTGAAACGAAATAATTGGTTTAACTTTTTATTATAATTATTTTACATTTATGTACATACAAATAATAGCGAAGTTTATATCAACAGATTCACGAGGTAGTTTCACTTTCTTTCTTTTTCAGTCTATTACAGCAAATAAAAGTATCAATGCTGAACAGAAGTATTATTGCGTCTAGTAATATTAAATACGTATAGATCGCGTGAAGAGCATTAAGTGTATTTATGACTCAACTCTGAGCAAACTATCAAATTTAGGGGGTGGAGGAAGGATTTCAAAAACAAAGACCAGCAAAACAACATGTGATTCACTCATGTGTGCTCGCCAGAGGGCAGCGCTATATTATGCCTAGCGCAGATACTTCTGGAATTAAAATACTACTATGTTGCGCTTTTTTAAATCAACTCTTCACCAGTATTCAGAGCACCGCAGACTGAAACTTAACGCAAGTTCGACGTTTCCTCACCACGCTGCGTCCAGCCGCGGCTCCGCTGATGTCCCGTAACGCGAGGCGGAATTCCCCTGCCTTCCCTGGGTCCATGCTCAGCTGAAGACGGAGAGATTCGTCTCCGGCCCCCGGGAGACAAAGCGGTCGTATACCTGAGTGGCATACTGACACCTTCACCGACATCAACACAGTGCTACAGGCCGACTGCGAGGCCTCCTGGCAGAGATGAGACGGTGCAGACTGGGCCGGCGGAGGTGTGTGAGTCCACCCGCCTGAGCTCAGCGACATGCCGCCGCCGAGTGACTACTTCAGGCGGGAATATGTCGTATTGACACTCCAGTACCAGCCGGGCTTATGTGCTAATATGATGTTTGGAGATATGCTACGACTCCCTGGTCCGGACACTTACACAAAAGTAGCGGCCTTGTCATCTTTGTTTTAGTTTCTGATTGAGGGCAGCCGAGCGTCAGAGCAGGAAGAAACACGGCTCAAGCGGAGACAGACATTTTACACTGAAAGAGCAGACGCTGCGCCTCCTGCCGAAAACACACTCACATACACTCTGCTTTCTCATCTAGGGGATATCCCAATTTTCCATATCAAGCTTAAATTTCATCTCATGAAACTGTAACTGCAATGTAACTGTGGTGATGTTAACTGTCGTTACAGTTACATGATTGCCCAAAAATACTGGTTAGGCTGTCGTTTACTGTGCTTTTATGTTTTTATTAAGGTTTAATTACACCTTATATCACAGTTAAACCATGAAGACTAGTAAAATCAAGGTCAATATTTCGGATGGTTTTACTATTGTTTTGCATTCAATAATAATAATAATAATAACAAACTTAAACTATCGCTACTGTAGCAAAACCATTCATGTCCCACTGGTTTGATCAGTTTATCCAATGGCAGGCTAGATTGTATACAAAACAGTAACATTCATTGATTTAGTTAAAAAATATGAAATCATATTTACTCTTTAGAATTTTTATTCTTATTTTTTTTAATTTTGATAATCCGAGAAAATGTTCTGTGTTGATTAAAACACGTATGTATAAATAAATGAATAAATAAATAGGCCCTCTCTATTCACGCACTTTACACATGAGCTGGGGGCTACGTCCTAATTGTCACGTCCCACTAGAAGTGGATCGAATTACCACTCAGCATTCTAAACACCTTCTCATGTCTGCTTCTAACTATGCATAAAACCTCGGCATACAATGCCTAAATAATCTGTCTTTAACATTTTTAACATTTAACATTTTTTCCACTGCACAAAAAAAATAAACACTTCGCAAAGAATTCATAAAAGGGTCAATCGCTCTTTGGACATGATTTAAATGACGTGACCATTTAGCCAATGGAATGTCTAGTACATTTAATTGACAGACTAAGTAGCCAATAGAAATGTCTATATTATTTTCCTGAGCACACAGTGGGCGTGGTCATCATCAACGGAAACGTTTGAGACTGCCAAGAGGCGTGGTTTGTACATTGTTTTCGGATATAGAGACTGTTGTTGGATGATTTCGAGATTTTTGCTAACATAAGACAAGAAATAGGAGACATAATCGTTAGCGAGAGGTCGCTAGTGCTAATTTAAGCATCGGTTAATCAAGTCGCGTCATTTAAACCGACGCTTAAATCGTTTTCAGAAGGTAAATTTGTTGTAGGTCAAGTAAGGGGATGCTGCTGCAGTCGCTGTCTTGGAGCTTGACACAATCGCTGAATTTTATGTTGCGTTTAGTCGAAATAAGAGAACAGAAAGTAAGAGAAAACGCCTGCAGAATATGTCCGTCTCGACCGAGTCATTTTCACATTTGCTGAATTTACATTGTACAACGTTTTTTTATTGTTGTCCCGCACCGCGCGTAGACGCCAGAGCATTTTAGCTTTTATTGTGTTGTCAGTTGAACAACTCCGTGAACCGAACCGTCTGTGAGCCGAACTTACTACTCCATTCGCCCAGATTTGTTTTTAGTTGGAAAGTGGCAGTACAACAGTAAAGGTAAGCATTACAATTGTTACACTGTGATATGTCGTCAATACTATAAACCATAACTGGTCAGTTGCTGTCGCTGGATGAAAATAATAGAATGTATTTATTCCTAAATCTCTTCGCTCTTTCATAGTGTAATTTTGTCTTGTTTAATGTTATCAATAAAATGGCCCCACTTTAGTGTTTTTTTATTTTCAACCCACACGCCCAGGTCGATTTATAAAGTAGGAAGTGCTTAAAGGGTTGTTGTTGGGGGGAGGGGGACAGGCAGATGGATGTTATGATTGTCTTACAGTTTTCAGATGTAAAGTCAACAAATTCTTTTCTTTTAATGCAGTTTTATGGTAGATTTATTTTTTATTTATTTACTTTTGCAATACAGAAATAAATACATAATTTTCGTTAATACTATAATAATACATACTATTTTCTTGTTTATATGGACAATTATGCAGTACGTACGTAAAGTTGTTTTTACGTAACGCACTAAAGCGGGAGACATTTAACTTTTTATTTAACAAAGCAACGATACACGCACCCGACTGTTTCCATTTGGGCATCTCCATTACACTGTTTACAACTAGTTGCATCAATAAATTATTTATATTGTAACCGGTTACTCACACACAATGAAATAAAGAGATATTTGGCTTCTGATAAGTGTGTGTATGTGTTTTGTTTTCCAGCTATGAAGCTTTTAGAGAATTCCCGTTTTGAGGCATTGAGCTCCCAGCTGTGTGTTGAAACTGGAGATGCTCACATCCTTGGCAGGTGTGAACTTTGGAAATAATTGCAAATGTTTTTTTCCTTTGAACATTTTTTAACTCTAAGAGTTGTGATTTACAAAAATGTGGGTACCCTGTAACACCTGGGAATATAACAATTTTAAGTGTTCAGGCTTTGCAAATTCTTAAAGAGATAGTTCACCTAAAAATGCCAATTTTGTATTTCACTCACCCTTATGTCATTCCAAACTTTGACTTTCAGCATTTTTATATAGTGCTCAATGTATATGTGTTGATCAAAGTGTATATATGCATAAAAGCCTAAATTAAATCTGTTCATCATATAAAGTGATCATTTCTCTTCGGAAAGACTAGAATCAAATCACACTATTCATATCAATTAATTTTGAAGATCTCATGATTTTTTTTCATCTTTAAAGTTTTTGTGGAATGAGCTGTCAATGAGGGGACATAAATTTCCTTAGGTTTTATTAAAATACCTTCATTTGTGTTTAGAATATGAATAAAAGTCATAAATTAATGAATGACATACAGGTGAGTAAATGGTGACAGTATTTTCACTTTTGGGTGAACTATCCCTTTAAATCATTTAAATGTCTAGAATGAATGCGCAGAATAATGAATATACAGTTCTGAAGTATGTAATTGGGTACGAAAGGCTCTTTCTGAGTGCAGACTCTGTAAAAAATATTAAGAATCCTTATCCAGTACATACTAACAGCTGGAAGATTCATGGAAATTCGTTGGTCAAAAGGAGCAGTAACCCTGGATTTAGGTTGCTTTAGATGTCAGGTGTCTGTTCTGGTAAACATCCTGTCACACATCAACATGCACATATTTTGATTCTTCCTGTGGTTGTTTTAGTGTCAAAGCATCATGTGCATAAGTGTTTTAGCTTTTACTCTGCAAACATTAGCATGTTTCAGCTCAGTGCAGGAACCAGCAGAAATAAGAAAGTTGCTGAATTATTATAAATGATAGCAATTCTTATCTTATGTCAAAAGAGTGTAATTTTAGCAACTGTGTAGTTCTATACTTTTAACAACTTCAAACGATGTCACAGTGACGCAAGTGATATTGAACCCAATTTATTGGTTTTTACTAATTGTACACTACTTGTTTCTTTTTGCTGTTAGGTTTAAAACTATATTGTATTGTTGTCTTTCACTTTGTGAAGATGTTATGCAAGGATAAGGGGGTCTGATATACCTAGAGTAAAGACGCGATTGTTGTACCCGTGACACAGATTGCAGTGTCCTCTAACACATACCACTGTGGTTATTTAGGGGTGCATGTAAACCCAGCTGAGATTCATATGTTCTGCCAGCTTCTTTAGCATTTAGTCTTGTTATTGGATTAGTTTAGAGTACAGTACAGAGAGATCAAATGTGGTATCTCAGAACACAGATGCCAATACCATTTATATCTATATCTTTTAATAGTGCTCACAATGGTATCAGTGTATGTGTACAACTTCAAACTAGTGAAGAGCCTAACTAACCAATGCATGCATAGTTGCCTTGGAACCATCTCTATTTACTAACAGACACCATCAGTATCTTGTTACAGCTACTCTCAAACCGTCTAGTTCGGTGTGACGTGTCATTCTTCAAACTGATCTTTACACACCAGACACATACAGTTTATGATACAGTTCAACCTTTGTTCAACACCGTTTGCTTGTTTCTTCCACTGATTTATGGCGCTTCAACACAGGGCTACAGTGTCCCAAATCATATGATTCTCCTCTGTGTCCTGCTACAGCCTTTGCCCTTTACCTATAAATAATCACGTCTGTGGACTGTTACTGGGACTGTCTAAAGTTGCACAACCTCTCTTGCATAAGCCAGAAAGATAAACACGCACGATATTCCCATGTCCTCCCCCCTCGCTCTACATCTGTGACATTTTAGCCAAGCCTAAAAATATAGGTTTGGAAAAGCCCAGCAGTTGAGTTGGGATGATTAAAACATTTTTGAAATCACACTCAAAGAGTTAGAATTTTACTGCAATACAAAGAAGTTTGTAGTATCTTATATAAATCCCAAGTAATATATTATGCTGATATTTGTGAGTGCAATTGTTTGTATAGTCATTAAATAATCAAGTCAATCCCTTTCTTATTCGTTTTCTCTTTTCCTAGGATTGAGAGCTACTCGTGTAAGATGGCAGGTGATGACAAGCACATGTTTAAGCAGTTTTGTCAGGAGGGGGAGCCACATGTTCTTGAAGCTCTGTCACCCCCTCAGTCCAGCAGCGCTCCAAGCCCTAACCTGTAAGCCTTAACACACAACCATAGGTTTCACTTCAGCTATTGTGGTCACTCTACACAATATCTCTCGTGCGCTTTCTTTTAGATTGGGGAAGAGTGGGGAGGATGGAGAAAACCCACTAAGTGATAAGTGTTGCAGGAAGACCTTGTTCTACCTTATCACCACCCTGAACGAGTCGTTCCGGCCTGATTATGACTTCAGTGCTGCCCGTGCCCATGAGTTCAGCCGAGAGCCCAGCGTTAACTGGGTTAGTTTGACTGGCTTCCATTGTATTGCAATAATGTTTCTGCTGGGTAAAGAACTTTTTATGTGATGTTATATTATTAAATTTCAGGTAAAAAGGTTTTTAGATGCACTGTCTAGAATTGAGAAAATTTAAAAAATTCAAGGCAACACTATGCAATCAGATTTATAAGTTCTCTAAATGATTGTCTTAATTGTCCCAAGTAACACTCCTTTTTTTTTGTCTGTTTTAATTTGTTCACAAATTGTAAAATGTAAAAAACTTTGTATAGATACCTACAGCTTTCTTGAAAAATTTCAGTTAGTAATACAGTAAATAGATCTTTTTTTTTTTTTCATATCATCCTTCATAAACAAAGATATTTGGGATGTAGATTGAAGGGGTTGTATATGAACCTCAACACTTGACACACTATCCTCAAGAATGGTGAAAATCAACAAATGTTGAACAACAAATAACAGTAATGACAAAACAACAGCAAAATTTAAAATAAAATATCAGCAAACAGCAAAAAATGTATTCATGTTGCAGTGCATGCTGGGAACTCAACATTTAACTTGTTAGTAATAATATACCTCAATATGAAATTCTTTGTTCAGACAACTATGTTTGACTAGTTAGGACTAGTAATTCACACATTTTTTGTGAATCAAATGGTCCCATAAACTGTAAAATGTAGTTTAGTATGATTGTTTCCTAACAGTCTGTTTGTGTCCTCCAGGTGGTTGACTCTGTTAACAGCAGCCTTTGTTCTGCTGTGGGGGAGCAGTTTAACTCTTTAGGACCAGAACTGTGGAATGCCATTGATCAAGAGATAAGCCTGCAGGGCTGTGACATCTATAGGTGTGTGATGAGTAAAGAAATAATTTCTCCCTCATTAAATGTTTTCTGTACATGTATTTTACTAACAGCCATTATGTTGTTTGTAGCTACAACCCAGACCTTGACTCTGACCCCTTCGGTGAGGAAGGCAGCCTGTGGTCCTTCAACTACTTCTTTTACAACAAGAAGCTTAAACGCATTGTATTTTTCACTTGCCGCTCAGTCAGGTCAGTAATGACTCACTGTACACACATTATAAAAGTCATTTTCTAGCCATTTTCTTTTTTTTCTTCTTTTTTAACATCATGTTCTTTTCAGTGTCCTCAGTAGTTATGGTCGCAGTGGGCTTGACAATGAGTTGGATATGGAGCTGGATGATGAAGAGGAAGTGTACAGCTTCATGGAAGACAGGTGAGATTGTTTTAATGACGACATCTTCATACAATCCATGAGGGCTCTAGTTGTCCTAGACAATTAAATCTGAAAAAAAAAAAGATTGTGCTTTTTACAATATGTAATAGGTCTGTGAGCCATCTCAATATATGTGTTTGCCATTGTCTTTTAAAAAGGTTTCTCTTGTTCTGTTTTGCAGGTTCCCCCAAGCTCTGTGTGTCTAAAGCTTTCTCAGGGATGACAACCTGTGCTTCAGCCAAAGGGCCTCGCTGTTAACTTTGCACCCAGTTTCTTCTTTCCTCTTTTTAGGAGAAAAAAAAAAACTTTCAAAGCTTTATTTTCTGGGGATTTTCTTAAGTGTGTGTGTGCGTCTCATTTTTACTTCACTGTGGACTGAAGAGAAGAAAAAAGATCACAAACTGGCTGAGAGGAATTCCAGGAGAGCTGCTGGGACCAGTTTTGACAGACTCATTTAAGCATTGGCTGAGACAAAACAAAAACCACTGGAAACCAGCACATCCTAGGAGTGAATGAAAGTCACATTTAGACACCAGCATTTTGACAGTGGAGAATATGAACACACTTTGGAATACAAAGACTGCATGCCTTCTGGATTTGTGCCCCTCTGTTTTATTGTTGGTTCTCCTAATATTTCTCTCTTTTTTTTTTTAGGGCGGGGGTTTGGGGGTGTTCAGTCAAATATTTTTATCAAAATCAACTTAACAGGTACTCCCCCCCCCCCCCCCCCCCCCCTCTACGTATATTTACTGGGATTTAAACCAATGATCCTTGAATTGGTAGTATTGTGCTCTGGCAAACGAACTCTAGACATGCTAGACTTATTTTCCTAAAATCTTTATATAAGGTTGAACTATAATTCATTTATTTTAGTATACACTGCACTGATTATTATTATTATTAAATGTCTGCAGGTTTCACTTTTGTTGCTGCAATTTCTTTGGCTTTCTGTAATATGGGCTTTGCTATGAGTTTACCAACTGTTGTTATTTTGGCATACCTGAATGGTGAACATGCAAACCAAATATTGTTGACACTTTCAAGGCTGGTGCACCCGAATCTGTCCTTTATTGTGGTTTTTTTTTCATAACGATGTGAAATGTTTTTTTTTTTTTTTTTTTTTTTTTTTAAATAACAGCTCTGAAGGAAAATGTGAATGGAAGCTGTCTTGTTGCTAGATAGCATCTGTGACAATAAAAGTACAGGTTAATCAGTTTGGTCTTATCTCTTTAATATTCCCTTTTATCTCTTCCATTTCAGTGACTGTCTAAATTTTGAAATACTTTACCTTAATACCTGGCTTTGTGTTTAATCCTGTGCACAAAACCAAATCATTTTTTATAACTCTTCTTGAGAATTAAATATTTTGCTCATACAAACTTTGAAAACTAAAATTAGAAATAACTAAGGTATAACGTTAGTGTAACAATCACTCTTTACAGAAAAGCCTGTGTGCTCGCCTTATAATGTAAGACGAACCACCAACAATCCATTTGTTGATCTTAAAGCGATAAAATGTATATATTGTGAAAACGCAAAACCAATTCTTGTCAGAAGTTGCAAATCTTCGTTAATCTTTCTCGTGTATCTTGGGATGTTTTTTCTGTACATATCGTCGCTGTTATTTGGGTTGGTCGCCAAATAAATACGTCTTTTTTGCGTCATCAAAGGGCGACTGTTCAGTCGTAAACATCGGGCAGGGAGTCGGAAAGGCATGGAAAAACACTCCAGATATTTAAACCATTATTAAGATTCATCTATATCGCACAGAGTTACATTGTACATGTCCGTTGCTCATGTTCAGCGTATTGTTCTCAAGCTATAAAGCAGGCATTAATGATATACAACCCGCTAAAAGCTGAGCATATTAAATCCTATATTTAGGGTTGTAGACATTTAAGACGTTCGTGACATTCAGATGGCTGTTAAACGTGTCTAATTGAATGTAACATGTAGTTAGTATGCGGGATTACAATGTGATGAGGGAGATCATTTTGTAACTGTTAGCTGCTTTCGGGGCATTCTGGAGAGAAAAAAAGGTTTGACGATTCTTTACTCTCATGTTAATTATTCATTATCATGCTGATTAGTAATACTCTCTGATGCTGTCCTCATTTGTGCAGAGATGGTGCTGTCTTTGGTGAACCTGTGTGCTCGGGAGGTGGTGAGCGACCACAGCTCTTCGCAGTATTGGTTGAGTTGTGTGCCGCGGGAGCTCTACCGAGCGTTGCTGGACGCCGCCTTCTCCCACTGCCGTCCTCTGGCCGTCGGTGAGCTCGTCCAGCGGTGGCCCGAGCGAAAACTGACCGCTGGAGGAAACAGAAAAGCGGGCGAGTGCCCTCCGAACCGCCTCTGCGTTCAGGCTCTGCTGCTAGCTGTGGTCAGGGGACTGACGGACAAGAGGTACGGATGAGCCTACACGACGCTTTTCATTTTAATGAAAAAGTGAGCCATAAAAAAGACAACCTCAGGATGTTATACATAGAAATTAATTTCGTCATCATAGCATGTGACATGTCTCTGACCTTTAAAGATGAGGAGCAGCATGGATAAATATAGGTAGAAATGTCATTGATGCCCTGCTCCTTTCACCATACTAGTAGTAAACAAGTTAATGAGGCACACATGGATGTCAAATAATATATGAAAAATAGTTGGGTGTGAAGCATGTAATTAAAAGATAAAATATTAAAAATAAATACTATTTATACAATTGCAATTTAAACTTTTCAACCCCCAGAGACTGTAATAATTTACAAATGTAAGCTTTTCTAAAGATTTTTTTCAATTGCATCTATAACGGTTAAATTCAAACTGATCATGTCAATATATAATGTAATGTGTTTAAGTCATGGGATTTTTATTTATTTATTTGTTTGTAATAGAGCTGTTTCATAATTATTCTTTGGAAACTCTATAACAAAACTGAGTTAGCTTAAGCTGTTACACATGCATACATTTAGCCCATGCTAAAGTTGAGTAGCAAATATGGCCACAAAAGCTATAGAGAACAATTTGTTCTATTACATTAAAAGTTTCTAAAGACGGCTGACAGTCTTATTATTGAAGAAAAAGCACAATATCATCCAGGGGAATAAAATGTTTGATTAGTGCAACTGAAAAAAAAAAAAAAAAAAACGGTTTACTGCCATCCTTGCAAGATGGTCTGATGAAAGGAGGAAAAAACATTTAAATGCAGAGTTCAAGAACACTAGACAAACATGGCCTTCATGTTGGGATATCATGCCGAATGACCCCTCTTGAACAGGAAAACATAAAAGGCGAACTTGAATATGGTAAAATTAATTTGGATAGACCTGTGGAGGTCTGGAAAAATGTTTTATGGAGTGATGTAACCAAACTAGAACTTTTTGGACCCATGGATCAGCAGTATGTCTGGATCGAAAAAGGCAAAGCTTATGAGCAGAGGAACACCACCTTCATGTTATGGTGGTGCTTTGCTTTTGCAGGAAGTGGAAATCTTGACTTTATGAAGGACATCATAGATTCCTTGAAATATCAGGACAGTTTGGCAAAGATTGTACTGCCTTCGGTGCAAAGACTGAAGCTTGAAGATCAATAGACTTTCCTACAGGACAGCCGTCCCAAAATACATCCAAATCTACTTACGCTTGTTTCAGAGATCAGTCGTACAATGTTCTTGAGTTCAGTTTCAGATTAAAATCTCATTGAAAATATTTGGTGGAATTTGAAGAAAGCAGTAGCAACGTGAAATCCAAAGCAAGGAATGGACCAAGATTTCTGTAGAGAGGTAACAGAAACTACTAAGCACTTTCAGGCAGCGTTTATTTCAATGAATGTTATAAAGAATAAAATATTGATTCTGCACAAGTTTAAATCTGTGTGTATACACAGTGTTTCACAGTCATTTTGTTTTCTCTCTATCACTGTCTTTTTGTGTTGGTTTATATTGAGTCTTTCATATCTATTCAAGCATTATTTACAAGCTCTCTTATGTCCCTCTCTTACCAGGTGTTGCCTGCAGATGCTGGATCTTAGTGGACTTCAGTGTGAGAATGGGAAAGTTGAGGACTCGATGGGTGGATGGTCCCTCAGCGTTGCCCTTTGCTCAATGGTGCTACAAGCTCGATCTGCTGCCTCCAGGGCTCACAGGAGAGATGGAAAAAGAGGACTGGAAGCAGAACGTGACCGGGGGACCATCAAGCGAGACCGGGGCAAGGTAGGGTGCGGGAATAGTGGTGAAGGGAGTCAGGGAGGACACCGAGTGGAAGAAGTAGAGAAGATGGAGTGCAGAACTAATGAACAGATGTTTCCAGGAGATGAGTCAGTAAAGGGTGTCAGGAGGAGGATGGAGATCCAGAGAAGAAAGACTTTATCTGAGGGGAAATCAAACACCAGCAGCAATAACAGTAGTTTATGCGACCAAGACTGGGACGAGGTAGTTATGGTCCATGTCAGGGCTGACCTTTTTGTCAATTCCCGTTCCTGGGAGCGTGTCCGTGATGCCCTTAGTCAACCAGGCCCACTGCGGCTCCACTGCCGTTACCTCCGTGTGGAGGAACTCTCAGCGCCCTCCATAGCTTCTTTGTTGGGTCTCTTGCCTCAGCAGGATCTCCTCGGTGTGGACATCCGCTACTCCAGCCTTGGGGTGTCAGGCCTGGCTATGCTGCTTCCACTGTTAGCTCCCTTTCCTCAGCTGCACTCTCTGAGACTGCATTACTGTAACTTGGATTTACAGCGCACGCAGCCGGGCCAGCAGGGGGCACTTCAGGACATGTCTAAAGGACTGGGTTCACTGAAGAGACTAAAGAGATTATGCCTGACTGCACTCCGACTGCCAGGACACCTGCGCCTGCTGCTCAGGTACATTCATACACGCGGGATTAAACAGCTGTGTTTATCAAGTCCACTCATACACTCCTACAATACATACACTTCATTATTTTACTTCTTTTTTTTTTTTTGGTCCAGATCGATCTATATATATATATATATATATATATATATATATATAAAATAAAAAATGCAATTTAATGCAATCATGAATAAACCTCTTCTGTAAGGATTTTAATGTTTTAAATTCCTGAATTCAAGTCACCTTTTTATTTAGTGCTTTATACAACAGAGATTGTTTCAAAACATTTTCAGGGTAGAAAGAAACAGAATCAGAGATGGAAACTTCATCAAATATGACAAATCCAAATTCTGCTGTAAAGCAGCTCTAAAAAGACAGTGGTGTCATTATTCAGCTCCAGTAAGTTCAGTTAAACAGTGTTTAATCAGTTCAGTTTAACCGCCTAAAGTTTGTTAATTATTTATCATGAAGTTCAATTCAGTGATGAGCAGCTTAACTGAAGCCGGTAGTTTTGTTGTCCAGCTTGAGACAGTTTAATGTTGATTAAATCCAGTTAAATTATAAACAAATTCGATTCAGCAGTAAATCAGCTTGATGCGATTTACTTCGATTTGCTGCAACGACATGACTGAATATTAAGTGTCCCAACTAAGCAAGCCAAAAGGCTATTTTTTTTTTATTTATTTAATTAAATTTAAAATTTTAATTACAATTATTTCAAACTGTCAAAAAATGTCAGGGTGATACATTTGTTATTATATTACAATGAAAAAGCTTGATTAGAAGATATTTTTTTTGGGAAAAACATTTAGTTTAGTATATCATTTCTCATTTTTTTTCTCATCATATCATTTTTAACAAACATTTGTTTTAACAAGTCATGTGATCCAACCAACAAAATTCGTAAGATTTGACCAGCATGTAGAAAAAGAAATGATAAAACTAATATCATAGAGAGGAGTCCTGGGGGCAAAATATAGAAATATAAATACATGACACTATTTTATATATTTTTGGTATGTTTGATATTTTGCTTGGAAAATGTATGAAAGTTTTTCAAAACCATATGAAAGCAACATTTCTGTGGACCTGGCGCGTTTAAGTTTTCTCTCTTGTTTGCAGCTCTCTTTCCCAGCCTCTGGAGGTGCTAGAGCTGCCATACCTGTGCCTGACCTCCACTGACCTGGCCTACCTCTCCTGCAGCCAGCACGCGCCATTCCTGAGAGAACTTGACCTGAGTGAGAACTGGCTTGATGAATCATCCTTGCCCTCTCTGCGCCGTCTCTTAGCTCAAGCCGAAAGCTCTCTGTGCCAGCTTTCACTTTGTGGTTGTGGCCTCTCAGACACTCTCCTGGGTGCTCTTCTTCCCTCCC
Organism: Acrossocheilus fasciatus; assembly: GCA_036784905.1. Classification (NCBI taxonomy): domain Eukaryota; kingdom Metazoa; phylum Chordata; class Actinopteri; order Cypriniformes; family Cyprinidae; genus Acrossocheilus; species Acrossocheilus fasciatus. Next base: position 23,220,358 of record CM071944.1, read on the forward strand.
TGTCCTGCTGTCGGGCTTTACGTAGCTTAAGACTGGCCTTAAACCCGCTCTCTAGAATGGGACTGCTTTCCCTGGCCCGTACAGCGGCAGGAATCCCTTCTCTTCGTCTGCTGCTCTATCCCAACCCACTGGAGGAATATGAGCCTGGGCTGCCGGCTCTCCCCTCCAGTGCTCAGCTGCTGGATTGGCCTCTGCTAGAGGAGTCTGAGGCCAGAGACTTGACGCTGAGGTTACTAGATGAGGTTCTGAACTTGAGAGGACGATCTCGGGACCTTCTTGTGACCTCTGACCTTCTAAACTACAGCCCAGACTTGACTGTAGATGATTAAGGGGTGAATGTCCCAAAGCTCACTCTCTTAATAAGTGTGACAATCAAAACTATGCTTAGTACTTTCAGATTGTTTTAACCACTTGTGGTTGCCAAGCTTTTTCAGTAATAGCAAACCTTAGCTTATACACACAAAGTCATATAAAAAGTTTTGCTAGTGGAAACCTTAGCATTATATTGCATGCAGCTTCTCACATGAAATGATTTTGATTTGCATTTGTTTGCTGTGTTGTGCGTAATGTATGGGTTTTATTGCCTTAAATCGTACTGTAATAGGGCAATGTTTATGGCAAGCACCAACAGAAGGAACCAAGACACCTCTTAATTTTTTTTTTAACTAAACTTGTTGGCTTTTCTGAATTTTCTATGCTACCAAAAAAAAAATAACAATCTGTTTTGTTTTATTTCTGTGTGAATATTTAAAATGTTCAGGTTCTATATTGTGAAACGCTTTTCAATCTTATCTGCTTTCTCACAAATCTAATTTAATCTGACCGTGTTCAATGTCTCATGAAGGAAATCAAGACCTCAAGGGATCATTTACTGGAAAATGAAAATATTTGAAGTAAAATATTTTAATACTTAATAATTTAATTTAATTTAATACTTTAATAATTTTTATTTTATACAAATTTGTATTATTTTGTCACTGTCAGTGGGTATGCAGTGTAGAACATCATCAGAACGCTATCTTGAATGAAGAAGCCCTGTCGCATACAAGTATTATTATTGTCTACATTTAATTTACTGTCATTTTCTATTATACTTTGACAAAATATCTTAAGTATTAATATACTGCAAATCGAATCTCGTGATTCAATCTAATTCCAAAACTTTTCTTGAATATTCTTAATACTTTTCTTTTCTCTCTATGTATTAACTATTCTTCTGTGCAATGGAGGTGTGAATTTTCACTGCCCTCACAATTTGATTTGATTACAGTTAGGAGAGGGTAACAATTTGATTATAAAATGACCCTCGATGCATCACATCCTCCATAAAATAATTAACAAAAAAAATGGAATAAATAATCGCAATTAATCTATTAATTTATTTATTTATCTATCTGTCTGTCAGGGAGAGGATTAGGGTTAGAGTTGTTCAAACAGTATATCATGCCATCATTTGACCCCTTCATCCATCCTAAGGCCAAAATACTAATACCAATACCAATACCTATACAGTTTACTGGGCTGCACAGAATTTGCAAGGCTTGCTCTGCATGGGGTCAGCCCGTGTTTTGTTGCTGCTCCACACAGCACAACTTCCCCAGCGCTCAAGAAGGTGTCATGTAAAGCAAATTGCTTTTCAAAGTACTAGCATTCACTCTATATCCTTCCACAATAAAACAAGCTATATGTCTCAAACATTCAACTGTCAAGTATGTACTAAAAGACTTCAAGATGATAAAGTTAGTTTGATCATAATACTTTAGATTTGTGTAATTTGATGCATCATAGAGATAGTCTATCACAGCTTTAATGCAATGCTTTTGGAAATAACTATCTGTAATATTGTACATGGGAGCGTTCCAGGAAGAAGTATCTTTGTGGTGAGGGGCGTCTGAAGTGCTGAAAATCCAGGGAAAAGGGGAATGAAGAAAGTGTGACATGAGCCACTGGTAGAGAGAGGAACCGTGGGAAATCCATCAGCACAGGTCGATATGGCAATGGTGGCAGCAGATGTCCTGTTGGTTTAAAATGAAGATGGCTGGATAAAACAAAACCTTGGACACAGTACAGTATACTAAAATACAGTATAGCAAAACTGAAGAGTGAAAAAATCATTTCCATATTCCTTTAAGGCTGCTTTTCTGCATAAGTTAGATTTCCACTTGAACTGAACATTAGAAACGAACTTAACATATTTTAGTGCCACAGGCATAACAGACTGATAGCTGTGTTTAGTTTAGTTTAACAAATGAATGCTGAAAGTCTGACTGAAATACATTCTAACCTTGAGGCTCCCGTATCCTAGACATGCTGTATGTCTCTCCCAGGCGCTGAATTGGCTTCAGTCTAAACAAAAACACAGATAGATTTCTCATCATTTTAAACACAGACAACACTTATTTTAAAGAGCATTTCTTGGTTATGCAAACTATTTAAACATAGATGCATTCAGTATTTTATGAGGGTCTTTTTTGAGTAGGACAAATTTAGCTGGTTTTCTTTAAATATTTGTTCATCTTATTTCTAAACAGACTAGAGGAAAAAAAAATTTCAATACATTTTAAATACAAAAAAATATACAACAGACAAAACCAAATGATATTGAGAGTCCCTCTGTTAGTATGACATACCTAGGCAAGTCTGAAGGCACGATGACAGCATCTTTCCTGCCCTCTGGTGGTGGTGGTCGAGTCTGTTTGCCTTTTTGCACAGAGCAGAAATATTTGAGCACCTCCACAGGTGCGAACGCACTCTGTATTCCTTCACTGCGTAGGAACACAGACCCACTGTGCACCTGTTAAGCACAATACAATTCAAATTAAAAAAACTTGTTCTCCTCAAAAATCTCTCTCCCAATCTGATATCTGCTCCATACCTTGTACTTTCTGGTCCAGGTAAGCAGCCAATGGCTGGCCATGTCTCGAAGTCTGTGGTGCTGGTTAGGCTTATGCTTCATCAGGGAGTTCCAGGACTCTAATTCTGGACATAACCACAGTTCAGCTTCCTCCACACCCAGCCTTTGCAGCACACACAGTACTAAAGCCCTGCCAGAGATACAACAATAGAATGGTAAATTCATCCATATATATTGTATATTTCACAATAATAATGGCAATTGGGTGTCACTTTGTTTAAAAAAAAAAAAAAAACTGGTGGAGACAGTTTGTTAACACTCAAAAAACAAACATGAAAGCAACTTTTCAATGGGTATGCTCTGCAGTTGCTACTAAAGTAGGCCATTGAAAACCATCTACATTGTATTTTGTATTGCGTTAAACAAGGCAATATTCCTTACTTAAGATCAGCTTCTTTATTTGCCAACATGGCGAGTAGCTCCACAATGGTGTCAAAACCATCAGGACTCAGATACACCAGCACATTCAGCAGCTCACCGACAAAATGCTGTTCCTCCCTTGACTGCAAAACACATACTCACATATTCATACATGTTCTTATATTGAATAGACTCATCTGTAGTGTTAACAGAGAATTCATACAACTTGTATGCTCTGTATTTATACATGAAATTAAACAAACTTTAGAAGTTGCTACTAAAATGTATATTCATCTATGCCTGTATGGATTTATTCTAGTATCACAATTTGATTTACCATGTTTTTGTGAATGCTGTTTTCCAGGCAAACCAGCAGTCTTGTACTGAGAGATTCTTTGTGTAACACCTCCTGCTGTATTAGCATAAGTAATGCATTCAGGATGCTATTCTTCTGAGCCACGCTGCAAGACATCATGAAGTTCAACAGATGCTTGCAGAATTCCTTGGGGCATAAAGAACTCAAAATACACTGCAAGGATAAATTAGAATGATGCATAAATTAGAAGGAGACTGAGATGTGTATACTGTTTTATAAAGAGTACGCAGGAATGGAAGAGTCCTTATGATAGGCTCATTGTGTTTGTATTCAACTTACACTCAGATCAGGAAACATCTTCTGAAACCACTGTTCATCTACAAACTGCAGGAGGAACTCGGGTAGATGTGAGGTGGGAGAGGGAGGGACAGAGGTGAGTAAAGTTGGGGCAGGTTTGGAGGGTGGAGTCAGAGGGGGTGTAGGACTCTTTATTGGTGGAAGGGGCTTTTGTGGCTGTAAACATAAAGAGAGCAAATTAAAAAGAGTACAAGATGAAGTGGTTATGTGATAGCATTCCATTCTTTTCTTAAAATGTGGTCACATACTGTTTTTATACCCTGCAAAATTCAGCTTACGCAACTTAGTCAGTCCTTAAATGATTTATGTAATTTTACTCAAACACATGTGACTAAAATGAACATAAACACACAAAAAACATCCTAACAGGGTATATGAGTGTCTCTGCCACTGGTGAAGGTGTAAGAGGGCTCTTCTGTGTTGATGGAGTCTTTACGACGGGTGTAAGATGCATGTCAGCCTCTTCCCTCTTCTTCTTCTCTTCCTCTTCATTATACAAGCGTTGCACTTCATCCAGTTCGCTCTGCTCATGACAAGAGAAAAAAAACATTATACTTTTTACAATATTTTTGATTAAATCTCAGAGGTCTCTGACCCTCCATAGATAGCAAGGGTCCTACAATGATCAAGACACAGAATTGTAGTAAGGACGTTGTTAAAATAGTCCATGTGACATCAGTGGTTCAACTATAATTTTACAAAGCTACGAGAATATTTCTTGTGTGCAAAGTAAACAAAAATTACAACTTTATTCAACAACTGATTCTCTTCTGGGACGGTCCTCTGCCATTATCGGTGAGAGAAGAAATCGTTGAATAAAGTCATTATTTTTGTTTTCTTTGTGCACAAAAAATATTCTCATAGCTTTGTAAAATCACAGGTGAACCAGTGATGTCACATGGACCATTTTAACGATGTCCTTACGACCTTTCTGGGCCTTGATCATAGTAGGACCATTGCTGTCTATTCAGGTTCAGAAAGCTTTCGGATCTTCATTTAGGTTCTGAAGATGAACAAAGGTCTAATATATTGTCATGGATATATTGTGTATGTAAAAATTATAATTTTGTAATAAAACAACTCATATGTATTTAATACACAGTATCTCACCTGTGTTTTAGGAGAATGTAGTCTCGTGGATAAGCCATCAGTGAAGGAGGAAGGGCTCAGCGGAGGAAGCTCAGGTAGTTTAGGTGGAAAAAGTATAGCATACACATCAAACATATCTTCTTCTGGAATCTAGATGAATGATGTGAAATCTTGATATTGGCAGTCATTTACACAAACTCATTTGGATTTATTTGGAAAATATTGTCTGAAAATACAGTAAAAGTGGAGACTGATGACAACCTTACCCTTATATCAAGAGGTTGCCTGTAAATTAGACCCAGGTAATTATTGAAAGCCTCTCGTTTGGATTCTATGTTGGCTGGTTTTCTCCTTCTGCACTCAACGTCTCCTTTTTGCAAGGATTCCAGATCTTTATGTATTGCCATAAGTGCCCCAAAATCCTTTAAGGCAAACATATGGATGAGCTCTGACACACACACACACACACTTACATTTGATACTTACTGGATCGTTTATCCTATCATGACTTTCAGGACCATCCTTTTTAGTAATATGGCAACTCTCTGTCCTAGAGTTAGATGTCAAAAGCAAAGGATAAGGATATGGATGTGTAGAAATGTATGTTATTTGAGTAGAAATTTACCTGCATTCACAGCTCATGATTGGGATCCAGGATTTGGGTAATTCAGAGTCTGGATACCATTTCTAAGTGGGTAAGTAAAGTGAATACATTCAAAATGAATAATTAATTTTGTGTGAACAGACGATACAGACTATATATTGTGTGAACCTCCTTTGTTCTAGAATAAACTTTAGTGGAGTAAACCTACAGTAAAGTATTTTTATTTAGCCAATACTCTGAACTGTTTTTAACATCAGTGTTGATAATGACATCAAGAGGCTGACAACTCTTCAAACAGTTTGATTAAAAGTACTTTTAAATAAGCTGAATGCCATCTGATAACATTTGAAGCTGTACTTGTGTCCTGCTGTCCAGAGGCAGTAGTTGTGTGCGGGGGATTCTGTAGAGGTCTCCTGTGATACCCAATAGCAGGTCTCCACTCTCACAGTACGCCAAACACTCTGGCTCTGCATTCAGCTCAAGAATTCTGAAACAAACAACGCAAAATTAAACTGGTATGTAATGATAATCAAAGTTTTTATTTTTGTTTTGTGGAATATACACAACTACAAGCAAAAAGTCCTAACCTAAGAAGGTGGTTTTCCATATCCCAGATCCGTACAGTCCCATCCTGACTGCTTGAAGCAAACATGCTCAGCTGATGACAAGCACAGAGGCCTAGGGAAACATAAACAGACCGTCTTAATCTCAGGAGGGTCAGGGTGTGATTTACTTTAATCTCATGAAACCTGTCAATTCCTGGGTCATATTTCAACCCAATATTACAAAAAAAAAAAGAAAATTCCCATTTATGACACTTAAGATTTTTATGAAAATTCATTAGGACATTTTGTTCAGGCTTTTTATCCGATAAATTTTTTTTTTTTTTGAATTATTATTATTAAAATCAGCACAAATTCAAATCTGTACATACTTTGTGGGAAACTGGCATATTGAGTATGTTTGCTTGCTTTTGGTTATGTCAAAGTACATTATAAGCTATTTTATAATATTAGATATCTACCAAAATAGAGTTTACTGTCTCTAACCTGTGATTTTGTTGTGATGCTTTTCATTGGGTTGCTGGTCAGATCTGCTTTGGCTGTCTAAGCTATATTGCACCAGGCTATAAGTATCGTTCTCAGGAACTTGTAAGGCGAGAGTGAGTTGGGTTCCCATCAGTGCCATCAAAACAGGAGGCAGATCACACAACACACTGCAATGGAGACTCAAACACTGCTGAGCACATGGGAACACACGCCAAACCAGCAAAGCTTTATCTTCACCTGCAATATAAAGTCATCAAGATTATCATCAGCAGATAGTCTGCTTGAATGCAGTGTGGTGATGTAGTAGAGTGTGTGCACCTGCAGTCAGCAGATAGCCACTGTTGGGGTATGCCTGCATGCTGCTGATGTTCTGGTTGTTGTGAGCAGAAGTTCTGAACTGGATTTTGCCAGAATGCATATTAAGCACAGACACACAACCACCACAATGGCCCAGTATAACCAGAAACCTGCGAGAGACACACAAGCTTAGGATGTACCTTACTTTACTTAAAAGGAAAATAAAATTAAGAAATAATAAATGTTGAGAAAAAGAACTTTGAAAGACCTCTTATGACAAAAAAAAAAAAAAAGTACCACAAATACAAACCTGTTTTTTGCATCATGTAGAAGTTTTATCTTCTTTGGCTTGTGTGATCTCTGCATCTGTAAGGATCTCCATTCTTCCTGTCCAATTTGCATATCTTTAACATCATTATATAAGACCATGCAGCAAACTGTGCCTATATTTGCTTGTATCTGCCCACCTGACCATTTCCAATGCTCTATCCCATGCCACTCATCCAGTATTGTTACTGGATTAGTCAATGTACTAGCAATAGTTACCACTCCATCCTCAGTGAGGACCAGTAAGATCTCTTTAGGTACACAGTAATCAGCACACTTTACTCTTCCAATGGCTTGGAATCTAGTGAGCACTTCACCCGTTTCTTTTGTGACAACTGTGACATCGCTGTTTCCATGGATACAAACTACACAGGCACGGAAGGAAGGGGGGGTTGGTGGGGTCAAGATTTGGCGGACAGGACCTCTTAGGACCCCGTCCAGTCTGCAGTGTAGATTGTAGAGGCAGTTGAAGGTCCAGAAGTCCACACTGTTGGTGGAGTATGAGAAGAAGGTGCCAGCACTATCTGGGCCTCCCATGACTAGAGGAGGTGGGCACCCATTAGGAATGGATATAGTCTGGACTTGGTCTCCAACTTCTGGTCTCCAGCATCTCAAAGTACCATCAAGAGAAGATGACAACAACAGGCCAGAGACAGGACACAGAACTAGAGAAGTGACAAGAGCTGGAGGAAGGACACAAAAACACACACTCATGATGGTAGTAGACTCTATTGTCACTGAAATACTGTTGTGAACTGACAAAGGTCTTAAGTGCTGCTGGTTTACATGGTTGATATTTAATATAATTTCAACAATGCAATTGCAAAAACTGTCACTCATCACTCATACTTTGAAACTTTATTAACAGTGAAGTTAATTTTCTGACCAGTATGTCCCACAAAGGCCATCTGAAGTTCCCAGTCTGGTCCCCACACTCGGATTGTCATATCTGATGCAGTAACCACAATACGCCTAAGTGGACAGTAGACCATCCCTGTGATTTCCCTAAAAAAAGACACTGATTTAATAGAACAAAAGTAAAGATTTTACATACACATCTATTTTAATTAACCCATTAAATCACAATTTTTCCCAGTGAGTGCATGTTTGTTAATCCCTTGGCAAACCAATGAAACGAACCAGATACCCTGATAATAAAGCAACAATAAAGCAAACAATAATTTTTCAGGCAATATAGTGCAGCAGGGATTACATTTTTAATTAAATTATATTAGTAATCTGTTTTGGCTTTTGGTTAAATGCCTAAAATAAGGTCTGTGTTTGAGGCAAACTGCTTCTACAGCCCTAGTGTGTTACAGTCATGGTCTTACAAAAAAATTCTAACTTAAACTTTTAGGAAAAACAAATGTTTTTTTAAATAAACACTGAAAGAATTGATAGCTTAATGGTGGTGACGTTGAAATCATGCGACCATAGCGTAGTGCACAGTGCTCATTTGTGAAAAATATCATAAACAAAATGTGTAATAGTCATAAACGTTTGTTGGTCACAGAGCTTATTTTCTGCAATAATTCAAAAGCCAGTGGAAAAATCCTATTGGGTTTTTTTTTTTTTTTTGTCAAGGGAACCAGGGTGATGTTAACTTTCAGGTTGGCCTACAAAAATACATTACCACTGCAGGACTCTATAACCAGAAAAAGGAATGATCCAAGAATAAATGCATGCATATTTGCATTCAGTCTGCACTTTCATTAATTGCTCAAATTTAATAATAAACGTTACTGGTTGGATTATTAATGTTTTCAACAAGAAAGAAAGAGGAGAGAGTAGAAAAAAAATGTTGGGTTTGATATATATTCCATAGCTTAGCATAAACTGAATCCTTGTAAAACAGGCCTTAATAGCTGCAAATGGCTGGATTAATGCTTAACATTAAAAACAAACCTTAAATGGAGGTTCTTCTTGTGCTCCATAATGCATCCCTCTGTAAGGTCCACCACAACCACAGCTCGTCCATATGCAGCCAGTGCTCTGAGGCCCTGCTGAGTCCTGCTAGTCATCAGTGCTAGATGTGTGAAAATAACTTGTCTCCCCAAACCCTCCACCACCCGTTTGCGACACACCAAGTGTGCGAGGCACCACACACATACATTTCCCTTTCCAGCTGTGACAAGCTCATTAGAGTGCTCCAAAATCTGTGAAACAGACAAATGAAAACATGTCTCTTTAATTCACTTTGAGTACAAGTTCCAGTGATCCACTGATGAATCAAACTGTGTCCCGATGTCAACAACAATACAAATACCCCCTTTTTTAAATTACAGAAATTAGAAGTGTTCAAAATTACAATAAGTTAGAAAGAAACAACTAAAATCATTTTAATTTCAATCATCAAATTGTAGAATTACAGAAGTTTGGGGATGAATTAAATTAAATATCTTAATTGATTTTGTTTTAAAGTTTTTGTCTTAATTTAAAACATTTTAAATGCATAGTCTACCTAGAAAATAAACTTTTGTCATAATTTACTCTATGGAATCAATCAGAAGCAGAAGCAGAAGTATTTTCATTTTAGTCATACTGCCCCCTAGTGGGCCCCGTCCTCCTGGTTGAGAGCCACATATACTGTATACACTGTCAACATTTCATTTAACTAAAAAAATATTCCAGGTTTAATTGTATCAACTATGGTTTGAAAAGTTTTCATTAAAGCCACACCTTGCACACCCTCACATCCATGGGCTCCACAGCTTGAACCAGAGGATTCAGTTCTGCATCTAGTACGGTGAGAACAGCCCCAGGTCCCCAGCCAACCAGTCTGCCCGGCAGATGTGTGGAGGTGAGGCCGGCATAACGGATGGTGAGGGATTGACAAAAAGATGGATCTCTTAGGCGGCCATCGGGATAATAGAACTGCACATGACCACTACTGTGGAGTGTAACAAAGCCTGCGGCACCTTCACCACAGGTCATGTGACTGACAGTCTCTTCACAGGAGAGGTGGAGGACATGACAAAGGCCATGGGTGAGAATGCTGGGGCTAACATTCCCATAATTCATCTGAACAGAGGCAGAATGTTCAACAGTGAAAGAAAAAGGTATATGGAGTATGTCCAGGGAACAAGGTGGGAAGAGGAGGAAGGAAAAGAAAGAAATTAATGGCCTGTGATTTCAAGCTCTCTGTTAATGCATTATAGTGCTTAAGCATAATTATGAAGCATAAACTATACACATAATATAATACATTATACAATATTAATGCATATGCGTGACATTTTTCATGTCACAGTCAATTAATTTGAGCCAAAGCATACTAGACACTCCCTTACTTCATCGATGCCCTCCGTCCACATTTGACAGCCCTTTTCACCATTTGTTCGTTCAGGCGATGGACTTTGTAGAGACTCAACCTGTGATGTCTCCATCTCTTCTTTAACCATCTTCATTTCACCATGTCACCTCACAGATTGGGAAGCTTCCTCTGATTGTTGCGGGATGAAATGATTTCTTCTTCGACTTGTATGTAACGTTAGCGCTAGTTTATGTAGCTAACTTACTACTCAAAGATCATCATGCCACGTTTTGTTTGTTCGTGACAGTTTTCTCATTTGTAACTTGTGTTTCTTTGTTATTAAAAATATGTCAGTTCAGCTTGACGCTGAAAGAGCTGAAGGTCGCTAACAGAGAGCCGCCTGAATAGAGCCGTTGGGCAACAGTTACCATGGAGAAAACGACAGACAACAGATTATTGTCCATTCAACTCGTACTGGTCCTCATCTACAGTACAAGATTGTGCAAGACAGTACAAGTTTATGCAAAGCAAAGTTTTTCCTTTCTCTTATTAATTTTAAACGTTGCCATGCAAAAAGATTTAAAAGGATTTCATGTTACATTTTAAGCGTGCCATGTAGCCTACGTTACTTATAAATGTATTTATTTCTATTAATATATCATGTTTTATATGTTGTGATAAACGTCTTTACTATGCTGTTACTATTTTAGTACTAAGCTCTATTTTAATTAATTATGTAAAATAAATAAATAAATAAAACCATAATTGAAGTCGCTGGTTTAATCGCCAAGGTAACGACGACAAATAATAATATTTTACAGAAGAGACTGTTTGAAAATGCAGTTGACCTCAGAGACAGAATATAGCCTCGTTCAGACTGACAGCCCAAATCCGATTGGAAAACGACCTACGGATCCGATCACACATGATCCGATCACACATGAAAATGGTGTGCAAGTCCAGACAAAGATCCATAGTGAGAGTGATGGTGCTGGGTGTACATTACAGTTTGCGGTTTCTAATATAGTGAAGAACACCCCTCTACTAACAATACACGTGTGAGAAGGAGAGAAAACCCAGTCTAAATGTAATAGTCTTTTAATAAAAATATCCATTAAGAATTATAGTATGACATTAGACTTGATAGTGAAGAAATGATAGGGATCATAAATTAAAAAAATACTCCTGTTCAAATGCTACTCAGTGTAAATATTCATCTGTACATATTGAAAAAAAAAAATACAAAATGGATATAATGTCTTTATATTCCTGAGGAACAGAAAGCTCATATGCATGTGCTCCCTTTAGTGATGGATCGAACCTTATGATGTAATACATTTTAAGCCAGGGAAGTTAATTTGTTCTTGTACAGACCAAAAAGTGTAGCCACTGTGACAGTAATAAACAACTACTTCTCATTCCTTTCATGCTGCTATAGCCACCATCAATGAAGCCCTGGGTACCTTATTGATGTGCATGTAACAAGGAAATGTAATTCACTAGGTCTGCCCATACTATGCATGACTTTCTCTAATGTCTCTTTTGTGTTTTCCTCTGTCATTTGCATATTATGGATGTAATTGGAAATGAATTTGAATCTGGGCTCAGATAGACCTTTGCTTGATTTGGATGAGAATCCATCTCATATTAAAAAAGCATCGTGCAAAAAAGACTGAAGTTTTTCTTTGTCATAGGTGCTAGGCACTGTAAGTGACTCCTTAAAATACTGAATCTCCACCTTGCCGGACTGCTTGGCGAGCGCAATGCCAGAAAATGTGTTCTGTTTGGCTGGCTCACCAAACACTGCCATGGCTGTCACCCTGTGAAAAATAGTTAGGAAAGAGAGGATTGTAAAAACTGTTGTTAAGTGCCTGAGGTACATGCTCTACCACTTTAATTCTGACATATGTGACCCTGGACCACAAAACCAGTCTTAAGTGTCAATTTTTCAAAATTGAGATTTATACATCATCTGAAAACTGAATAAATAAGCTTTCCGTTGATGAATCGTTTGTTAGGATCGGACAATATTTGGCTGAGATACAACTATTTGAATATCTGGAATATGAGGGTGCAAAAAAATCAAAATATTGAGAAAAACGTCTTTAAAGTCGTCCAAATGAAGTTCTTAGCAATGCATATTACTAATCAAAAATTAAGTTTTCATACATTTACGGTAAGAAATTTACAAAATATCTTCATGGAACATGATCTTTACTTAATATCCTAATGATTTTTGGCATGAAAGAAAAATCAACAATTTTGACCCATATAATGTATTTTTGGCTATTGCTACAAATATACCCCAGCGACTTAAGACTGGTTTTGTGGTCCAGGGTCACATATTATCTTACTGTATTTGCACTAACTGAACTTTTTTCCTATCGTATTAAAAAGATCTAATATTTGATGTCCTAGCTTTTTACCGGTCATTGTGTATATTCTCAGTGACGACAGGCACATAATCCTTCACAGTCAGGTCCCAGATGTGAAGATCAGAGCCAGCATCCAGAACACAGAACACAGCTGGCCGTGTCTGAGACCACTGCACTGACAGAATGGAAGCGCCACTGGAACATCCAGACCATTCCATCAGCAGATCTTCTCTCAGGACAGAGTGCAATCGGACTGTTCCATCACTGCAGCCAACCTAAAGAAAGAAATTAAAGGGGTGAATATAATGTTCCCATTACAAAATTTCAGCTAGAACCTGTAAAAACTGGGAGTAAAAGAACATTTTCATCACTAATAACAGATAACTATGAACGAAGATTACATAATTACACATACAGTAAAAAGCAATAGAAGTTGCTCCTACCAAGAATAAGGGATCCTCGGAAGGACTGAAGTCAAGTGCTGTGACTTCGACTGGTCTACAGCTATCAAACTGTGATCTGTAGAACTTTGGAAGAACTTTTAAGCTGTGCCTCGTACCATGTCTAACCAGACCCTTCAATAATAATAATAAAAAAAAAAATTAAAGAAACATTTCAAGAAACATTATAAAACCAAGATAAAAGACTAGGAAACACCACCAATCCAAATATCCACTATCTTCAACAATTTCATGCAACACCCACCATGTTAGTACCAATGAAGTAATGGTTTGAGTCAGACGGGAGGAACTTTAACTGAAGGCTCACAGGAGGTCCAAATCCCATTATAACATCTTGAGGTGATTTCTCAGTGGTCTGTAGAGAGGAGCTGTGTAGTAGTTTAACTTTACCACCGGGCCTAAGACCTACCAAGGAAAATGCAGCATTATTAAAATGAGAGAGGTCTACAAATGTGCATTTCAGCAAGTATGATTTCAACTCAATTCATATGTATAGCGTTTTTACACATTGTTCAAAGCAGCTTTAAAGAAAATAGAAAAATAATTTTAAACGTAGGCTTACCAAGGTCTGTTTGAGAACCAGAATCATTTCCTTTGGGCAGCTCAACCACAACCTGTCAGAGACAAAATATACAACTTCATCTAATTAATCTCTTGTTGCAAAAACACAGTGCTAACTGAAAGAGGGTTTCCGTGAAATAAAGTTACTGGTGAAATGCAGACATACCCAGAGAGTTAACACTCCATTTTCATCCAGAGATCCTAACTGGAATGACAGTCCCAGAGACTCTAGGATTTTGCACAAGGGAACAAGGAATTTCTTTTGGTGGTTTTCAAAATATACACTATTGTTCAAACTATTGGTGGGTAGATATTACAAATTTTAAATCTCTTATGTGCAACAGGGTTGCATTTATTTTATGATGTTTTAAAATGTAATTTATTCCTGCGATGGCAGTGTTGACATTTCATTACTCAGTGTCACAGGATCCTTCAGAAATCAATCTTATATGCTAATCTGTTATTTGTGAAAAAAAAAACTTCTTATCAATGTTAAAAACAGCTAGTGCTGCTTCTTTAATGAATAAAACTTCAAAAGAACCGCAAATCTTTTATAAAACTATAAATGTCTTTTGATCAAGTTAATGAAGATTTTTATTCTTGCCGAATAAATCTTTAAAAAAAAAAATTTTAACTGACCCCAACATTTGAACTGTAGTGTTTTTATTTATTGAAACAATTTATTTCTAGGGCTGTAACGTCCCAGTCGATTAGTCGATTAATTGGTCGATACGGTCTGGTTCGACCAAAATTCTGATTGGTCGATTTTTTGCCGCGCTCATTTCATCAGTTTGGTCGCGCTCATTTCATCAGTTTGGCCGCGCTCATTTCATCAGTTTGGTCGCGCTCATTTCATCAGGTGGAAAGCACTAATTGATAATGGGGGTGTTTTCAGAGCACCCCTGTTTCACAGGTAACAGTCTGTTTTCAGAACACCCCCATTGTTTTTTTTGGATTAGCCCAACCCACTGGAGAAGAGAGACAGATAAGTAGGCTTTAGAAGGTTTGATGCTGAATATTATTTATTTAATGCACTTTATTTGGTTTCTGCTCTTGTTTGTTTAATAATTTTTTTTTTTTTTTATTAAAGTGGACGCGCCTTTTGTGTTTATTAAGAGTAATAGCCGAGCTGCGCAGAGCGAGGCTGAAATGATAGTGTCTGACAGTTATACTTACAACATATGACAAAAATAATTTTCTAAATTATGTTGCACATTCCTCAAAAGTTCTTGTGATATCACTAGTTGACAACATAGTACTGTTTTCAGAAATCACAGGCTATGATATTGCGCAGGTGTATGCACCGCTGTCAGAGACGACAGACTCGTGTGTCAGACTCATTTCAGTGCAAAATAATTAGGTCAAAAACGATTTAATATACTGCAAATAGCCTATTAGTTTTTTATGTTTATTTATAATTAATTTAGGCAGACAACAAGGCTACCAAGTACTGAGCACAGTGCGCATCTAATTAATGTAACGTACGGTTTTTTTTTTTCCACAACGTCATTTTTAGTCGATTTTTAGTCGAAAGTTTCAGGACTTCAGTCGACCAAGATTTTCTTTGGTTGATTACAGCCCTATTTATTTCAAACACATTACCATCTACATCTGCAGTTAGTGTGCTCTTTGAACATGTGTCAGCAGTCGCCAGTACAGGTTCAATGGACACCACGGGAGAGAGGTGACCCACCCCTGAAAGCACAGCATCTGCAACCATACACAAAACACAGGTCAGTTTAGACCTGACTCCAAATATCTATATCTAAATACAAGTGAAGTTAGATAAACAGTTGTGCAAATGCTTGTGTTTTTTTCTATTATTTATTTAGATGGCACAGCAGCTGAAGCAGTGAGCACTGACTGACCTGTTGAGAAGGTTGGGTAGCGTAGTGTCCACACCTCCTTGCCAACCACCAAGTTCAAGTGAGTACCAGAACGTTCTCTGAGGTCCCATACCACCACTGAGCCAACTTCTGTACCAGCAAACACTAGTGTAACTTTACCAGGACTGAAACAGCAACACCTCACCTGAGAGGGGTAAACAAATAGGAGGAAAACATTTAGATTTTTATTGGCTGTTATGGGACAGTAGTTAATTTTTCAACAGTCAGTGATAAGTAAGTTAAGTAGTTAATTAATCAACAGTCAATTTCAATGATGCCAGTATGTTCTCCTCCATACCTCGGATTCATACAGAAGAATTTTTTGGGGTCTGGATGGTTCCCAGATATTCCAAACACAGATGATTGTCTCACAGTCAAGCCGTACAGCACTGCTTTTGGAGGAAGGAGGATGAACAGACAGAAGAGTCTGTCTCTGGACCTGAGAGAACTGCAGCAGACTCACCTGCCGACCTGCAGGTAGATGTGCACAAATACATGATTGTGCATACAGGGTCTGTACCAAGTGTGCCATACATGTCCTGAAAAGTGAAGTCAAAACTTTTCGATTGGCCCCTCTCCATGTAAATAAATGGGATGTGAACCAAACTTAAATTTTTCCCAAAGATGGTTTCAATCATTTTAGGTAGTTCTTATCACACTCATGCATCCATGACTCAACACTGCTATTTATCAGTAAATATAATTTTGAAAATATTACCATGCAGAAAGGGGAGTTTGGTATTGAGTTGAATGCAGCCATCACTAAAGGACAGCGCGTCTGTTTGAGAGCGAAGTCTTCTGATTGAATTACTCTCTGCCATATTCTCCTCTATCAGAACAGCCATCACCTGACATACAAACAAATACTTAAATAAATAGTACTTTTAAAGAAACTATTTCTTTATCAGGCAGTTTATGGACAACTTGATTTAATATGCATTTATTTGTTTATCTATTTCTGAGACAGAACAACACAAGACATGAGCACACTGAACTTTTTGAGTGTTTTTGCATTTTGGTTGAGATTATTTGTAACTATTCTTTACCTGTGCAGCAGAGCGTATAAAAGTAGTCAGACGTTGAGAATCAGCAGTTATACTTGAAGTGGATTTATCTGTAGTGTCTTGAGACGCCTTAGACCCTGGTTACAGTTCAGAGAATGAAACAGAACACAACTAATTTATATTTCCATTTGGTATTCATTACTAATGACAGAGTCAATGCTGAACACAATACCTCCACATGCTGCATTTGCTTCTGGTGGGTGTTGTGTCCATTTGTCTGTCAAATCTACTTCTTCTGTTTGTATATCTCGATCAGTGTTGTCTTCATTGCATTGCACATAAGCCTGGAGACACAGTAGTCTCATGAGATTGTATAAAAGCCATTTTGATCATGACAAACGGAAAACACCAAAACTAGTTGACAGAGAAGATGTGTAAAAGTGAATTTTGGTAGATACATGCCTATATTGTTCATGATATGGCCAGATACTTAAAAATATCACCACTGCCATTTTATAACATAGAAGTACCTACAACTTCCTAGATTTCTAACCTGTTTTGTATTGGCTGTTCCAAAATTCTTGATGTACATGTCATACTCATTGACAGGAGGCAGGTCCAGCAGAGAGAAGGTGATGGAGAAGTCTAAATCAATCAGACGCAGAAGTTCTTCACTGCGCTTCCTTCAAATCAAATAAATTTAATTTAATTAATTAGTCAACATATGCAATTTATTTTTTATTTAAAAAATTATGTTTACTTCTAATAACTTGTAATTAGATCATTATGAAGATAGAGAACTTGCTTCTGTTTCTTGGCCACTTTCTGGCTGACCTCTCGCTGCTTTGCTGATACAAAATCAATAATTTTGCCATGTGTTTGACTTCTGTTAGAGTGCTTTTCTGTGAAAACAAAACAAAAGCACAGCATTTGATTTCCCTTTTTTATATCAAAGTCCCTTTAAAGTCCCCATGAAATCAAAATTTAATTTTTGTATGAATATGTTAGGCTTAAATTATCTATAAGCTAGTGTGCTCCAAAACAATGACAAAATTCGCTTTTACAAGATATAAGCATTCAAAACTTACAGTCTCTCACTTCCGCCAATATGGATCAGCGATTTTGATGACATCACACTGCACTTCAGCTTCTCATTAAACTTTCTATCCAATCAAATGCTCTCTAGAACCCGAAGCATCCCGCCCCCTGCACTCTAAACAGACGCTGAAGCTGCGGCTCAAATCGGTCACTTGTTCACAGGATTTGTATTTTCTGTATGATGAATGGCATGTAGTGCACTATATAGGGCAGGGGTGTCAAACTCCGTTCCTGGAGGGCTGCAGCCCTGCACAGTTTTGTTCCAACCCTGCTCCAACACACAAACCATGTAGTTTTCAAATAAGCCTGAAGGATTTGATTAGATGGATCAGGTGTGTTTAATTAGGGTTGCATCTAAACTCTGCAGGGCTCCGGTCCTCCAGGAACTGAGTTTGACACCCCTGATATAGGGGATAGGGAACGATTCAGACAGTGTAAATATGCTTTTTTTTAATTAAGTCTGGTTTCGCACTGTGTCGCGCTAACCGCCGCACCACGCACGCAGTGTGCTCCGGCCCACAGACATGATACATGGAGTGGATAATATGTACGAGTCAGTGCAGACCATAAGACTTAACGAACCCAGAATGCTATATTTTATAAAAATATGAGCTCACCGATTGTTTTATAACAATTTACCGAGCTCAGTGGCTCTGGTCCAAACTGTAACTGTGATACAAGCGAAACGCTATTGGCTATTTTACAAAGGGGGCGGGACTGCTTGATATGTCCCGCCCTGACTTCCTGTTTCAGTTGAAATGACGTCAACACACAGAACAAAGCTTGTGTGTTTCAAAGCACTTCGGTGGACCTTTAAAGGTCCCATGACATGCTGCTTTTTGGATGCTTTTATATAGGCCTAAGTGCTCCCTAGTACTGTATCTGAAGTCTCTTTCCCGAAATTCAGCCTTAGTGAAATGAGCTTTAAATGCTAATGAGGAGGAGAGAGGTGGGGCAAGGTGGAGGGTGGGTGTGTGGCCTTAACCAGCTTTTCAAGATCGAAACAGTGCGGGTGTTTTTATATCACTGTATTTTTGAAGGAAACCGACTGTTTTCAGAAAATTTGGGATGTCATTTTCATTTCATTTTGCATGCAATGTCTGATAAAGCAGTGTTTGTGAGCGGAGCTCTGCTTTGTGTACAGCGTTACCGGGGAAACCGCTATCTCCGTGCTCTAAAAGTGCCTCCCACTGGCAGAGAATGAATTTGCATATAAGCCAAAATAGAGTCCAAGTCTGTGGGAAACAGCAAGTGCAGCTCCTATCTCTTTGAATGGGGAAACATCAAATTCTCCAAAACTGTTCACCAAGCTTACGATTAAATTTCATATTTGAAATCACCAATGAAATCTGACAACAACTTTTTCATTAAAGTTGTTTATTTTGCTCAACGGTGACTGTTTCTATAGCAACCGGGACTTCTAATGGCAGCTGAAGCTGACTTTACCGATTAGGGATTGGCTGTTTTGCTCAGAAGGCGGGGCTTTGTTCGATAGAGCGGCCATATTGAGAGTTGCCTTTTTCCCCATTCAAAACTATACAAGTGACATGTCTTGGGTATTCCATAGTCATTGTTCATATTCACCAGTAGAATGTGCAAATTAACAGACTTTTGTTTAACTACCTCTGTGGGTGACAGCTGACTCTGTGGCTGTAGGCTTTGATCTTGCAGAGTAGATTCTCTCATTTTCCTCATCAATGGCTCTTTGGATGGCTTCAATCTCTTCTCTTCTCTTGGGACTCAACTCCTTCTTGTCTTCTCTCACTTTTTTGTCATGTTCCTCGTTCTCCTCCTCCTCATTATCATCCTCTTCTTCACCAACATCCTCAAAGTCTTCTTCATAGTCCTAAAAGCATCACCAAAAAGAACAGCATAATATGGAATAAGAAAGAAGGAATGACAATTTTGATGAAGTTTGTTGGTTATATTCAGCTTCAAGATTCACATCAGATATTAGGGAAATATAAACCCTATATAAATATACAAAGATATAAGAATTATGTAAGGGATAATCAACGGCTAGCTGTGCATTAAACGATTTGAATCCACGACGTGGAGGCGAAGGTTGCCTCCGCGAAGTTCATTCAAATCGTTTAATGCACAGCTAGCCGTTGATTATCCCGTTTATGCCATGGTCATTTCCCAGCATTCACATATTAAAGATGTTAAAAATATTTGCGCTGCAATATTTGACCGGAACTTTAAAAATGACGGTTATTTTCGTCTGTATTACTATTCAACCGTAACTGTATGTTACCAATGTTTATAGGAAGCGCATTAATATAGAACGTGATTAGACTGACCTGGAACTACCTGTGCGGTTAAACGAATTTAATCAATACCTGCCAGCCAATCAGAATCAAGTATTCAGACAGACCATGGCATAAATAGGTATATTCTATATACAGTATATTGTATATATATATATATTCTCTGTACTATCTGTACTCTGTACTAAGTCATGTATGTAATAGAAGAACGAAACTGCTTCACACCTCAAAATCCTCCTCATAATCTTTCCTTGATTGTTTGTCCTCTTCAGTTTCTTCATTCTCCACCTTGAAACACACAGACATTCAATCATATTAGCCACAATGTGTGTTTACTCTTTTACTCAAAATTTACAGTATTACAGGGCTAGAAAGCAGAAACAGCTTATAAAGTAAAAATGAACACATGCAATGGAACAATTTTAAATATTAGCTTCTGAGAGAAATGAGTTCTGAGACTCCAAAGGTAAATGCATTTGTATAGGATCTGTCATTGAGGTTGAAAGGCTGTTCTTGCTTTTTTCTGTTTATATAACATGCATACTATACCTGCAGAACTCTATGTTCATATGCAGTAAGGGTTTTGTATTGGTTCAAGTTTGTATTATACATGATCATTGCTTTACATTTCAAAACGCATTTACTTTTTTAGTGCATTTACTTGCACACTCTGATACGAATCTGTGCCTATAGCTCTGCTCAGTCAGAGAAGAAACAAACAGAGAATGATTTGATTTGATCTTAAAATTCGCCAGTACTATACAGGTATGATCGAGCCAGGTTTTGTTTAGTCTGTTTGGACGTCAATTTAATGCAAATGCAGTACACTAGTAATAGTTAAATGAGGTAGAAAAAAAAGTAACATTGTGTTAAATCTATGTTATGAACAATAGAGAATTTTCATGTAGGATTTGTCTTATCTTAAATCTTAACTTATACAATTTTCACACATGAAGGGACTTTTTGGTCCCACTTTATATTAGGTGGCCTTAACTACTATGTACTTACATTTCAATTAATCATTTGATACAATGCACTTATTGTGTACATACATGTTTTTACATGTTTTACATGCCTCTGTGTTGTTTTTATAAAAACCAACAAAAGAAAAAATGTATAGAGAAGATCAATAACATGCATTAGACAGGTTGAATTTTCATTTTGTACTGACTTTAACTTATTGTAACTGATCTTTAAACAGAAATCTTACAGGGATCTCTGGATCATTCACTTCAGCTTGAATAGACCTCCATGTTAACTGAGGTATCTTGGTAGGGTCCTGCATACCCACACAAATATAAAACATATGAAGTGGAGATTTATAACCACACAAACCTTAAAAAGCAAATGGATGACATGAATCTAATTCATTTATTTGATGATGTTTATACCTCTTTGTCTCTATTTATCCTTTCATTCAGGTCATGGCCTGATGAATCTTTAGGTTTCTGCTCTCTGTCACTCCTCCTGGAATCTGAAGCCTCCTTGTGCCTTTTTTCACGCCGTCTATCTCTCTCTTCCCTCTCACCGGCCTTTTCCCTATCCCCGTCTTTGATGCCGTGGAAATAATCCTTTGACTCTTGCCACTCCTGATGACGCTGTTCCACTTCTCGAGAGTGACTTGTGTTTGCCACCTATTGAAAGCAACAACTTTAGCAAAAAACAGTTCAAGTTATCAGATCTAATGTAGCTCATTCAAGTCGACTAGCCAGAATGTTTAAACATTTCTCCATAACATCAGTACAGTCAGAATTACATTATTATTATATCATCAGCTTAATATCTTGCTTATAAATAGCAATAATCTTATGGCTTACATGACTTTCTTTATCCCTTCTCTTCTCTCTATCTCTTCTGTGTTCTGAAACAAAAGAGATCATATTAGTTTTTCGATTTTCTAAAAAAAAACTTAAAAACTTTTGTCTACGCACAAATGGTAATAATCATACCTTTTTCTTTGTGTCCAGAGTGTTCTTTATCACTGCGTCTCTCTCTCCTTTCTCCATCCCTCTGTTTTTCCTCATATTCATGTCGATTCTTTTCACTTTCTCTTGCTCTGTGTTTTTCTCTCCTCTCTCTTTCTTCTTTTTCTCCTTCTCTTCTCTCCTCTTTTCTTCTATCTGTTTCACTTTTTCGCTCCCTGTCTCTCTCCCTTTCTTCTTTTCCTCCTTCTCTTCTCTCCTCTTTTCTTCTATCTGTTTCACCTTTTCGCTCCCTGTCTCTCTCAGCTCTCTTTCTATCTCTATCTTTTTCTCTTTCCCTGTTTGCACCTCTGTCCCCCTGATTGTACACATCTATGTCCCTGTCTTTATATCTGTCCTTTTCTCTATCCCTCCGCCTTTCACTGTTTTCCTTCTCACCTCGACTATGTCTCTTTTCTTCTTCATCTCCATCTCTGTGTCTGTTCTCTCTCTCTCGTTCTTGCTTTCTCTCTTTATATCTATCCTCCCGGATATCCTGGTTTCTATCCCTGTCTGGGTCTCTGTGTTTACTCCTCTCTCGTGTGCTTTCTCTCTCTCTCGGTTTCTCTTTCTCTCTCCTTGCATCTTGATCAGGGTCTCTGTGTCTGCGATCCAGAGATTCTCCTTCCCTGTATTTCCTGTGCTCCTCTTCTCGTTTGGATCTTCTTTTGCTCTCCTCATTGTGTGCCTGACAAAGCAATGACATTTTATGGGTTGTGCTTCTAAACCTTGTCTTTTTCTTACACACAAACAAACTGCAGATTACCTGAATGTGCACTTTTAAGTCATCAGACCTCCAAGTATCTTCTTTTGTTATTTTCTTATGAGAGGACGGGAAAATTAACAGCAAATGCGTTACAACTGTACATAATGAAGCTCATGACTCGATTACCTAACATAACTAAATACTGCTTGCTTACAAGTTGATTCTTTACATACCAAGTGTTCATATAATGAAGTGACAGTTTGCTAAACTAACTAAAGTATGTAACTTAAGCAGTTTTATTTGGCTATCGGTGAGTGGCTAATCGTGCTGTTTAGCTGTAACATTTTCAAGGAATAAAACAATCGCTACAAAACAGCTGCTCCATACGGAATAAGCTTTGCTTTACCTTCACAGGGTACATCACTTCAGTGATATTCTTCTCACTGCTCCTTTTCAATTCAACAATCACAAGTTTATGTTGACAGCTTTCACCGCCATACCGCTATACGGCTAAAGCGCACGCGCAGTTTAATAGTACTATGGTAACCTGCCAAGCCATGGTAACAACAGACTACTAAATCGAGCAAAGAGCAATCGCGCGATACAAATGTTACTATGGCAACACTGTCGAATTTAGATAATAATCGAAAAATCGAACAAGATGTGTTTAACAATGCGACATAGCACACAATAAAATATTACAGTGCTTGCTTTGTACTATACAGGTGCATATATCTGCAGTAATTGCCTATTCTTATTAAGATACGTTAGTATATTTCGACATATACGTTATTTTTTAAGTCGTCCTCTTGTTCTATCGTTAGAAGTTTTCCAAAAAATTATGGAGTTCCATTTGTGCCAAAAAGTGTTGACTGGCTTCGTACAATACCTTTGTCTATTGCTGAATTTGGAACGCATATTAATAGATAGATAGATAGATAGATAGATAGATAGATAGATAGATAGATAGATAGATAGATAGATAGATAGATAGATAGATAGATAGATAGATAGACAGACAGACACAGCCTCTGTAATAATTCCAGAGCATTTTACCTACTGTTTTTCGGCAAACTCAGTGATACTATGAGAAAACCAATCCCATCCAAATGCGAATGTCTGTGATTGCTGACAATATCTCACAAAACATTTCCTTGTGTGTTTTAGCCAACGTGAACTACCGTAAATGCTCTTACTACTGCACTCATTTTTTATATGTTTTCCTCCCGGCAAAGAAATTAAAAAATAATAATGATAAAATCAAGAGCCATATCACGTAAACTGTTAAGACTGTAATATCAGCGTTAGATAAGATACTCACCTTCATTTCTGCGCTCAATTAGATAATGTTAATTACCTTTACGAAAATTAAACATGGTTTTACTGCAAATAAAATAAAAAATTAAATAGTTAAACTAAAGTAACCACAAATTAACCATGGTTTTGCTGTAGCTTAACCATGGCATTTGTAGTAAACCTGTGGTTATACTCAGGGCTCGAATTGAGGGGGGATACGGGGGATGGCATCCCCCGGTCGAAAAAAAATGACAAAAAGCATACCCTCTGTAACTACCATCCCCCCCCTTACCATCCCCTTTGGATTATTAATTTTGTGTATTATGTAAAACTTATCATGCACATGAAATGTTAATCATTTACAAACTAAATAAAGGCGATTGGCCAATCAGAACGTGGTACTGTAATTTCGTCATTTTTCACGCAACTTTGGAAGTTCTTTAAAACCCTCATCCGTCCCTCCCAAACCTATAACAGAAGTTTCCCTCATGGGTCAAATTGACCCGAAGACGTTTCACTTTTTTTTCAGTCGAAATTTTTTTTATGTCTATTTGTTTTTTGTTTTTGTTTTTTCTAATTATTTATGTAGGTTTTGTTATTATTTTTGTTGATTTTTAATTTTATTTTCCTTAAATTTCAGATTTTTTAATGAAAATTAGCATATTTGCATACATTTTTTCACCAAAAAAAAACAACAAAACAAACAAAGACACAGTTTCTACTTTAAACATCATTATCCTTCAGGAACCAGGTCATTGAGTGTCTCTGAGGCCATCTGGCTGGGAAAAATGACAAAAAACTGCATTTATAGTTTCAGCCAGTAGATGAGCCTATTGAACCATATGGAGATTCTCAACTGAGCCCAAAAAGTGTAAAACTACACCAACTTGAGGCTTCATTTAGCTTTCAGATATATCTCAAGGCTTTCAGATATATATATAAAAACATTTTTAAAACAATATTTTGTAAAAACAAAACAAAACAAAACAAAAATATATATATAAATTTATACTGTATTTTAATCCATAAATTTTCATAAATATGTAATAAATATAAAGGACAAATTAATTAATAAAAAATATAAAAATGATATCAAATCATTGGTCTTCACCTCATCACTCAAATTTAACTGTGTTTGGTAAAAAAGTCAAAATGATATTCATTTCCCAGCAGAAACATTATTTATGTTATATCGTATGGGAGTTTGTGTACCATGTGTGTGTGTGTGTGTGCCTGTGTGTATGGGTATATGAGTTTTTTCTGCACTGGGGACATTCTGCAGTCTCAGCCCTTCATTTGACTATGCATCTTTCCTGGATTGTGTCAGATTTTGTATGGTAACCACAGTATTAACACTTAGTGAAATCAACCCTAAGACTTGCTTCCTTGTTGTTACTCTTTGTAAATAAATTTGGAACTATTTCATGTCTTTGTGGCTTGTAATGAATTATGTGTTGCTCTTTTAATAACCATACCTTTGTTTCCCCATTATTACAGAGTGTCTGACCTATACGCAGATATATCAGATGATGATCTAGACAGGATTGTAGCGGAAATCCATAACCTTTACCCCAACTCTGGCTACTGTATGATGCATGGCTACTTGAGCTCAAGTATATATTCATCTTTATGTAAAATACTGCTTATTGCACAAAATTGGCCATACTTCTACAGTAGACACCATTAAAATTTAAAGTATTGTAAGGATCCACCCACTGGCCCAAAAAGCGGAGTCCAGCGGCCTGGTTGAAGGTTTAATGCGTATTTGTTGTTTTCCTTACAGTATTTTTAAAAAATTGAAAGTAATTTCTGTCATCAATAGTCAGAGAATTTATAGAGGTAAGCTTAAGAATGGTTTCAATTAATATTGTTTTTTTTCTGTCATTTCTCTTTTTTTTTTTTATATTATTTGAAAGAGTGCGCCAGTCCCTACGGAGGGTGGATCCACAGGGAACACAACTACGAGCCTCGTCGTACAATAAAGCGTCAGCAGTACTCCGTTCCAGCACCTAAAGCCATGTGGCATATACAGTAGATGGCAACCACAAACTTATTAGGTATGTTTTTAAGCTTTAAAGTAAAAAATTGTTTAACTAAAAATGAAAATTCTGTCATGATTTACTTATATTTATGTTGAGACCAATGGATTACATGCTGTTGTTTTGTAATCATAGAACATGCATAATGATTTGATTGATCTAAACTTACCAAGTATTCTCCATGAAAATAGCCACAAAAGCTGGCATGGTGCTGATGCTAATCATAATAAGAGACTAAGTGATTTAAAAATAACAGATATTTGTATATATTCTGCGAGCCAACATAACAACATAACATAATAGTTGGATAAGGGATTGGAACATTGTTTTTTTTTTTTTTTTTGTGATATAATCAAATGCTATGACTTTGGATGACAAATTCTTTCTTTTCTTTTTTTTTCTTCTTTTTTTTACATTTTTATAATATTATAAATAATATCCCTATTCTCATTGGGATGCAAGGGATGTATTTTTTGGACTTACAAGGATTAGTTATTTTTATTGTTGTTTGAATACAAATTTTGTTTTTCTCCCACCACCTACATAAAAATCAATATAAAAATAGAATAATAAATAGGATATTTTCCTATTTCCTATATGTGACCCTGGACCACAAAACCAGTCTTAAATTGCTGGGATATATTTGTAGCAATAGCCACAAATACATTGTATGGGTCAAAATTATTGTTTTTTCTTTTATGCCAAAAATCATTAGGACATTAAGTAAAGTTCATGTTCCATGAAGATATTGTGTTAATTTCCTACTGTAAATATATCAAAACTTCATTTTTGATTAGTAATATGCATTGCTAAGGACTTCATTTGGACAACTTTAAAGGCTATTTTCTCAATATTTAGATATTTTTTTGCACCCTCAGATTCCAGATTTTCAAATTGTATCTCGGCCAAGCATTGTCAAATCCTAACAAACCATACATCAATGGAACGATTATTTATTTATTTAGCTTTCAGATGATGTATAAATTTCAATTTCGAAAAATTGACCCTTATGACTGGTTTTGTGGTCCAGGGTCACATTTAATAAAGCAAGTTATTAAATGTATTCTTATTATTATCATTCCACAACCATGTGAGCAGCACTTTCCCAGGTTCATGGGATCACAGAACTCGCTCCTCCACCATAAATAAAACGGCATCTAAATGCATTGTTCTGTCATGCAAATTTATTTTTACAGATAACCACATGAGAAACAATTACTGTCTGAATAGGGCTAATGACAGAATTTCCATTTGAGTGTGCATACATTTAAAGTGTTCTGACATTTTGTTTATTGATTATAAACTTAAATCTTTCCGTCAACAGAAATGCATTTCAGACTTACATTTCAAATATCTTTGCATAGGTGGAGGATTGTGGTCCACGGGGGAATAGATGGCTTCAGCAGGATGATTGTATACTTAAAAGCTGCCACAAAAAACAGTGCTTCTGTTGTGCTGCACAGTTTCCTAGAAGCTGTGAATTGCTTTGGCTTGTCCTCCAGAGTGAGATCTGACGTGGCCCACTTCATGGTGTCCAATCGAGGGGAAAACCGACACTCAAAGTCATATACCACAAAGTGATTGATTAAATCCCTGTAGCTAAAATTGGGGAGGGGTCATCGCCAGGACTGGAATTGAGAACCACTTATATAAGGAGGAAATATTGATGTTATAATTACAGGATCGAGAGACTGTAGAGGGAAGTTTATGAGCACGTCTTGGACCTGTTCTCCTGTCTCTTCCTGGATCAGGAGGCAGATGGCACATTAAACCCTGACAACGAAGTGCATCTTTTTGCTCTGCATTGGACCTATCTGCCCCAGCTTCAAAGGCATCTTGCATTCTTCCAGGAGGCATGGAACAATCATAAAATAAGAACAGCAGGCAACCAGTTCCCACTGCAACTCTGGACAAGGTTCCAAGATATTCAAGATCCATACGAGGTACTTGCAAATAGTTAAACAAATTAGTTACCTTACTATCACAAATGACCAATTTACAGTAGTGATGACAAACAAGAAACTGAATTACTGAAACTGTTTTCTAGGTAAGTGGTTTTCAAAAAATTTTTGCAGTGATTCTATACTGTAGTTAAAGCTACATTTTTTTTTTTTTTGTAAAATAAATTAATGTTGATCTAATGAAGCAGGAGTATTATAGTTAAATAAAAATATAGAATATTTAATAAAAAACATACCATAAAGAGACAACAAAATGACTGAAACTAAAAATATATATATATAATAGGATCACAATTATAAATGACAATAACACTGACTAGAGGTTGTATTTTCAAACTTTTAAGTGTTATAAAATTGTGTAGATATTTACATTTAGAGAACCTGTTGACATATTGTGCTCCCGTTCATTTATTCCATATATTGGTCTTAAAAAAAAAAAAGTAATCTTATGTTTACCTTCATAAACCATGCACAAGCCCTGAACAAAAAATAGTGTTATTTGCTTGTCATTTTGACACTAAACTGAGTACAGAAGCTTATTTACGAAACCAAACTGGGGAATGTAACAGATTATTTGTATTTTACTCCAGGTGGATGATGTCTATGGTGTGGACTGAGAAGGACCACACTCCTGTGAGGAAGAGGGTGTGACTATCCCAGATGTTCAGCTAACATCTGAGCTAACCATTGAGGAAATTGCAACCTTGCCTCATCCTGAAGTTCCGTTGTTAAATTCGGTTCAAATTTACCTTGACACAGTCAGTGTGATTAACCAGTTAATGTCATCACTGAAACTTCCACCTCGTATAATAACTCAACGTGGTCCACTTTTAAGATCTGTGAATCCAATTAGTTTCTTGATAAACAATACATTTTTTATCTGATGCACTGGCTAGTAATTACAATTAATGATTAAACCTCTACAAATATTAAAACTACTATTCATGTTACTGTTGTTTTTCCACATCAAATTACAAATTATGTAACTTATTACAAATTAAGTAATGAACATGAAATTCTAAAAACATGTACAATTCAATTTAATTTCAAAAACAAATTTTCTCTCTCTAAACAGTCCGATCAAACAGAGCCTGAAGGCAGGGAACATATTGTCTAATACAGGGGTTTTCAAACCTGTCCTGGAGAACCCCCTGCCCTGCACATTTTGTATGTCCCCATCTAACACACCTGATTCCACTCAGCAGCTCATTAGTAGAGACTGCAAGAACTAAACTGGGTGTGTCTGATATGGGAGACATACAAAATGTGCAGGGCAGGGGGTTCCCCGTGACAGGTTTGAAAACTACTGGTCTAACAGGACAAGCCTCTACATTTAAAAAGCCCTGGAGCACACCATGCGATTAAACTAACCCGAATCCACTCTCAGAAGTAGACACTGCTGCTTTTAAGTCTGCCTCAAAGTCCATAAAGTTAGTATAGAAGGCAGTTTTATATTCTCACTACATGTGAATGCAGTGGGCATTTCCACATACAGATGTTCTGGAAGGACTGCCCACCCCACCCAAAATGTAACCAGCTGCTCGAGATCCAAGGCTGTAGCTGTAGGTAGGGGCAGAATTTACAAAGATGTGAATCAACTGGCATTCAAAATGTATGTGTGGTGACAAGACTGTTACTATTAAATTACCATTTTCAATGTACTTCCTGAGGTAAGATGACATCTGGCATTTCAATTCCAGAGGAAACTCGTGAACATCCTCATCTTCATCATTGGCCATATAACTCTTTCCAAAACCATCTATCAACAAAGGAAATAACTAAACAGATGCTTACGTTTTTAGAATATGGGAAGATTTAGTGATTGATTGCTTATGTTTTTAAAACCACAAATATAACCTATTACTTCAGGCAGGATGATTTTGTCAGCCGCTCTCGGGAACATCACCGAGGTGAGAGAAGGGCATCCTTTAACATAAGCAGGACCCCAGTGTCCTTCAGACCCTGTTTGAGTTGCTTTATCTGCCTTTCTCTGCGACCAATAACCTAAAGAATCAGACACCATTTTCTAAGAAAGCAGGCATTTATAAACTTATGTTTGTGGTTTGTTATCCTGGGTTATATTAGCTATTTGTTATTGCCCATTACTAGTCTTGTAGTGAACAATTCATCTGTGTAAATTAATCTACATAAAATAATTTTTCTTCATAATTTTTAGTCAAATATGAAAACTGCTGAGACAGAGATGGAGAGGTGGTGCTTTAAAATGAGGACCTGGCCTGCCTCCATTCCTTCCCATTCAATATTACATTTCACACACAAATACATCACAATGCTGAATACTGCATGTTGAAGAATTTTTTCTGCAAGCCACTTTCTGTTTTCAGTAGTTAATGGTGGTAAGTCCCAGCTTAAAGCAAGATCATGCACTTGGTAACGCTCCACATCTGTCGAATCCCTTGGCTCTCCAAGCTATTAAAAAAGACAAAAAAAAAAAAAAAAAAGCTTATATTAAATATAGTTTATTATGTTTATATAGTAAATTATGATGATTGTAATTTAAAGTAGTGGCAGAACAAAAAGCACTGTGACAACTTCAAGTACAATTAAACTAACTAGAGAAACGATATCTGTGATGTCTTGGTCTGAGCAGTCTCTCAGGTCAATGGTGGCTGGCTCGTCATTTCCTAGAAGACTGAAGATAGAGGGGCTCAGCCCTGTCAGCAGTGGGCCTCCATGAATAAATGAGTGCCCAATCATTCGGCCAATGACCCTAAAAAGATCGCTGTCCAAAAGAACTCGTGATGAAGATGGTACCAAGTGATCCTCTTCTCCATTGAAGATCAGTGTTTTTCCAGTGTTTTCTAAAAAAGTGTTACAAGTTGGCATTTAGTTCATACAATAATTAAGACAAAACTCTTCAATTGCACATGTAAAGGACTAAAAAAAATTTAATTGATAAAATACACCTACCAATGTTTAAACTGAAACCGTACTGTACCCTGGACATAAGCATTGCAAAGTAGTATCGGGTTACGCCATCTCCAATTGCAGCATCACCTGACAATTAAATTCTTCCTTTATACATGCAAATAACATACACAGTGCGTGCATAATTATTAGGCAAGTTGATATTCTGGTCATATTTTTTTTTTCCAAGCACATTTGACCAATTCCAAAGCACATCAATCTTAATAACTACTGTTCATTTTATATTTAATCATTTATAATTGATATATAATTTTCCATGAAGACTGAAAGTGAAAAACGTCTTATATTCAGGTGTGCATAATTATTAGGCAAGTTTGCCTTTACAAATACAATGAGCCAAAAAAGAGATTTAACTCAGACTTAAAAGTTAAAAATTATTAAATATCAAGAAGAAATATTCAAAACTAATGCAATACAGAAATTGCAAAGATAAGGCATGACCATTGAACACAGGTGGAGAAGAAAAGACACAATAACTGCCTAATAATTATGCAAGCACTGTAGATAATAATCCTATGTTTAATAAAATAAAATAAAAAGACTAGCTTTTAACCATACCTTTAAGGTTAATTGACAGTGGACATTCCCAGTCAGTTCTGTGATGTAGAATGATAGATCTCGGTCTTCCATACTGCTGGTTAGATCAATAGTAACCTTTAGAGGTGTCTGGTCTTCAGCTCTATACAACAAATTTCTTCGAAACCTGTATGCTGCCTGCTGTTCATCAGTCTCTATTTTCCAGTCTGAAAATGAATTACAGACATACAAATACTTATTAAAATACTTAATTAGACACTAGCATTACATCAATTACACTATACATGCTAGCCAATTAAAACTACTGATGATGACGACTGATGAAATGAGAATGAGTTACAATGAGAAAACTTTCTTCACTATTTCTTTAAGTTTCACAAGAGCTCACACATTTGCATATGAAGACATATGATAAAAAGAACAATTTAGAATATTTCTCAATATGTAGGCCTTCTACTTCAGCACAAATCTCAAATCCACTGGTCTCTTGATGCTCCTGCTCTCTGCCAGAAAGAATGCTTCCTGCTCTGCTGCTTTCAAGAATGGGAATGCTGTTTCCTGCTTCCTGCTTCCTGCTCTGCTGCATTCTAGAATGGGAATGCTATTGCTGCTTCCTGCTCTGCTACTGCTTTCATAATGTAGGGTGTTAGGACTACTTGCTGGGGTACTGCTGCAAGTAAACTGTTCCTGCATGTTGCTACTTTCTTGTTGGGGACTGTTAGTTCTGTTCCTGTTTAATTTGCAAATGCAAGAGTCAATCTTTGTTTATTGTGCATGAGATCACAAACCCATTTGTTATAACAAAGGCCCCATATACGCCTGGTATTATTAATATAATAATAATAATAATAATAATAATAATAATAATAATAATAATAATAATAATAATAATATGAAGGTGATCCACAGGCAAACCAATTCAAATCGAGATAAATGGAGTATTATAAGGCAATGTTTACAGAAGTGCTTTACAGGGATTTTAGAACAGCTAAGGGGTGATGTGCACTGTTAGACATTTCTGTAATTTCCACAGTTATTTACTGTATATCACCCAGTGTAATACTGCAAATTCCCTTTACAGGTAATAACTGTAATACCCTTTGCATCATGGGAATTTTCTGTGACGTCAAACTCCACATACAGAGACTTACTGTATTTTTTAAAATTGTATACTACTGTAACGGTCTCTTTGGCGCCATTATGCTGAGGTCGTTTTATTTTCCTCATTTCTTACATTTGGATTGACACAATCCACATGTCTGCAACGCCGCAGCAGCTTGGGACTGACTACTGGATGTGTTACATTGCTTCTAATGATTGGAAAATCCATTTGTACTTCATGTCAGAAACAGCGCGAGCGCTTGGAGTACATCTGCACATCAGAAATATACCGGGGCATCGGTTTACTGTCCGCATCCACTGTACATAGTATATAATGGGTTCTATATTGTTGTCTGTTGTTGAGTTGCACCGCGCCGCGCCACTCACGTCCGAGGAAGACACGGAAGCAGCAGGGAAGCGCCGCGGGTTTTTCCCGGGTATGAACCCGCAAGAGTCAAAGAGCTCCGGAGAACATCTGCGCTGTGTGTCGATGCACCTTACGAGAGAATAAGACCAGCAAGCAAGGTAAAAATATATGTAAGTTTGTCTTTGTGTTTGTCAGATTTTTGCACACCAACCCATAGTAACATTTACTCGTCAACATGGCGGTTACAGAACTTTACCATGGTAAACTGCGCTGTTTCAAACGACTTTTGTCAGCTTATTGAATTAAGTTACCTAATTAAAATTGTTTTTAACTAGCAACGCTTATCTTATATTAACATTAGGTTAACTAATGTGAAATTTAGTTCAGGTGTTAGTAGTTAATGTTGGCCAGTAGCCTGAGAAAATAAAATCGTATGTTAGCTAGGTTAAACTAGTTTTATGGTTAGCTGCCTTTCTAGTTTTAGAATTAGTTTGGTATAGTTTTTAATGGAATTTAAGATTTACTGCATTTTTTGTGTTTTAAAGGCAACTGCAATGAAGCATCAAGAAAGACATGAGCAGGCCAGCCACCCTGAGACTGATAATTCATGGTAAGAGAACAACTATGGTTTTGAGAGGTTTGTGTACTCTATATGAGGTTTGCCTTTCAAAAGTGTGCTATTTCTGCTTCTTGTTTTTCAGAGAAGACATTTCTGTCAAAGTGGAGGGTGAGCAAAGATGGTGGAGCAGCCCCTGGGTTTTGCAGATGGCTATGTATTCTTTAGCTGCTTGTCTTTTTTCCCCATTATGTTTCTGTTGCCTAAAGATTCTTTGTGAGGATGAATCCAGAGGACACAACATAAAGCACTGCAAAACGTCCTAAGACAGGAGAAATGGTGAAGATGCACTGTTCCAGCACTGGAAGTCTGTATTTTTAAGTATTATACATTCAATGTTTTAAATAAAGTATTTGATATTTTGTAATTATTGTGTCTGTTTTAATTGAATGCTAGTAGTACCTATGTAGAGTAAAAATAAAATGAATTCTATATAAAAAAATATAAAATCTAATGAAATCTATATTAAAATGAATTAATTACAGTAGTATACTGATAAATCAAATACAGTTTGCTACTGTAAATCTTAATTACAGTAACTTACTGGCAACGGTGTTGAAATCCTTTGAAATGTCTAACTGTGAGGCATGACAAGTTACTACATAAACAGCTTAACGTGGCTTAACAACGACCGGGGGAAAACCAAATTTCTGTCAAATTTTACTTATAATAAACACTTTCTGCTGTCAAAAGAACGAGCTCTTATTCAGCGTCTAAAGTGAATAATTTAATGTTAAGCGTTCTCCACCATAGAAGTCCATTATAAAGAAACAGCTTAATGTGATATTATTCACTTTATACGATGAATATGAGCTCTTTTTTGACAGCAGAAAGTGTTTATTATAAGAACAATTTGACAGAAGTTTGTTTTTCCCCGGTTGTTGTTAAAGTACGTTAAGCCACGTTAAGCTGTTTCCTTATAATGGACTTCTATGGGGGAGAAAAAGCTTAACGTGAAATTATTCACTTTATCTGTGGAATAAGGGCTCGTTCTTTTGACAGTAGTTAGTGTTTATTACAAGTAAGGTTTGACAGAAATTTGGGTTTCCCTGGTCGATGTTTAGGTACGTTAAACCACGTTAAGCGTTTTTCACGTTAAGTGTTTTAGAATGTCCCCTTTTCTTCATTCAAGGAGTTTGGGATGGAGTGAACTGCCCAGTTCTTCTTAGCTGATTAACTGACTGACTAGGGTAAGGCGAAAATAGTCGATTCACTTCACCTAGAAATGTCAACATTTAAAGCAGTTCTAAAATGCAAAGTCAATGCCTTAAATATAAACAAATAATTATTAGCTTTTGTCTCCTTATATTACATAGGCGACCTGTGCTGGCAGGTCACGTGATAATGACAACATGGTAAATAAGTTGTGTCTGGAATGGCATACTACCCATGATCTACAATAGCGATTATATATTATTACATTATATATAGAGTGGAAAATGAAAAGTTGCGATTTTCTAGGCTGATATGATTAAGAACTATACTCTCATTCTGGCGTAATAATCAAGGAACTTTGCTGCCGTAACATGGCTGCAGCAGGCGCAGTGATATTACGCAGCGCCTGAAAGTAGTCCCCAGCTAGGTAACTAGTTATAATAGCGATGCTACTGGTCTAATCGGATTCAATGATCTATGCTAAGCTATGCTAAAAGTGCTATCGCCAGACCCGGAGAACGGCTGAATGGATTCAAAAACGGTAAAACTCTACTTATGAACTCTGAGGGAGTTGGAGAATGAGCCTATTTCCAAAAAAAAGTGGAGTGTTCCTTTAAGGGGACTGAAGCGATAACAACATGGCTGACTGAGATTAGACTTTGTACCCCACCAAATGTCCGTCGATCTGGAGCACATTCAGCCGTAGGTTGTTGGGGAGGTCCGATTGTCAATAATGTTAAACTGTGCTCCAGGGCCTCGGCAGCATCCCTTAAAAGTTTTGTAATTGAATTCCTGTCCATTTTGTATGAAAGAACTCAAACAAGTTACAGTAGATGAGGTACCCAGTTCCGCCTTAAAGCTCCACCCAAGCTAGTTGATTGGCGCTCCTTATTTGCATTTGATTTATCAATGGCCGTTTTCGGTTTCCGTTGAGCTTTTGATTTATCATTTGCGATGTCCGTTTGAACATTTTAATTATCATTTAATTATGACAGGTTTATACTGAGTTGATCATGAAAATTAAATATCAAAAACATTTGAGCATTTGATTTCTCATTTGAGAAGCCATTTTGATAGTTTGATTTCTCATTTGAGTAGTTGTTTTGAGAGTTTGATTTATTATTTGATCTTTTCAGGCATTTGAATTTGAATTTTGATCAAATTAAATTAAAAAACTTTCATACATAACGATCAACGCTCGATTTTTAAAAAATCTTTGAAAATCAGTTTCGTGTCCCGAGGCACGGTTTAAAAAGAAGACAATAGAAAGTATGATTTTTCCTTGAATTTAAAGACATTCTCCTGACATAATGTATGTGTGACTGTGAGGGACTGAGAGACGATAGGAGAGCTGACATTATACAACTTTGAAAAAAGAAAAAAAACACGTCTTGAGAGTCCAAAAGCATTCATTGAATACAGTTAGAATGCCCTTATAATTCCAGCAATGAAACAAAAAATACCCATGTATGAGTTTTTACGTCTTTATATTCATTGCACAAGCAATAGCCTACCTACTTCTCTGTATATGAGCACATGTGCGCGTGGCCACAAGCATAAATGTGCTATTAGTTTTATACAACAGTGCATAGCAGCACGTGTTTCATTCCGTGAATGAATCCGGTTTTGTACAAATCCAGTGAGCCGGTGATTCAACGGTCCATTCAGATGGTCTCACTTGTTTCTGCCGTTTTGAACGAATCATTTGAAATGAATGATTCAGTAAGTCATTCATTAAAACAGGGACTTGCTGCCACCTACTGGCGGTTTTATCATCATATTTATTTATCCATGACAGACCTAAACAGCCGAGGTGCCAAGCACAAAAACACATTCAGCAATATTGACTTAAAATTACTCTATTTCAGGCCCCAGAAGGGGAAAAATTATAAATAATAGTTCATTTAATAAGGCTAATTTTTCATTAAATAGAAACCTTTTTAAAAATGAGACCAATTTTGTAATCATTGTGAAAAATTAGTCACAGGATGACCCCCCCCCCCCTCCACACCACACCACACCACACCATCCCCCCTGAATTTTTTTACAATGCGACCACTGGTTAAACTAATCTAATCAATCCGAATGACAAAACAAGCCCAGATGTACAAAACAGACCCTCCCACCTCTGTAATAAAACATGGAGATGTTAGTCCCATCCGAACTGGTACATAAAAATCACAGACGTGACAAGAATCGAAACTCAAACATATTTTAGACTATCTCGTCTGA
The DNA here is from genome assembly GCA_036784905.1 of Acrossocheilus fasciatus. NCBI lineage: Eukaryota > Metazoa > Chordata > Actinopteri > Cypriniformes > Cyprinidae > Acrossocheilus > Acrossocheilus fasciatus. Next base: position 23,257,499 of record CM071944.1, read on the forward strand.
ATAGGGCTTGTAGGCTACAGGTGTCAGACTCAGTTCCTGGAGGGCCACAGCCCTGCAGTTTACTTATAACCCTGCTCCAACACACCTTGTAGTTTTCAAATAAGCCGAAATGACTTGATCAGTTAGCAAGTTGTTTAATTACGGTTGAATCTAAACTGTGCAGGGCTGTGGCCCTCCAGGAACTGAGTTTGACACCCCTGATCTAAGTTTACTCAAGCTTAATAAAGTGTTGGGAATAAGTATGTAAAATTATTTATTTGAAAACAATGGTCATTTTCTGTAAATCTACGTCAGTGAGACAGTGACGGAAGCTTCCGGGTAAGCGGTTTCTCCGCAGCTTTGGCGCCTCTGCTCTGTTGCTGTGACTCGTCAGGATTGTAGCGCGTTCTCAGTGTTTAGCTGGTATGCGCGTGGTTTCATGCGCGAGGTAAACTGTCCGAGAAGCGCTCGCCCAAGTGGAAAAATACGCTGTTGCTGCCAGATCTCGATTGCCGAAAATTACATTGTGTTTGATGCACAACTAACCCGACGAAATCATATGAAAAAAACAAACAAAAAAAAACAAACAAACAACAACAACAACAAAACATCATAACTGTATATTTTAATGCTTTTTTAAAGCAAATTTTGAAAGTCCACTAAAAATATATCTGGTCATAGACAATGATGATGGCGTTATTGTCAACATACCTAAGTAGTAAATAAATTAAAAAGGTTTTTAAAAAAAAATTGAAATGATAACAAACATCAGGAAAAAATAGGAAACATACCTTTGTTTTCAGTATACTTGTGTCGCTTACAGTTAAACTCCTTCTGTGATTTTATTGTTGTTTGAAACGTTACTTGGCAATATTTTAAAGATATTATTATTATTATAAAGCCAGAGAAGGTATCAGAAAACCGCTCTGTAGGTTTGCTCTCCACAGCTCGGGACTGGATAATGACAGTTGACCTGGAAAGGCAGCTGAAAATTCCAACATACATCACCCAGTCCAAATTGAGACCTGACATCATCTTGGTCTCTGAGGCCACAAAACAACTGATCTTGTTGGAGCTGACAGTGCCCTGGGAGGAGAGGATGGAAGAGGCTCAGGAGAGAAAGAGGGAAAATATCAAGAACTGGTGGATGATTGTCGGAGGAATGGATGGAGAACCAGGTGTATGCCAGTAGAGGTGGGTAGCAGGGGATTTGCCAGTCATTCCCTGAGCAAGGCCTATGGCACACTAGGCATAACAGGTGCTAATCGAAGAAGAGCAATAGGCAACAACGTGGAGGCAGCAGAAAGAGCTTCTAGATGGCTCTGGCTGAAGAGGGGAGAGCAGTGGGGGCAGTAGAATGCCACTTGGACACAGGCCGGGGTCTGATCAGCCTCGGTCGGGTCGCCAGGACGAGGGTGTCTGTTGTAAGACCCGAAACACTCAGTGACTCCTGGAAACAACACTGATGATGTGTCCAAGGTCGTGCATCAGAAGATGCTTTTGTAAACTGAAATACTCTGGGAGCACCAGTGACAACCAGGAATAGACTGGGTGACAACCACGAAGAGGGTGGTGGCATCTGGAGAGACAGATGACAGCCGGAGAGACGGCAACCCGGGGGTGGAGAGGGTTGGCAGCCCAAACCACTTCTTCCGCAAGGAAGAACCCAAAGAAAGCTACAAAACCCACAAAAGTAAGATACCCCCAGGGGTTCCCGAGAGGGGGGGAGGATGAGCACCCCAATAGGACGGACTCAAGAATAACGACACAGGATAAAGGAATAATGACAACGACAATACAGTGCATCTGTGGCAGGATCTGCAAGAATGACAGGGGTTTAAAAATCCATCAAGGCAGAATGAGATGCTTGACAGCAGAAATGACGACACAACGCACAGAAGTGACTTCTGGTAAGACGCGGCAGGAGCCAGGCCCGGAGGCAACCCACAGTGCCCAGAGCCTCCTAGTGTCGCCAAAACCTGCTGCCAGCAGCTCACTTGCCACAAAAACCCAAGAAACAGCATCTCTCGACAACCCACAGGGCCTCCAAAGCCAGCAAGCTGCAGTCATGACAACTGGCTGTGCCCCTTCAGTTCATCCAAGGATCCAGTGGCCCAAATCCTCCCAGAGAACTGAGTGGCAACAATTTGATGAAGATGTAAGCCAGGTCCTAGAAGTAACAGCTAAGGGGGATGTGGACCAACGATTGAGAACGATGACCACCCTCATAGTGAACATTGCAGCTGAGCGATTTGGAACCGAGGCATCAAAGCCTGCTCCATCGGAATATGCTCCAAGCCATAGAGCAAGGAAAATTCAGTGCCTTAGGGAAGAACTCAGGCTGCTAAAGAGGCAATATAAGGTAGCGGGGGAGGTTGAGAGAGCCGGCCTAACGGACATGAGAGCAATCCTAAGGAAACAACTCTTGACTTTACGGAGGGCAGAGTTCCACAGAAGGAGGTGGAAGGAGAGAGCCAGGAAGAGGGCAGCATTCTTGGCCAATCCATTTAAGTTAACCAAGCAGCTCCTTGGCCAGAAGAGGGCCGGCCGCCTCACATGTTCCAAGGATGCCATAAACGATCACCTCAAGGCCACCTATAGTGACTCCATCAGAGAACAACCGTTGGGTCCATGCGATGCGTTGATAATACCACCAGAGCCTTCATCAGACTTCGACCTGAAGGAGCCCTGTCAAAGGGAAGTGGAGGAAGTGGTGAGGAGAGCACGATCGAGCTCAGCACCAGGCCCAAGTGGAGTGCCCTACAAGGTGTATAAGAACTGCCCAAAGCTACTGCATCGGCTTTGGAGGGTCCTGAAGGTGATCTGGAGGAGAGGGAAGATCGCCCAGTCATGGAGGTATGCTGAGGGAGTGTGTATACCAAAAGAGGAGAAGTCCGAGCATATTGACCAGTTTTGGGTCATCTCCTTGCTTAGTGTGGAGAGTAAAATCTTCTTTAGCATCGTGTCTAAGAGGCTCTCCAACTTCCTGTTGAGCAATAAGTACATCGACACGTCTGTGCAAAAGGGTGGTATACCAGGAGTTCCTGGTTGTCTGGAACACACGGGGGTGGTAACTCAGCTCATAAGGGAAGCAAGAGAAGGTAGAGGGGACCTGGCAGTACTGTGGCTGGACCTCACCAACGCCTATGGCTCAATACCCCACATGTTGGTGCAGGTCGCACTGGAGAAACACCATGTACCGCAGAAGGTGAAAGATCTTATCCTGGACTATTACAGTAAGTTCAGTTTGAGAGTCTCTACTGGCCAGTTGACATCTGACTGGCACCAGCTGGAAGTGGGGATAATCACTGGCTGTACCATCTCTGTGACCTTATTTGCGCTGGCAATGAATATGTTGGTCAAGGCAGCTGAAACAGAGTGCAGAGGTCCTCTCAGCAAGTCTGGAGTAAGGCAACCTCCCATAAGAGCCTTCATGGACGACCTCACAGTGACAACAACGGCGGTACCAGGAGCCAGGTGGATCCTGCAGGGGTTGGAGAGACTCATGTCATGGGCACGCATGAGCTTCAAACCTGCAAAGTCTAGGTCCTTGGTTCTAAAGAAGGGGAAGGTTACAGACAGATTCCGCTTCAGGCTGGGAGAATACCAGATCCCGTCAGTCACTGAGAGTCCAGTGAAGAGCCTTGGGAAGGTCTTCAACTGCAGACTGAGTGACAGAGATTCCATCAAGGCAGCCGGTGCTGACCTGGAGGGATGGTTGAGAACAGTGGATAAGTCTGGGCTCCCTGGAAGATTCAAGGCCTGGGTGTACCAGCATGGAATCCTCCCAAGAATCATCTGGCCTCTGCTTATCTATGAGGTCCCCATGACCGTGGTAGAAGGTTTTGAGCAAAAAGTGAGCAGCTATCTACGCAGATGGCTGGGTCTACCGCGTAGCCTAAGTAACATCGGGCTATATGGGAGCACCAATAAGCTCAGGCTCCCTTTTAGCTCAGTCAGGGAGGAGTTCATCGTTGCACGGGCACGGGAACATCTGCAGTACTCTGGATCCAGAGATGAAAAAGTGTCCGGCGCAGGGATTGTTGTGAGAACAGGAAGGAAGTGGAGGGCAGCTGAGGCAGTCCAGCAAGCAGAGACTCGGCTGAAGCACAAAGCCATCCTTGGAACAGTGGCGCAAAGCAGAGCCGGACTTGGGAGCCTAAGAGCGATCCGATATGACTCTGCCGGCGGAAAGGAGAGGCAGAGGCTGGTACAGGAGGAAGTGCGAGCTTCAGTCGAGGAAGAGCGAACCAGCAGAGCGGTGGCCATGCGGCAGCAAGGTGCCTGGATGAAGTGGGAACAGGCGATGGAGCGGAGTATCACTTGGAGGGACATCTGGAAGTGGAACCCCCAGAGAATCAAGTTTTTGATTCAGGGGGTCTATGATGTCCTCCCATGTCCATCCAACTTGTGCATATGGGGCAAAATAGAAACACCTGCATGCCCTCTTTGTTCCAAAGTAGGGACATTAGAACACATCCTGAGCAGCTGCTCCAAGGCGCTGAGTGAGGGCCGGTATCGATGGAGGCACGACCAGGTCCTCAAATCCATCGCTGAGGCAATCAGCAAGGGGATCAAGGACAGTCGACACACCCAAGCTACAGCCAAGGCCATTCACTTCATCAGGGAAGGACAAAAGCCAGAGAAGGTATCGGAAAACCGCTCTGTAGGTTTGCTCTCCACAGCTCGGGACTGGATAATGACAGTTGACCTGGAAAGGCAGCTGAAAATTCCAACATACATCACCCAGTCCAAATTGAGACCTGACATCATCTTGGTCTCTGAGGCCACAAAACAACTGATCTTGTTGGAGCTGACAGTGCCCTGGGAGGAGAGGATGGAAGAGGCTCAGGAGAGAAAGAGGGAAAAATATCAAGAACTGGTGGATGATTGTCGGAGGAATGGATGGAGAACCAGGTGTATGCCAGTAGAGGTGGGTAGCAGGGGATTTGCCAGTCATTCCCTGAGCAAGGCCTATGGCACACTAGGCATAACAGGTGCTAATCGAAGAAGAGCAATAGGCAACAACGTGGAGGCAGCAGAAAGAGCTTCTAGATGGCTCTGGCTGAAGAGGGGAGAGCAGTGGGGGCAGTAGAATGCCACTTGGACACAGGCCGGGGTCTGATCAGCCTCGGTCGGGTCGCCAGGACGAGGGTGTCTGTTGTAAGACCCGAAACACTCAGTGACTCCTGGAAACAACACTGATGATGTGTCCAAGGTCGTGCATCAGAAGATGCTTTTGTAAACTGAAAATTATTATTATTATTATTTTATTATTTATTTTATTTTATTTATTTATTTTTATTTTTTGGTATTTTGCATGGTCTATTAGTCATCCAGGTGGGAGTTTTAACTCCTATTCACTGGGAATAAAAAATGACTGGAAAAAAAAAAGATACATTCAGTTGATGCAGAGAGGTAGACCGGGGAAATCCCCCATCTCCCCAAGCTCTGAATATTAGGTATCATAACGTAACTACGTGTAAACGTTATTTGGCTGTTTTTACTTGGAAAATCAGCTGTTTTCTAGCATTCCAGTTAACTATGGATAAACCTGAAACGATAGAAGACGGATTGGAGATGAATTTCATTTACAAATAGCCTAAGGTAGGAATGTGCATACTTTTAAATCGACACCTGCCACGGTGTTTTCCTCTTTGAGTGTGTTCTAAAAGTTAACAGGCTTGTTTGAGATGCGCCTCGCCTCGCCTGAAATGTAGGCGAGAGTAGGCGGCTGCAGTGAGGGGAGGAGTGAAATAAGCGCAGTCAAGACGGACAGTTCTGCCCTCTGGAAGTAGAACGAGATCAAACGAGATCAAAGGCAGATATCGCGTTATTCTCACTCATGCGCTGTGCTGCTGATAAACATAATTTCAGTTCTGTTGCTTTTATATGAATATAAAAATGATGATCAAGACACTCAAAGTGCTTGCTATTTAATTCCATACGAAAGACGTATTTATCATTCATTTTTATTTGAATTCAAACATGTATTTTAGATTTTATAGAAACTATGACAACAATCACATATCTCACCCAGAGATCGCACTGTCATAGTGTTTGGGAATATTCATGCACAATTTAAATACATAATAGCATGAAATCAGATTAAAAAAATAAAACATTTTAGCAGAGAACGCAGCATCACGCTTGTCTGAACCAATGAGTATTAAGCTGTGTCGTCAGTCAGTCGTTTCCCATCATGCGTTTGATCAGCGCAGTCGGTGGAGAGCAACTGCGCGCGACTGCTCAATCCGACACAGCCGCCTCGCCGTCGCGAGAGTTTTTTTGGCACACGTCAGCATGACATCAGAGCAAGGCGGACGTAACTCGGACACTTTTCTAACCGGCATGCATCTCGCGGTGATCGGTTCTGCGCAGATTTTGATCATCTCAAACAAGCCTAAATTTAGCACTCAGCATACCCTGTTAAAAAAAAAAGTCACCACTCGCCACTGATATATATATATATATATATATATATATATATATATATATATATATTAGTTAGGCTACCACTTGTAGTAGCCTACACTTGAACCTATCTTTCATTCACTACGGGTTCAAGTGTAGGCCTACTACACTGGTATTACATTTTTAAATACAGAGAAAGCATGTTAAAAACTCATTTAGTTCATATTCACGATGTCCCAAAATAGTTGAGTCTATTTTAAGATTATCTTCAGAAGTATTAAAGAACAATTTTAGTGACTATATTAAGGACAAAATTAGAGCGTGAAAATAGAGCATTTTAAGTACATTATGGAAGTGCACTTTTTTTTCGCCTGGGTTGTACCGTCCTTCATGTCGTGCGTTCAGCTTAGTTAAATGCAGTAACGTAAAATAAAGCATATAACTGGGATGAACCCATGACAGGGAATGCGACACAAGCAGACTATAGCTTTTGGCACAAACATCTGAAAATATGAGATAAAATACGAAACGAACAGCTTCTTGTTAATGTTCTTACACACTTGGGAGTCGCTTCGCTGTCGACGCCTCATTGTTTGTGTATCTGCAGTTGCTTGGCTCAGGGTGGCGAGTTTGCGCTGTTTGCGACGCTCACTGACCTCCTGAGACCCGCTCTGTGTGTGTGTGTGTAGCGCTCAGCTGTCTGTCATAAACCAACACAACAGCACGCGCTTCTCCAGAGCAAACCAGACAGCACGCGCGTACAGAGGCGCTGGCGACAGCTGAGTTGGGTCTTCAGTTATGCACAGCTAGATTAAAGCAAAGCGAGCCAGTAGCCGCGTCAAAATGGACTGGTGTATAGGCGAACTAACGTGAAAACATCCTTAAATTGATTTAGCCCAGCGTTGTACTTGAACCACGCTTGCACGGGATGATCTGTAGTAGCCTATCTTGTTGTTTACTCTCGAAGCTTTTGCATTGAAGCGCAATGTTCACATTTGACAGCCGTGCGTAACATTTCGTCTGCGCTGAACATGACAGAGGACATAATGACGGCCGTGCGCGGAAATCTTTCTCAAACAGCAGGTGCCTCGGAACAAAAGGATAGCGGACAAACTGAACCGACAAACGGGGCGATTCCTTCCTCCTCACCCGCGGAGCTGAGCCAGGACTCCGAGTCCTGCACCAGCGAACTGACGCGCACGTGGCTGCAGTTCGCCAAGACCTTCGTCGTTATCTTCCCCATATATGTCTTGGGTTATTTTGAGTTCAGTTTTAGTTGGCTTTTAATCGCACTCACGATATTTTTCTTTTGGAAAAGAAACACTAGGTGTAAGAACACAAGGTTGAATAGAGCACTTTCGTTTTTTGAGCAAGAGGGCACAGTTAAACAGGAGCTGGAGGCAACTGAGTTACCATCATGGGTGAGTTAAACTCCACTTTCATTGATAACATTTAACGAGTTTCAAAACATCATAGAGAGCACACTATAAAAGAAGTGAAAACTAAGAGGGAGTTTATTTTTATTTTCTAAATGATAAAGCTGGACTAAAAAGACAGAATGGGTTGTCTTTAGTGGTATTTGATGAGATTGATGGACAACTTTTTTAGTTTGAAATTTTATGAACAATATATTTCCTTGTTCAGAGTTGTTTTGCTTCATTCAGGTTTATTACATTAGGGCATCTTGTTTGGTTTCAATGTTGTGTCCATTCAGCAAACTCTGAGTGCATGAAACATAACTAAGTTTGGATCCCAGCTGACCCCAGGCTGTCAGACATGAGGCAAACCCAGTCTATGGGCAAACCAAGACTTTTTGCCCTTTCGTCTGGGTGAAGGTGAACAGTGTTATTCCAAATGATGCAGCATGTGTCTCTACCAATTTTCTGTCTATTTTTATCTTGTATATAAGCATTATCTTGAGCCTCTGCTCATCATGGCTGTAATCAAAAGCCAAGTGCAACAAAGTAAATATATGTTATGCAATGAGATATTTTGACTTGAAGGGTGAGGACCAAGGTCAGTCTGCGTTGTTGAAAATGAGGATTCATTGCCCTGCAGCCTGTGTACTAGAAAAACGAAACAGAATAATGTCAGTGCAGCATGTAAAACTGTAAATAACAACGAAGTAGTTAACTGTAATTACCTTGTATGGCAAAAACTGCATTGTATGTAATTTTGTTGTGAAATACTATTGTTAATAAGGACATTTGATTGTTTATTATTTTATTTTTTTTTACTTTTTTTTCTCATTTTAACTGTCATTTTAACTGTTGTTTTTAAAGTGTTAGATCAAGATGGTTTTGAGGATTGTACTCAATCTGCAACCTGTTTCTAGTGAAACCATGTAAAGTGTTTTGAAAGGGAGATGTTAGAAATTATTTACTGTGAGAAATGATGAGTGAAGGGAGATCCCCTCTGGAGCCTTGAGAAATTATAAACATGCTGGTGCAAAAAAGCTTAGCTAACATCTTACAGTTCTTCCTTGTTGGAGATATATGATCTTACCATATTGACTAAAAATCTTATTGGTTAGGATATAAGCCCCCCCCCCCCCCCCCCCCCAACAAATGAGTGGTCAATCAATATGGGATTTCCAATGATTGATAACAAAAGTGTCATGTTTATTGTAGTGTTAGTCACTTATCAGATACATTGCATTATTCTATTTAGGGGTGAACGGTACACAAATATGACGGTTCGGTACGTTCCTCGGTTTTAACGTCACGGTTCAGTATGATTTCGGTACAGCAGGGGGAAAACTAAACTTTTTTTTTAATTTTTTTAATAAACAGTGATTTAATGAACAAGTTGCTCTTTCTTTAAATACATTCAGTTATAGTTTCAATTTTCTTAGTGATAAAAATCTACCTCAGATTATGCTTAAAACTATAGGGAGCCCTTTTACATTATAAGGTTACAATTAGGCCTAACAACTTAACCCAGACTTAAATTTAATTACTATTTATCTTTAAATAGATGATCAACACTCAACTTAAAAAAATAAATAAATAAAAATTGTATCCAAACATGTAAACTGCACATAATGCAGTTTTTAAACAAATTTATAAATATAAATTTCACTTTTTTTGCTATTTGTTAAAATATATTCAATTACACACTGGCTGTCATAGCATGTTTACATACATTAAATAATTAAGACTAAAAGGTTTAGTAAAATATAATGAGTATATGGTGTAATATTTCGCGAAATGCTCCTCTCTAGACTTCATTCAGTGGACATTGATGACTTGCTGAGGTAAATGAAATGCTATGTGACATTTTATTTCCACGCTGTTTTGTTGGTCTTTCCGCGGTTGAAACACTGTTTGAGCAATTACATGAGGCATGAGCTGCTCAGTCATGTTTATTCACGTTAAAACTAGTAGTACAGAAGAAGGAAGTAATTCCATTACAAGGTCAGAGGCGGACAAAGTCCACAACTCCATTACTTGAGTGAAAGTACAGATACTGCTGGTCAAATATTACTCCGTTACAAGTAAAAGTTGTAAAGACAGACTTTTACTTAAGTAAAAGTACAGAAGTACTTGCTTTTAAAAGTACGTAAGTACCAAAAGTAAATTTACTTTGTCAATGCAGTTTTATTATTGTTGTACGTAGCCTAATGGACCTATCGGTAAGCTCCGCCCCAATTAGTTACTGTTGCTTCCTCGAACAAACAAAGGGAGTTGCTCACTGTCTTACAATAATGACAGCTGCAGTGTGAAAACCTTGTACCACGATGTTTTTGCACAATTTTGGACACACAAGGCCTACCAAATTAAATATTCCATGGAGGGATTTATAAAATATTTAAAAATAAATCCGGTGGGTAACTCTAAGCGAGGGTTTACAGATCACAATGCAAGCAGGAGAAGTCTCATATTACGGTTGGTCATCACGATCGCGGATGACAACATGCAGGATCAACACTGTTCATGTATCGCAGGGTACGATTAAATTAATGTACATTTAGTACATTTTAATATGGAGAGGCACTGAAATGTAGACTTTCGTTTATGTGTTTTTGACCAACACTGTACAAGATGCGAGAACAGTCCGCTATTTAGGTTTGTACATAAGCATGGACTCACTAACTTTAACGTTAGCTAGTTTTAGCCAGAGATACCTTGCTAAAGCACAAGATAACATTAACGTTCTGCTTGAGCAGATGAGAATTGTAACTTAATGAGTGTATGACAACAAGAAAATGAACGTTTTTGTCTTCATTTGTATTGAGGTGAGTACTTGGGGACATTTTGCTGTTTTGTTTGAATTCTGGAAATGTAATAAAATAAATTATATTGCCCATCCTCTCAGGATACCTGGAATCAGTATTACAAGTACCACAGGCACATCGTTTATCCATTTTTGAAGCATAAACCCCAACCGATGCGAGCTTCGGATCTTCCAATGTTTCTCAATATTGCGCTGAAACCTAAAGCTGTCCGAGTTCCGCTCCCTGTTCAACTGATACTCGACTGCCATTGGCTAGTCTGCGTTCGAGGGGAGGGGCTAGGGGATAGGGGATAGGTCAAATTGCAATACCAGTCTGAAGCAATTTACAATACATTACACCTACTGAATACACTGACTAGCTTGTAGTATCTTTGGAATAAAGAGCTTTTAGAATGTTAAAAAACCTATGGGGAAAAAACTAAACAAAAAATTATTTAACACCCCTTCCCATCCCCACAAAAGCTCTGACAGTGTGTACACACATCTATATGTAGCCATTCATCCACATCTGAACAGAGTGGACAGTGAAATCTGATAAATACAGAATGATACGGAAGAAAAAAAATCAAACCTGCTTTAAAACCCAGCAACACTACTGCAGCTGTATAACTTTACAACAGCAACACTGCTTTAACAAAAAAAAAGCAAAACGGCGAGACTTATTTGACATCAAAACAAAAATTTTAAAAATGCTGTCTAATCGCTCTCGCTGTACTTTGATGTCACACACAGAACGGTCTGTGCAGTGCTGCTTCAAGTCCAACATCTATTGTGTTTTATTAGGAGACACACAACAGTTCTTCTGTGGCTTTATAAGTAATATTTTCACGTACACAATTTACCAAAATCATACAATATTGTCTAATATACACCACAATATTAAATTCTTATTATTGAATTGTTGTAAATAAATATCACATTTGCTACTCAGTGTTCAAAAATGCTGGGAAATCACTTCATGTAGCCCTACAAGAGTGATTAATGATAAACTGAAAAAAAAGAAAGTCACACATTTTAGAGAAGAAAAAATCACCCACTGACTTTCAAAGCTGCTACATAGTAACGACTTTCTACTTCGAGGACCTTGATAGAAATGTAGTGGAGTGAAAAGGGCAATTTTTGTCTTTGAAATGTAGTGAAGTTAAAGTCATAAGTTCCCAGAAAAAAATAATACTCCATTAAAGTACAGATACTCAAAAAGTGTACTTAAGTACAGATACTCAAAAAGTGTACTTAAGTACAGATACTCAAAAAGTGTACTTAAGTACAGATACTCAAAAAGTGTACTTAAGTACAGATACTCAAAAAGTGTACTTAAGTACAGATACTCAAAAAGTGTACTTTAGTGAAGTTAAAGTCATAAGTTCCCAGAAAAAATAATACTCCAGTAAAGTACAGATACTCAAAAAGTGTACTTAAGTACAATACTAAAATAAATGTACTTAGTTACTATCCGCTTCTGTACATGGTCTCATAACAACTCACTACCATCTTCTTCATTTAGTCTTTAACTGCTCTGAATCCTTAATCAAATTACATTCTGGCAGGAGTAAACTTGTCTGTGTGAGATTAGAAGTCTGTTGAACTGGTTTATGAGCTTGAAGTTGTTGTTTTTTTTAAGAAAATATTTCTCAACAGTGGTGTTATGGATTCTGTGATTATTCGCATTTTGTGGTGCCATTCTTTTATACCAAGAAGTATCTTTTGAAACACTGATGACTTGTTTGTCCAGTTTCTCTGTGGTTCCTGGAAAGTGTATGATACCTGAAGAGAATCACTAGTTCACTGGAAGTGCTGTCTTAAATGACATGGGTCTTAAAGAAACATGTTATATCTTTTGCCTAAAAGCTTCAAGCTTGCTACACTAATGTCTAGTTACATGCATTACTGAGTTCAAGTATATATTGTTGCATGTTACAAAATATGTAAATACATGTAATAACTTTTTAAATATATGCCAGTGATCACAAGCAAGTTTTTTTTAAACAGTTTTTAGTGTCACATGACAACTATGCCTATTTATAGACAGACAAACCATTTACATCACAGATTATCACATTCTCATCAAATTATGTCACTATCAGGAATCTATAGTCTTTACATCTCTACATTACCGTGGTAACTCTACGTCTCATCTGCAGATTTTTGTAAAGGAACATTCTCATAGATATCTGTCTATGGTCTTGTCGATGTAGAGAAATCCTCAGAGATCTCTAGTGACCATAGAAACACAGTTACCATGGGAACTTTCAGTGTCTTTCCCACATATCATTAATACTAAACAAAATAGTCAATATTAATTTTGGAAAATTAAAGTCTAGTGCTGGGTGTAGTAGCTATAGTTGTGTCAAAACCTATTTGTCCTGACTGATGGTTATACTAGAATATGTCAGGGGGAGAGCTTGCTAAGGAAAGTACTGTGCACCAACACTGTTTTGCGATTAAAATAAATTCGGAGTGATTGCACTGCAGCAGGCAGTCACACACCCCCATTTTGCCTCTTGAGATTACAATATTATAGGACATACAGAAGGAGGTTAGCTTTAGAGGTGCCACAAACGCATCAGGCTGAGAGCGCGTTGTATACTCAGGTAACCTGATGTGGCTTGAAATTTTCCTTTCAGCTTTTGCTAAATGTCTTGGAGAGAAGCGTTTATGGTTTTGCAGCTGTGTTACCATACTGATGAGATTCAAATGTGCCCTATACATTTGTTTTGCTTGTGTGTAGCATTTGTTTGTAATTTAAAGTTTCAGTTGTAAGTTGTTCAGTTGTAATGTGTTAAATTACAGGGGCATTTTGTGGTCAGTAAGTCTACATTCAGACAGGCAAAAGTGGCCAAAATCCTTTTTTTTTGTTTGTTTGTTTTTTGCTAATAGACTCAGATCTGGTTTAGTTTTTATAGCAATGTGAACAGCACAAACCACATGAAATCTGATCTTTTTGATTCTGGTTTAGGTCACTTTCAGTCATAAGTCAGATAGAGGTCTGATATTTTGCACTGCAACCTCAGTCTGAGTGGTCATTTCATAAATCACGAGAGTTTTATGATAAACATTCGTTAAAATTCTGTATTGACAGGAGTTTTACATACCAGAATGTGGAAGAAAGCTGCAAAGCTATTCAGTGGAGGGAAAGTGAGTTGGTATAGAAGAAGTATTACAGTTACAGCTCTACACAATCAAAACTTGAGGGAAGACAATATGTGACCCTGGACCACAAAACCAGTCTTAAGTCGCTGGGGTATATTTGTAGCAATAGGCAAAAATACATTGTATGGGGTCAAAATTATCGTTTTTTCTTTTATGCCAAAAATCATTAGGATATTAAGTAAATTTCTTACGGTAAATGTATCAAAACTTAACTTAATTTTTGATTAGTAATATGCATTGCTAAGAACTTCATTTGGACAACTTTAAAGGCGATTTTCTCAATATTTAGATTTTTTTGCACCCTCAGGTTCCAGATTTTCAAATAGTTGTGTATCAGCCAAATATTGTCCAATCCTAACAAACTATACATCAACGAAAAGCTTATGTATAAATCTCAATTTTGAAAAATTGACACTTAAAGGAACACTCCACTTTTTTTGGAAATAGGCTCATTCTCCAACTCCCCCAGAGTTAATAAGTTGAGTTTTACCGTTTTTGAATCCATTCAGCCGATCTCCGGGTCTGGCGAGAGCACTTTTAGCATAGCTTAGCATAGATCATTGAATCCTATTAGACCGGTAGCTGGGGACTACTTTCAGGCGCTGCGTAATATCACTACGCCTGCTGTGGCAATGTTACGGCAGCAAAGTTCCTTGATTATTACGCCGGAATGAGAGTAGTTCCTAATCATATCAGCCTAGAAAATCGCAACTTTTCATTTTCCGCCGATCTTAGTACACGATATAACTACAGAAGAGTCAAGTTTTAAATAGGACAAATATCGAAACTCTTTGATCGTTTTTAAACGCGATGCTACTGGTCTAATTGGATTCAATGATCTATGCTAAGCTATGCTAAAAGTGCTCTCGCCAGATCCAGAGATCAGCTGAATGGATTCAAAAACGGTAAAACTCAACTTATTAACTCTGGGGGAGTTGGAGAATGAGCCTATTTCCAAAAAAAGTGGAGTGTTCCTTTAAGACTGGTTTTGTCATCCAGGGTCACATATGAGGAAAAACTTTGCTCTCTTTCTCCTCATCCATGTCCTCCCTATTGCCTACTCACAAATTTGCTGGCTCCTGCTGCACATCATCGTATATATGAATGCATAAACAGGGGCCTCCACATTTACTTCTGTATGTATGACAGCATGCTGTGTGATGTCTTTGCTATTCCTTTGAGCATGTGGGTTAGTTCAGGACCAGTTCTTTTGAAGAAATTTT
>CM071944.1:25205000-25370000 GCA_036784905.1 Acrossocheilus fasciatus
TTTTTCCTCTGTTCCTGCTCATTATGAAATTAGACAAATGAATATTTGACTTTCGTATGTGTCCTCTCCACCCAGACACACAATGCTCATCTCCTCGAACCCCCTTGCAGCAAGGGGTAAAGAGAAAAGAATTCCCTAAAGTGGGATAGTAAATGGAGCTGTGAATAAGAGTGTGATATATGATCAACCTGACTTCCCTCTAACCTGGGCTAATTAACCATGTCAACACAGGAGATTATACCCTCCTGTAATGTTCTTGAACACTGTCCAAACCTCCAGTCCTTCTGCCACCCTCTATTTCAACATCCTTTAATTAAGGTCCACTACATGCTCTCAACTACAGAGGACACACATTGTAAAAATAATCAATACGTATTGTGAAAATAAATGGCAATTTCCATGAACAGGATACAAAATAGGGCCTGGAATCTGAAGCCCTTAATTCTTCGAAAAGGCTTTTCTCCCTTTTTTTTTTTTTAACAAATCGTGAAATGAGATGTTTAACTCTGTAAACTATGTGAAATATTTCCAGTTATTTGCCATTAACTGTGCAATTCTGAGCATTCCTGGCATCACTCTCACCTGAATTTGGTTTGTGGCAGTGATTCAATACAGGCCTTAAATTGGATGTGTTTTTGTGGAGTATAGACAAGTGAAAACAACTGTGGAGGAAGGTTCAAACTAGATAATATCTCCGGTTGCTTGTTAAGGGTGTTCAACTGGCCAACATGGGGTCACTTCTATCATCATCATCATCATTATCATCATAAATCATATTGAAGTTCTTAATGAGCTGAATCACAGGTGCCATAAAAGTAGGATGCTGCTAAATTAGCACAAATCCAATTTTTTTTTGCATTTGACAAAGCAAAATGTTTAAAATGAGGGTTTAGAAGATCCAGTTCACCGAAATGAATTAGATGTATGAATGGTGGCCTGTTATCTATATCTTCCTAAATTAAATGGCTGAATGTCGGTGTTTAATATGCAGCTATACACAGTTTCTCAATTTCCGCACCTTCTAAAGCCAGTTGAATTGATTGATGGCAGCAGCCTCCAGCTCTCCACTGAATACGATATGTCCCACTTTAATAGCTTCAAGTCCCCCCCCCCCCCTTTTAATGTTGTGTCTCAAAACATCACATCTTCCTTTTTACCAGTGTTCTTATTTTGTTTGATCATTTGGATTATGTGCTGCAAGCTAGACTGCTTCAAAGCAGCACGTTCGGTTCATGTCCTCAATCTCCTGTGTTGTGCTGCAGAAGAGAGATGACAGTTTTTTTCAATACTATACCTCTGCATATTTCACTTTTTGAAATATTTCCTCCCTCCCCCCAAAAAAATTGTTTTCTGTATTTTATGATTGATTGACTAGATTTTATGATGTCAAACGATAATCATAATCCATTTTCCTTTAGTGCTGACCCTAATCAAATATACCTGAACAGACTAATCAAGGTCTTCAGGATTACTAGAAATCTACAGACAGCTGAGTTTGATCAATGTTGGAGCTAAACTTGATCTTGAAGGCTAGTGTTGCCTATGATTATTCTATGACAGGAGTGTCAAACTCAAGTCCTGGAGGTAGTTTAGCTCCAACCCTAATTAAACACACCAGATCCAGATAATCAAGTCCTTCAGTCTACATGGGGTGCGTCTCAATCAGCTCCCTTGTTCAGTAGTCAGGGCACTGATCAGAGAGTCGGCCATTTTAAGGGCTGTCTCAATCGCGAAATCCTTCCAGGGCACTAACATTAATTAATGTTTATAATTAAAATTCAGCTGAAATGTTGTAAGAACATGTAACAGAACGATGTGCTTAAAGAGAATTAAAAATAATATCAAAAAGAGATTGGTCGTGAATTGTTTATTAATTCAAGCTGTGAAGTTCTACTATGTTGTCCATTGATGTTGTACGTAATCATGTCACTGGAATTCAAGTGCTCACTGTCCCAACGTGCAGTGAGTCAGGGAACTTACTAGTGACCAAATTCGTGCAAACGATCTACTGATTCATGAACTCGGGAGCTGATTGAGATGCACCCATGGTTTGTGTGTTGGAGCAGGGTTGGAGCTAAAATCTGCAGGGCTGCGGCCCTCCAGGAGATGAGTTTGACAGCCCTGTGCTATGACTATGTTGCAGGACTCATTCCTCAACCAGGGGGTTTCCAAACTCGGTCCTGCAGCCAGTGTCCTGCAGAGTTTAGCTCCAACGTGCCCGAACTGTTTAATTAGTGTTGGAGCTACATTCTGCAGGACACTGGCCCTCCAAGACTGAGTTTGGAGAACCCTGTCCTGAACACACAACTTATCTGCAATCAGGAGTGCTGGAGGGCCAGTGTCTTGCAGAGTTTAGCTCCAACCAACTTCAACACACTTGCCTGAAGACCTTGATTAGCTAATTTAGGTGTGCTTCATTGTGGCTGGATATTAATTCTGCAAGACAGCGGACCTCCAGGGATAAGTTTGGACATCACTAGTGGTCACAAGATATGAATTGTTTGTTTATTTTGTGTGGTTGTTGTGTGCTCTTATTTTGAAGTGTATTTTTGTGTCCTTTTGCATGAATTCACACTCTTGTCCTGATTATACAAATCTGTCCCTGCTTTTTCTTATTTATAGTTTTCCCTAAATCCTATTTTTTCCCTATTCTTTGTCATGTGGATATTGATTGACATCTTGAATATTTAAGTGCAGTAATTCAGTAAAAAAACAAAAAACAAACAAACAAAAAAAAAACACCACAATCAACCCTTTTTTTTTTTAAATACTGTCTTTAGTTTTTAGTTCTTAGCATTCTAGTAATCATTAATGTTGCACATGGTCCCTTGAGCTTCCACACACTTGCTCCAAGCTAAATCGTGTTCTTCTTAACATTACTGATTGTTTAGTGATTGTTGTGGTAGTGATTTGTTTTATTTGTTTAGGAAGGTGTTGATAGTGCTATAGTGCAGTATCCCTCCACACACACACACACACACACACACACACACACACACACACACACACACACACACACACACACACACACACACACAACAACCATAAGGCTCAAGTACCAAATTAGAAAGAAAAAAGAAAAATGTTCCTTTGAACTCATATCATACTGGACATTGTTAAGTATTATCATTAATATTGCTCTCATCACACTGTTTTGGTGATATAGTTTATGTACATTTTTGGTAAATTTGCATCATTAACGTAAGAGCTTGCAGCAGCAGCTGTTTACCACTGTAACTAGGTGATGACTCAGTACGAGATATCAGCTTCATTGTTTTATTCATGTTTTTGTCACTTTGGATTTACTACCAAAACTTTATATACACAGAACAGCACTTGTTTTTCCTACCACAGGTGTATTTCAAGAGATGTGAAGAATGTATCCTCTCCCAAGGCAGTTTATTCTGAAAATATGCTATGAGAAATGCATAATATTATAAGTGTAACCAAGAGTATGCAAAATGTGAATATTACATCATCAATTGGGTTTATTTTTTTTATTATTTTATTTTTATTTTTATTTTTTGTTAACTGAAAACTAGACTGGATGTCTTGCAAACTGTAACCCATGCCACATCTTCTATTCCTTACCTCAATTATTCACAGCTTGACAGCTATAATCACTATTATAGTGATCATATACTTCGGTTTACAGACTAGCTGCATGATTCTTGAAAAAATAAAATGAAATAAATAAATACTAATAATGGAAAGGTAAATAATGACCGAATTTTCAGGTGACACTTTACAATAAGGTTCATTAGTTAAACATTAGTTAATGTATTAACTAGCACAAACTAACCATGAGCAATACATTTGTTACTGTATTTACTAATCTTCGCTAAGTTAATAAATATACAGATTTTCATTGTTAGTTCATGTTAGTTCACAGTGAATTAACTAATGTTAACAAGATTTTAATAATGTATTATTAAATGTTGAAATTAACATTAACAAAGAATAATAAAGGCTGTTTAAGTGCAGTTAATTATTAGTTCATGTTAACTAATGTAGTTAACTAATGAACCTTATTGTAAAGTGTTACTGAATTTTCATACTTCTGATTTCTGATGATCTGTCAATGGTATTGTATGAGGTATACATTCCAGATATATATTTCAGCATAAACTCTGTTGTTCCAATTTAGCTGATTTAAGTATAGCAGATTATTATACCGAAAGTACAACTGCAGGATATTTTTTATTAAGTACATAAATCGTCGCCTTGGAATTATAAGGTTCTATCTGCATTCTGAGTGGTTTTGAGATATTGAGCTTCAAAGTTTTTTTCATTCCATATAGCAAAAATGATACGGGGAACAAGTCTCTTTCCTACATGAAAAAGACAGAGATCCTAAATGTACTGTATTCTAAATGTACAATATCAAAATCCTCTCAGATTTTTAAATGGGGATTTTTGGAACAGGTCAAATGTAGACAGAACCTTCTAATTCTAAAAAGTCATTTTCCGCTTGGAATTATAAGGTTCTATCTTGCAAAACATTAATTGAAGCAACAATTTTCAAAAAATACAATTTTTTTTTTTTTTTTTAATAATTTGTTTTAAAACATAAAACTAGTGTTATAACCATGTGTCAACATGTATGAGAAAGGTAGATTTAATGCTTTCTTTATCACATTTATTCCATATTTTAGGACAAATAATTTTATGATGAAATATGTAAATGTATTTGTAGTTAACTTGGCATGAAATAATTGTATTTCAAATTAATGTTAGTATATTTATTTTTTACTAAGGAAATACATGGCACACAGGTTTAGGATTTAACACCCGGAGTGCCTATTTACACTGAGTGCAAATAGCCCGCCATGTTGGCAGAGGCTATCTACACTAACTCTGCTCACCAACATGTGATTGGGATATTCGACACTACAAAAAACTGTTGTCAGATCAACAGTTCCATTGGCATAGATGGTAAAGTGTGAGTTGTAGTCTTTTTGACGCGATCCACCTGGGTTCGAATCCATCTTTTGCTAAACTTTTTTTTTTTTTTTTGTCTTCTCCCTTTTCAAATCTCATATCACATTGGAAAGGCATTTATTTTCAATAAAAATGAAGGAAATAATCAAAAAGTTGAAACAAAAAAAGTATCGGATAGGCAGGACTTACAGTGGGCACGGAAAGTATTCAGACCCCCTTAAATTTTTCACTCTTTGTTATATTGCAACCATTTGCTAAAATCATTTAAGTTCATTTTTCCCTCATTAATGTACACACAGCACCCCATATTGACAGAAAAACACAGAATTGTTGACATTTTTGCAGATTCATTAAAAAAGAAAAACTGAAATATCACATGGTCGTACGTATTCAGCCCCTTTGCTGTGACACTCATATATTTAACTCAGGTGCTGTCCATTTCTTCTGATCATCCTTGAGATGGTTCTACACCTTCATTTGAGTCCAGCTGTGTTTGATTATACTGATTGGACTTGATTAGGAAAGCCACACACCTGTCTATATAAGACCTTACAGCTCACAGTGCATGTCAGAACAAATGAGAATCATGAGGTCAAAGGAACTCCCTGAAGAGCTCAGAGACAGAATTGTGGCAAGGCACAGATCTGGCCAAGGTTACAAAAAAAAAAAAAATTCTGCTGCACTTAAGGTTCCTAAGAGCACAGTGGCCTCCATAATCCTTAAATGGAAGACGTTTGGGACAACCAGAACCCTTCCTAGAGCTGGCCGTCCGGCCAAACTGGGCTATCGGGGGAGAAGAGCCTTGGTGAGAGAGGTAAAGAAGAACCCAAAGATCACTGTGGCTGAGCTCGAGATGCAATCGGGAAATGGGAGAAAATTGTAGAAAGTCAACCATCATGGCAGCCCTCCACCAGTCGGGGCTTTATGGCAGAGTGGCCCGACGGAAGCCTCTCCTCAGTGCAAGACACATGAAAGCCCTCATGGAGGATTCCAAGATGGTGAGAAATAAGATTCTCTGGTCTGATGAGACCAAGATAGAACTTTTTGGCCTTAATTCTAAGTGGTATGTGTGGAGAAAACCAGGCACTGCTGTCCAATACAGTCCCAACAGTGAAGCATGGTGGTGGCACCATATCATGCTGTGGGGGTGTTTTTCAGCTGCAGGGACAGGACGACTGGTTGCAATCGAGGGAAAGATGAATGCGCCCAAGTACAGGGATATCCTGGACGAAAACCTTCTCCAGAGTGCTCAGGACCTCAGACTGGGTTTACCTTCCAACAAGACAATGACCCTAAGCACACAGCTAAAATAATGAAGTGGCTTCACAACAACTCTGTGACTGTTCTTGAATGGCCCAGCCAGAGCCCTGACTTAAACCCAATTGAGCATCTCTGGAGAAACCTAAAAATGGCTGTCCACCAAGGTTTACCATCCAACCTGACAGAACTGGAGAGGATATGCAAGGAAGAATGGCAGAGGATCCCCAAATCCAGGTGTGAAAAACTTGTTACATCTTTTCCAAAAAGACTCATACTGAGCAAAGGGTCTGAATACTTAGGACCATGTGATATTTCAGTTTTTCTTTTTTAATAAATCTGCAAAAATGTCAACAATTCTGTGTTTTTCTGTCAATATGGGGTGCTGTGTGTACATTGAGGGAAAAAAAAAAAACTTAAATGATTTTTAGCAAATGGCTGCAATATAACAAAGAGTGAAAAAATTAAGGGGGTCTGAATACTTTCCATAACCACTGCATATTGTCTCAATAAGATGGCATCCATTTAATTATTTTCAATTAAACTACTCAATTACTAATTAGCACTCGATGTTATTGCATACTATTTTATATTGTACTATACTGAGGTGCAGATAATTGTCACTATTTGCAATAAGTAGTATAAATATCAGAATATTCAGCTATTTTAACTTGGTTTAAATATAATTGTCATGAATCCGGTCTATGAACTTCCATTCACTCACCACCAGAGGTCACTCACTCACCACAGTGACTCTTGCACTACACTTACTGTTGCACGTCACCTCCGGACTACAGTTCCCATCATCCATTGCACTGATCACACACAGCTGATTCCCATTTGCACGCCCTAGCTTTAGCTACCCTACAGAGCCTTCTATAGTTTTCAGAAGCTGTGTCCGAAATCACTCATTCACTAATCCCTATATAGTGTAAGGCAGTTGAGTGCACTATATTAGAAAGGAGTGAACGAAATAAAGTGAACGGATTCGGACGGTGACGTGTACACTGCGCGTGAGACTTGGCTGTTGCAAAAACATCTTACATGTACTTTTATATTTCATGAACCTCATTTTAGAAAATAATATTAATAGCAATAACACTTAAAATGACTATTGTAATCAGCTTTGTGGTTTCATTGATGGTATAGTATTCATTTGTTCTGTAATATGGTCATAATCATTAAATACTATTAAAATATTGTCAACAAAAATAAACTCACATTAGCACATAATTGTATGTATTTATTGTTTGTAGTATCTTGAAACTCTCCCGAGCAGCGTTTTTGCACTCAAATAAGATGACCGTAGAGCGCCCTCAGGTGACCGTTAATTTGACATCAGAATGAATACACTACCAACGAATATTTTAAAAAATCCACCAAATTCATCATTTTTGCAAATTAAACGGCATCTCTCGTTCAAACTCGTTCGCTCTAACAGCTCGTCGGTTCTCCGCATTGGATTGTGGGAAATAGTGCTTCAGCGAGTGTACATCGGTTGTACACTCAAAATCAGAATGCATTGTGGGTAAAAAGTAGTGAACGAATGAAGTCGTTCACTCAGAATTCGGACAGCACTACAAAATGGCTGACACCCGATATAGTGCACTATATAGTGGATAGGGAGCGGTTTCGGACACAGCTCTAGTCTTGCCTTGCCTTGCCTTGCCTGTTTTGGATTGTGTTTTCCCCTGCCTGAGCTATTGCTTGCGTTTTGGATTTACCTCTCTTGTCAAGCCCCTTTGGATATTGTTCGCTATTGACCGACCCATGCCCGTTTTGGATGACTCTTTGCCTTGCCTGTGATATACCTGTTTGCCACTGTTTGACCCTTTCCTGACCACGCCTTTGTAATAAAGCTCGCACATGGATCTGCATGTCTCTCGTCTCGTTGGCTCCATTACAATAATCCATTGCTATTTGCACTTTTTGAAAATAGCATCTCTCGCTAAGAAAATATACTGTTTTCACTTAGTGTAAATAACATCTTATTGCTATTTTTACATTTAGCATAAATCGAATTCATTTCTATTTGTTCTTAGTGTAAATAGCCTTTATCACTATTTACATTTAGTGCAAAAAATCTCACAAAATGCAGATGAAAATCAATTGTGGCAGGAATAATGCTTTTAAGCCAGAACTCATTGTGTTGGGTTCTGAGTCATAAATTACATTTTCTAAGAAACACAACATTGGCAACTGCAACTTATAATAATAATAAATAAATAATAAAATGTCCTTCCAAACCCTTCATTTTTAAGGTGAGATTTTGCAGATTATCAAAGCTATTTTTTTTGATAAAGTGAAATTAAACTAATCGTGTTGTCATACTCCAAAAAGAAGAAAAGAAGAAAAAAAAATGCCATTAAAATATATTATATGACAAGATAAACTATGCCTGTTGGGTTGCCACGCCCTGCCATGACCTTATGTTCGTGCTCAGTCAAGCTGTGTGCCCTGCACAGCGGGTCACTACACATTTGATTATTTCAACAGCATCAAGATGGCAGATAAAAAGTAGGCTATGAGCAGTTTTTCAGAGATAGCTGTTTGAAATCCTGTATTTAGACTGGCTTCAGCCTTTAATGAGAAATATAAAAAGCTTTCTGTAAATACTGCAAAATTACAGCTAACATATTTTCAGAGGGAAAAAGACTGGCAACTCGACATAGACATCTCTATGCCACTTCAGTGGCAGTCTATGAAATAATTTGCATGAGATAACTTCTTATAATGAAACTGAGAAAATGCACACTTTTGGCACCTTTAACTGTATCATGTATTAATATTTACTTTGTGTTGCAGGACTGACACCTTCTTGATGTATCAGCAATTCTTAATAAAGATGATAAATCACTCTTAATAATCAGTCTGAGTCTTCAGTTGATGTCCTGAAAGTGAATAAAATGAATGAAAATGTATTGTTCAAACATATCTCACACATGTCTACTCCTCACAGCTTCCTGTTTCTTCCAGCTTGTGCGACCAAATGATACCAGGTAGAATGTTTTCGTCAGTCAAAAGGCTCCTGAGGATAATCAAAGAAAAGGGAGAGACAGTACATATGCACAGTCAAAGTGCATATGTAAGTAAATATTACACACAGGCCTGTATGTTTCTTTCTTTTTCTTTTCTTTTTTTTTTACATTCAAGCTTACAGCAGTTTTGTCTGACAAGCCTGTTAGTCCAGTAGATGTTTTTGTTGCATATTGAAGCTTTGCTGTATATATATATATGTGTATATATATATATATATATATAGCTCTGCTCATATACTGCTTACTTCCTTTTTATAGGAAGTCCAGCTGAATTTGCACTTTCTTGTGTCTGCTACTACATGGAGCATAGTAACCAAAGTCGTTACCATCCTTCAGGCTGAAAACAGTGTACTGATTGGCTAGTTCTCTCCAACAATAGACCAACTGATGTTAAAGTTAAACCTTCAAGTAGTCTTTAAATTATGCCACTAATTAAGCCACTCCTATGATTGTTTTATTAAGGTGCTGTTATGACATTCTTACCCACAAGTTCACAACAAGACAGAAGACACTCCAATCAGAAAGAATGTCCAGCTGTTATAGCTGTTAACAATAATGACACACAACTTTGTTGTCCATATGACTCCTGCTAATACATGGTAGATTTTGCAAAAAGAATAATCACATTTAATTTCAACATTTAATTTTTGCATTTTATTCTGCACTTTATTTATTATCTAGTGGGGATGGTGTGGTGAAATTTTGCTGTATGTGATTCAGTTGCTTCATGTTATACTACTGTCTAATTAGGCTTTTTCTCTAGTTTGTGGCATTTATTCTGAATCCCCCCCCCCCCCCCCCCCCACATTTCTTTACCCAGTTTCACATATTGGCTATAACCTTCCCTTGGCATACGGGAGACCTTTTACCACCAATCACTAGATATAAATTCACTGTTTATTTAAAATGTCAATGTTATTTACTTCCTTAAATAAGTCTTCACTTAATCTGTAATTAACTTTTTTTGCTGGCAGCAGAAAGTGCTGGTAGGAAAGTTTGACCAAAATAGCAACAGTAACTAAGGGGGATGGGACATAGAGAAGGGACAATTGAAAGTGCAGAATTAATATCCTCTTGTGGTGCGTCATAAACTGCAGTGATATCTGAGGTCAACCACTTGAAGGTAGAAGGAATGACATTTAAAGTATCAGGTACCCTGAAAGAACATCCAGGTTGCTCTTCAAAATATACATGCTGCTTGGCATAATTCTTGGCAAGAGACAACTTAATTCTAAGTGTTAAAATCTGCCTCAAAACTTATTTTGCATTGTTTGTGCTACAGGCATGGCACCTTAAGGGTAGGTTTACCCAACAATTAGAATTCTGTTGTTTACTCAAGCTCATGCCAAACCTGTATGCATTTCTTTCTTCTGCATAATACAAAATAAGATACCATATTTTGAGAAATGCCTTGGTGACTTTTTCACTGTTTGAAAGAAAAAAATAAAAATAAAATATACATTTTTCAAAATATCATCTTTGCAATTCTGCAGAGGAAAGAAGGTATTACAGGTATTGAACAACAGGAAGGTGAGTAAAAGGTGACACAATTTTCATTTTTGGGTGAACTATGCTTATGAATCATTGAGCATATAGAGGAGTTGTGTGGTATTAGTTTTCTGTGAGGATGTTCACCAGGTGGACAATAAAATGCATCCGTGAATATCACATAAAAATGTAGAAAAATGTGAAAATGTGGTTTAAGTAATTGTCAAATACATTGTATAACAGCTCAAATACCGGGGGTAATAAAAATTCAGATTTTGTCTCTGAAGTGATGTGATAACAGATTAATGTCCAATTAACACATAACAACCCTCTCAAGTAGCTGGCTAAATCTCCAAGGAAAAATTATGTAATCTGCAGGCACATTAGTTTATTACTGTGGTATATGATTTCTCTCAAAACTATGTATTCATTGCCAGCCATCTCTTTTTAAATGGGGCTTTTGTCTTATTCTTTATTTATTTTTTTTGTTTGTTTGTTCTTTGATTGTATCCACCTTATAAAAAATATTTTTTAAAGAAAGAGCATAGACAAATTCACACACAGGCCAACTTGGAATTTGCCCTGGGCCCATGCAGACCAGCAGAGGACACTAACAGCAGGAGCTACACACAGCTTGAAATGCAGTATGAAACTATATATTTTATTTATTCATTCATCATGCTTTAATCAACAGATGGGAGAAAAACAGAAATCGGTAAATGGAAAACAAAACCAACAAATGGGAAAAGGAAAAATGATGTTGTGTGAGATTAAAGCAAAATGAAATAATTAACAAACAGAAATGTGAGGAAAAAGAAAC
This sequence comes from Acrossocheilus fasciatus, assembly GCA_036784905.1. Lineage (NCBI taxonomy): Eukaryota > Metazoa > Chordata > Actinopteri > Cypriniformes > Cyprinidae > Acrossocheilus > Acrossocheilus fasciatus. The sequence continues at coordinate 25,216,545 of CM071944.1, forward strand.
AAGTGCGAATGAAAGGATTTCTAACATATTAACAAATCAATATTGTAATAAAGTAAAATTATAAAAAACAATTGTACTTTTTAAATAAGACTAAATATTTTATAATTTATTTGCAAAATGCCCATTTGGTGTCAATTCTTGTCAGTTCTCCATTTCTCAATTACTTCTATATTTTCCATAAAAAAAAATAATAATAATAATAAAAAAAAATGTATAAGTCAAAATTAAGGACAAACCACAAGAGACAAAAAGTTAGTTTTAGGGCAGGTCCATATTTTTTGATTGTTATGAAGTATTGATGAATTGAAGGATAGCAGTTTTCCTGGTGAGCTTCTACAAAGACAGCAAACACATTGCCGGTATTTATCTGTATTTCATGTCATTTTTACACAAGATGTACATCCCACCCAGCCCTCCACAGAGAGAATTGTCTCTGTGATTTAAGACACTGTTACACAGAGGGTGTGTGTGCGTGTACACGTGTGTTTTGACAGCACAGCAGCGAGAGTTAGAGGCTTGGTGAGTAATAGGTGATGGTGCTTTGCCAGACTTACTCTAACGGTCATAAATTATAAAGCGAGCAATTATGGCTTTTTCCAGAAATTAGCCTGAGGAAACTGAGTGTGTGTATATATAATGCATTCCATACATACCGTTCCACACCTGGGCTTCCAGTAAGCACCCGGTGTCAATAATTTATGTTTCCCTGTCTGTGCAGTTTGTATAAGTACATTATCATAGTGTTGGTGGTGATAATGGCAATGATGCTGATTGGTGGAATGCTCCTCTGGCTTATTAGTTCATCCCTGCAAATCAGACCCCAGCTCAAACATCCATCAATTTGACAATGAACATTATTTTTTCATATTCAATTTATGTAAATGCCTGCAAGAGAATACATTTGAAATTTTCTCTGAAACATTGTGATAAACACTGCTTTGCCATTTAGGTTGTTAATATAATATGCTGAAATAAGTTGTCATTGAATGCTGTGAAAGGTCCGAACAAATACCCAGTACATTGATGCATTGGCGATATATTTGTGTGCGTTTAAAAAAAAAAAAAAAAAAAATTAAAGTCTTTTATCATTTTAGTGCAATGATTAAAAATTAATGTAAATCTTAAATGCCTTTAGAGGCCATTCTGAAAGTAATTTGATGTAGAATTAGTGGCTGGAGATCAAATAATGTCATTTTAGCTAATGACATGGATTTTGCAAAAGGCTGGGGGACTAGCACAGCTGATACTGTAAAAACTGTCACCACCACCCATTAATAATGAAAATGTGTTCTTAAATAAGTTGTCACAGAGTATGGGTGCTGATCAGTGGAAGATCAGTACTAGTGTATTAGTGAAAATTATACTTTTTCATTCAATTTATATATGTTTTATCTCTATCCATTTCCATCATTGCTGGCCTCAATTTAATTTAAGAATGCAAAACTAGATTATTATTGTTGAATGAATGAATGATGCATTTATATAGGACTTTATTGTGTATTGTTGTACACCCAAAGCGCCTTACAATCATGTGGGGGGTCTCTCCTCAACCACCACCAGTGTGCAGCATCCACAGGACAACGACACCAGTGAGCTCACCACACACCAGCTACAGGTGGAGAGGAGAGAGAGTCATAGGGCCAATTCAGTGGATGTGGACTATTAGGAGGCCATGATTGATAAGGGCCAGTAGAGGGAATTTGGCCAGGACACCGGGGCTACAACCTACTCTTTACGAGAAGTGCCATGGGATTCTTTTCAATGACCACAGACAGTCAGGACCTCGGTTTAACGTCTCATCCGAAGGACAGTGTTTTTTGACAGTATAGTGTCCCTGTCACTATACTGGGGCATTAGGACCCACACAGACCCCCCTGCTGTTCTCACTAACACCTCTTCCACTAGCAACCTAGTTTTCCCAGGAGGTCTCCCATCCAGGTACTGACCAAGCTCAACCCTTCTTAGCTTTAGTTGGCAACCCAGACACGGGCTGCAGGGTGATATGGCTGTGGCTGTTGTTGCGATAAAGTTTGTTGCAACCATGTTGAGTAACATTAAGGTCGACAAGCTCTTGATTCAAACCTTTGACAAATTCATTATAACTGCAATAGTTCAGGAAAAGAGCAACTATGCTATTGTGTTCTGCATCCTACAAGCAGAGACATGCTTGTCAGTGAGAGATCGGGATGCCGTAATTGGCTGGCAAGTTTGACCAAGGGGCCTTGCTGGCTATCAGCTCAGCACAGTGTCTTGAAAGGGCACATTCAACACTACACTGACATCCCTGCTCGAGCCTACAGGGGAGAATGAAGCCTAAGTGCTGTCTGACAAGCTGATTATCTTCTCTCCCTCTCGTGGCAAAGAATACGCAAGAGAAGCATAGTGGCAGCCCCGCCAAGGACATGATTTTCTCACCACGGGGGTCTTTGGAAGTGAACTAATGAGAAGAGGAAAAGGTGAATGAGAAGCACTCTGTGAAATAAGGGGATACTGTATGAATACAATTCTGCGTGTCACATGCTTTATTAGCCAGCATCAAAGACATTGGTGACTGAAGTGTGGGTGGAACAAAACCTTGGACATGCAGTTGAAGTGTTCTGTGGCTTTCACGATCACTACACTAAAATCTCTTTTCTATCTATGGTATTTGCCTAGAACTCTCAACCTTGTCCCTTGCTGACTATCTGGCACCATGTTTTATCATGTCACTGAGTATATAGAGAGAGCAATTGAGAGTATCTCAAAGCTTTTTGGAGCAAGCTGAGTAAAAGGGATACTTTCTGAGCAGGGAAGAGAGTTAAGTACGGGCAATTTCTATGAATTTATTACTCTATATAGAAATTACACACACACACACACACACACACACACACACACACACATTTGGATCTGTAGGGTTTGAAGAGGATTTATTTATTTATTTTTTATTTTTTGGCTGCTGTGTGTATCTAGCATTGGCAAGTGTACCGAACCATACTTCAACCAAGAATACTAAAGGTTAGTTGGGAATACAGGCAGGGTGACTTCTTCTAATGTTTCTTGAGCACCAAATCAGCATAATAGAGTGATTTCAGTGTTATCATATGACACTGAAGACTGGCATAATGGATGCTGAAAATTCAGCTTTGCATCACAAGAATAAATTCAAATTTAAAATATATCCAAATAGATGTTTCACAATATCACTTTATACTTATATTATCAAAATTGTATTTGTTTATTATTTTTATTATTTTAATCAAAGATCCTTGTAGAGCTCAATAAGCCTCTTTCAAAAAAACCCAATATATACTGTATATATATATATATATATATATATATATATATATATATATATATATATATTGTGACGGGAGGAGCCAACGACAGACACAGTGGGTGTGGCGTCAGGCCTCGGAGAGGTTTTTATTGAACAAAAATAATAAAATAAAAGTGTCCAGGGGAAAAAAGTGTCCAAAGAAGGGGGGAATCTGGTGTCCTCGATGTGCTGCGGGGCTCGTGAAGGAGGGCAGTGTTCCAAAAGGGAAGGGTCCAGGCAAGGGGCGGAGTCAGGTGGCCGCACACGCTCCCGCGGTCCTGGGCACGAGGGGCGGCGGCTTCTCTGGAGCGGCGGCTCTTCCTCTTCTGCCTCTTACGGGCATTGGCGGGATGGACGGCCCGGCATCCTGGCCCGACGGCCGTTATACGGGTGCGGCTTGCACGATGACCCTGGAGGTTCCGCGGCTCACATCCTCGGCGGCGCGATGTCCCTCGACGCACCCTTCCTGGACCCACGAGGACACCAGCGTGCATGCACGGGGGAAGAGACCGGTCTCCCGAGGAGAGGCGCGCTCGGCATTTAACGGCGGCGGTGATGAGGCTTAATTCAGTCCAGCTGTGCCTCATCACACGCCGCCAGCCCACGTTAGTCCCACGCCCCTCCTCTCATCCACCCACTCCAGTCGGGAGCCTGGTGAAGGGCGGCGAATAAGGGACGGGGTGGTGATGATGAGGGGGAGGGCCGTCGATCCGTCACATTCCCCCCCCCAAGCGACATCCCCGTCGTCGGTCGCCGCCCACGCAGGAGTGCTACCTTCCTCAACCAGGCTCCATACGGTCGGAGTGGGCGGGGCAGGGATTCCTCTCCGGGCGAACCTCCCTCTCGCACCGCGCCGGAACAGGGACAGAGAAACCGGTATTAATCGACAGCCTCAACCAACCACAGGGTAAGATGACAAGTGGGGAAAATGTCACTTACCCCTTCGGTGGCTGGGAGGCCGTCTCCGTCGTTTCTCCGTCCCAAGCGCTTCTTCACGAACTTCTGCGTGCGAGAGGGGACGACGTCTTCCGATGTTGCCCAACTGCGCTGTCTAGGCTCCGCCTTGCCCGCATTCTCCACCACTGTGACGGGAGGAGCCAACGACAGACACAGTGGGTGTGGCGTCAGGCCTCGGAGAGGTTTTTATTAAACAAAAATAATAATAGGAAGTGTCCAGGGGGAAAAAGTGTCCAAAGAAGGGGGGAATCTGGTGTCCTCGATGTGCTGCGGGGCTCGTGAAGGAGGGCAGTGTTCCAAAAGGGAAGGGTCCAGGCAAGGGGCGGAGTCAGGTGGCCGCACACGCTCCCGCGGTCCTGGGCACGAGGGGCGGCGGCTTCTCTGGAGCGGCGGCTCTTCCTCTTCTGCCTCTTACGGGCATTGGCGGGATGGACGGCCCGGCATCCTGGCCCGACGGCCGTTATACGGGTGCGGCTTGCACGATGACCCTGGAGGTTCCGCGGCTCACATCCTCGGCGGCGCGATGTCCCTCGACGCACCCTTCCTGGACCCACGAGGACACCAGCGTGCATGCACGGGGGAAGAGACCGGTCTCCCGAGGAGAGGCGCGCTCGGCATTTAACGGCGGCGGTGATGAGGCTTAATTCAGTCCAGCTGTGCCTCATCACACGCCGCCAGCCCACGTTAGTCCCACGCCCCTCCTCTCATCCACCCACTCCAGTCGGGAGCCTGGTGAAGGGCGGCGAATAAGGGACGGGGTGGTGATGATGAGGGGGAGGGCCGTCGATCCGTCACAATATATATATATATATATATATATATATATATATATACTGTATATGGTGTAAGGCATTTAGACACATTTTAATCTGCAAAGAAGCAACCGTAGCTCATCAGCTCACCTTTTAAACCTTACAGTGCTTAACATGGCAGCAGTGATATCTTTTTCTGCATTCAGCCTGACACAAATCACCTTTATACATGAGAAGCCTTGAGAGCTCATAAGAGTCTTTATATGCTGGTCACACAATAAGCAGATCTGTTTGCTTTATGTGTGACCTGCATCACATCTGCTCTACAATAAAGACATGTCTTTACAGTTCAAGCGAGACTTGTTTATTTAATTTAAAGGGGAGAAATTTATATGTCTTCCTCTGCAATGTCTGTTTCTATGGTAATGTTGCACCCTGAAGGTTTTCTCCATGAACATAACGGATGGAAATGCACAGTTAAAAAAAAGTTAGCTTTGTCAAGATGGCAAATGTGACAAAGTATCTAGAACTCTTGTATTACTATTGTGTTATGTCATTTGTGAATAAATAGCTTTATACATTCGACAGGTGTGTTGCATAATCTTACTTACCAAAAAGACTCAATAAAATGCAGAAATGCAATTACCAGGGTAGCTGGGAATATACATTGCAAGCCATGACTGCATAAGAAACCCCGAGTAACTGCAAATAAACTGGATTTCTCAACTAATAGACAGTCAAAATACTACTATACATTGGTCACATCAATGAGTATGTTTACATGCACACCATTCACTAATAATCACCAAACATCAGTTTATTGAAATAACCCATTTTACTGGTTAACATGCAAATGAATAAATGAAATGAAAATAAACTGTGTTTACAAGATCTAATAAAAAATCCAGTTATTTTCTGGCAGTGAAATAAAAGTGTACATGTACTTCTACTCAAAGTTTTCCATTTGTTATGTGAGTTGTGATGTTACATAATTAAAAACCCCAGAGTTTCCAAATTATCAGCAGGAAACTTTCTCTTCAGACTCTTTCTCCTCTCATATTTTACTGTACCACTTTTCCTATGGCTACATGAGATGAGAACATATTTTTTTATAATATCCTGGGTCAAGATAAAGGTATCCAAGGTTCCTGCTGCTAAAACGCTTTCCTGTCACACAGGCCCTGTCCCAAATGGTACCCTAAACACTCATGGTCTTCTTATGAGTCTGCACTTCTGTGATGTAATGCCGCTTTGACTGTTGGGTAGAAGTCTGCTGCAGAGCTCGCTTCAGTGCAGGCTCAGCAAAAGTGTGCATCAGGGGCCACCGCAGAGAGAGGGTTCGCAACCACCCTTCTGAAATCTAAAATGACATTGGGACACCATACGATTTCACAGTCTTCACAATCTTGTGCATGCAGGGGTCACAAGACCGTAGGAAGTGTGCCATTTGGGACAGGGCCATATTACACGTGCGCACTTCAGTAAGCCAATGGAACACAGGTTAGGGTGTTTACATGCCGAGCTAAATCGTAGTAATTGGCAAAAACCTGCATTAGCTTATTAAACATAACCGGTTTAAGAATGTGCAAGACTGCAAGTAACAACACACTCAGTGAGTGTAGGGCATTTCTAGTGCAGCTGGAGATGATTAAAGGTTTTTAATTACTTTATTTGTGTGAGGTCAGTTTGAGACTAGTAGGTGGGTTTTGAAAACAGTTTGAAACTTGACTGGTTATGAGAATCAGCTGCTCTTACAGTTATGTGTTGCAGTAATCACCAAAGGAGCGATAATGTTTCCCAAGTGAGAGGAAACAAATTGTTACAGTGTATCCTGCACAGAAATGAAAATCCCATATGCAAAAATCGTATAACATATTCATAAGATTTTTAGAAATGTGCTATTTTATCCAATTTAATAATGAGTGTTTGTTTTTTGTTTTTTTTCCTCTTTTTTTTTGGATTATTGTTTTATCCCTTAGGGCTGCATTCTCTTGCTTGGATATTCACATCAGGTTTCCTTTCCCTCTTTCTTTTCACTGCCCAAGGCAGCCCACTGGCAGAACTTCAGAGGCACTCAGCTATCATGGTGGAATTCCCCTCTAATTATTTGATGTGAGGTTTCACAGGGAACCCTGATGTGCAGTTCTTTAACCTTACTTAATCTGCAGAGATATATATATTTTTTTCCTTTGGAATATATTTGCTGATGCCTTGTCATTTAGAGCATAGAGAGCTCTCTTGATAAAAATCATTCATGGCTTTCAACCTAAAACATAGATTTAACATTTTTGGTGCAAGGAAACACTTTTTAAAATAACCATGCCTCAGAGCACATTCAAACATGTCACATTACGAGCAAAATTTGTTTTCGCAGTAATGTTGTTGAATGAGCACGAAGGCAAGATGCCTAAAGGGGTCTTGGCATTCTCCTTGCTTCCAGTGGTATTTTAACTACTGCATGTAGCCTAGTATGACACAACACATCCACAATCATGTGCTCCACATATTAACGAAGGTGAGCAAATAATTTTGAGATACGTGTAACTGTGGGAGGGAAGAAAGATAATGGATCTGTCTATCTTTGTAGGAAAAGATGTGCTAACTTATTTTCAATAGTATGTTACTCAGTATAAGCCAAGGGATATGGAAATTCACACTCAGCCTCATTTTATATTATCTAAACTCAAAGGAATAAGCTTAGGCAATGAAGAACATAGCCTCCAGCCTCCTCTAAGTGGAGCATTAACAGTACAACAGAGGACGGAGATTGATGAGAACAAACAATCACATTGCTTTAAGGGCAGACTTTCTCACTCACTTCCTGTTGCATATCAACTATGACGTCCTATTGTTTTACTCTGCTTCCCTAAGGATAAACCATAACCTTGAGCTTTTGCAGAAATATAGAAACACTGGCCTCACTAGCCCTTTCAATTTGTTTGTATCGTTTTAGTCACTTTTTAAGATCAATTATGGAATACATTTAGTCTTTTTATAGTACAAGTTAACAAGAAGTTTGGTGTACATTTAACTTCTAAACATTAATCACTGCATTCTTGCATTTAAAACACATGCTGGTTTTGAAGCAGAGATTGTGCTGTGCATTACATAAAGATACATTTTGGTGAATTATTTCGGAAATAATCACTACCCCCCCCCCCCCCCCCACACACACACAATTTATAGATTTTTTTATTACGTTTTACTATCTTTTACAAATATTGTCCTAAAATTGCACTGTCACATCCATATTTCTTCATCATGCTCATGTGGCAGTACACTGTAAAATGTGATAAGTTAACTTAACTTAAAAAAATTGAGGAAACCTGTTGCCTTAAACATTTTTAAGTAAATGATCATTAAAATAATAAGTTAAGTGAATTGTCAAGTTCACTTAACTTTTTTTTTTTATTATTAAATTATTATTTACTTAATAATTTTAAGTCAACGGGTTTCCTCATTTTTTTTAAGTTTAGTCAACTTATCACTTTTTACAGTGGAAGTAGTCCCACTAACTGACAGGTTTGCAATTATAGTATTAATCACAAGACAACAATTTACATTTCATGAGCATACCAATGATGCCATTCTATTCACTCACTTTCATAAAATTTATTATGTGAGAGAAAGCCATGAGTATTAGTTAAACAATTGTGTAAAAGCAAACAACAACAGATGAAAGAAAACTAGTTAGTGGAAAGAAAATTGAAAGAAGAGGCTTGTGCAAAAGAGAAAAAGCGATTGAGAGAGACGTGAGACGTACTGAAGTTTGTTTGGACCCCAGCTGTGTGTTTGCTTGTGACTCACAAAACCCATTAGAAATTGGTTGGGGGGTCAGAGCTCTGCTTCAGCCAGAATAGATTGGCAGTGTAGAACAGCAGAGTCCACCTCCAGCTCATTTTCTCTCCCTCTGTGTCACCACAAAAGCAATCTCACACCACAGGCCTCATGGCTGCGTGGCCACACAAAATCATAAAAGGTTTGGATCATACTCTGTGTCATACCACCCTGGTGAGCGAGAAAGGCATGCAACTTGGAGCAGGAAGCACTTTGGACCGAGTATGTTAATTTTTACACTGCATGACTTATAGAGTGAGGGCATTCCAAGAAACTGGAGGGGGGCACACTAATGGAAAAATATTTTTGAGAAATTTGAGATACCTTTTTTGCTATAAGTTCTTTTGGACTTGATTCATCTCATTTTACTTTGAATTCTGAGAAAAAAATATATAAATATCACAGTTTTCAGAAAGAAAATATTAGGCAGCACAACTACTTCTTCTAATGTTTCTTGAGCACCAAATCAGCACATTAGAGTGATTTCTGAATTATCATATGACACTGAAGACTGGCATAATGGATGCTGAAAATTCAGCTTTGCATCACAAGAATAAATTCAAATTTAAAATATATCCAAATAGATGTTTCACAATATCACTTTATACTTATATTATCAAAATTGTATTTATTTATCTATATTTATTATTATTATTATTATTATTATTATTATTATTATTATTATTATTTGAATCAAAGATTCTTTAATCAAACAATATATATATATAAACAATTACAACTATTACCCACCCTAAAATTTTGAATGGTGTGTGTCTGTATACGGTACCATTAAAACAGTTTAAATACAATATTAAAGCTTGTAGCATGTATGTATCTAAAACAGAGAAAGGATTGCTATACAGTGCCAAATTTATCTTATTAATAATAATAATAATAATAATACTAAGGCAGATATTAATAATATCTTAGTAATAATGTGTGTTTGTTGTGGTTGTTACCATTTACAGAAACCAATAGTGGCCTTTTAAATTTACAGAAGTTATATAGGTGGCCTTAACTACTATGTACTTACATAGTAGTTACACTTTAAGGTTGAGTTAGGTGTAAGGGATGGGTCAACAGTGTAATTATAAATGTAATTACAGAAATTAATTACAGATGTAATTACAAAGAGGCATATATATATTTTTACAATAAAAGTACAATGTAAAAACATCCCTGTATACAGTAAGTGCATTGTATTAAATAATTAATGTAAATGTAGTTACATAGTAGTTAAGGCCACCTAATATAAAGTGGGACAGCTGTTTTTTTTTCTTCTTTCAGATTAGAATCCAGAACTCACAAAACATAACAGCTTTTTTTTTTTTTTGAATTTGCTGCTCCATGTATTTCTCTATAAAGACCTTTCCCCACCACTTTGTTTTGTTGTTGTTGTTGTTGTTTTTTTTAATTATATATATATATATATATATATATATATATATATATATATTACAAAGCAATATCAATCATGTTGAGGTTGTAAAAGGAGGATTTGAACAAGCTGACTAGACAAGTCAATTGACATTTGTGACATTTAAGTTTTTTTTTTTTTTTATGTGGCAGATACTGTATGTGTTTTTGTCTTGTACATACATAGCAACCTACAGTAGAGGTGAACTCCCATAGCGCTGAGTGATTGAGGTGCTCTGTGGGGGGTGTCATAGTGGCTTCCTGCTGCGCGCAGGCAGGTGTGCTGACACCTGAGGGGGCATTTGGAGGACATTAGAGATGTGGCTGTCAAATCGATGTGCAGATCCTCGCATCTGGCCACTGCTTAACAAAACGTCAGCCACGGGTCACGGGATGTGTCAGCGGTAAACTTGACGTGCAGATGTAAAGATTTGATCCTTTTGGTGCGATGTTAAATCCTCTCCCGAGAATCCTCTCTTGGAAAATTCAGACAGGCCTATAGGGAAACAGGAAGTGCCACAGTCAGCTCATTATAAACATTACTTACCACACACCTTACTTTCAGAGTTATATCACTGTACATTCAGAACCAGCCAAGATAAAAGGAGCAGCAAACAAAGGTGGCTATTTCAGGGAATAAATAATACCTTTCAGTTTGACAGACATTCATCTCCGCTTGATGACACTTTATCAATGGCAATATGAGCGGAAATAATTTCCCACTCATTTACACTCCTTTCAAAGGTGACTTCATCACCGGTGTCTGAAAGACACGGTGCCCCTTAGTAACAAATGATTACCACTAAATGAATCCCAGAGGTTCCGTCACTAATGCAGAACAAAAGGGAGCGCGAACAAGGAGGCAGAGCGGCTTCAAGATCTATTTTTCAGCTCCGCATCATTTCTTGCTTCACTGATCTATCACTAAACAACAGCTGCTGTGCCGCAGCCAGTGCAGCGTTTGCTAGGGATGGTGATCAAGAAATAAACAGGGAGGGAAGAGGGAAAAAAAAGAGGGGGAAAGGAGACATTTAAGCGGTGAGGTCACGTGTGATAGCCTGAAGCTCTCCAAAGTGTCGCAGTGAGAGAGAAGAAAGATTGGGAACTCTTGGCAGGTCTGTCTCACATGTGATGGATAACATGCCACCTATAATGGCTGACTAGGTAGCTGCATTAGACAGGCATTTTGCAATCATTCCCATTTATTTTCTCTCCCTTTCCCACTTTTCATCATTCGTTGCGCTTCTCTCTCTTTTGTAACCAGAACTCTACACACTTCAGGTGTTTGAGTGCCAGATTCATATGGCGAGCACGTCTCTACAGTTTCAATGTAAATTTTTCCCTGGCTGTAAAAGATTTTCATTTGGTCCCGTTATCGCATCTGCAAAAGCGGCAGTTTTGTCTGACCAATAAAATGCAGCAGTCATGCGTTTAGAAGTTAAGTAAGGAATTATTGACTCCGGGTAGGCCTACTCGGTGTGTATTATGTAAGGGATAACCAACGGCTAGCTGTGCATTAAACGATTTGAATACACGACGTGCGCTTCGGGTGGTTGCCTCCGCGAAGTGCATTAATTCTGGCAAGTTCCAGAGGGGCCGGACCATTTTGTTTAATGTGGGCCGGTCAAATTTTTTAAATATATATAAATAAAATTGTTTTTACGGGCCAAAAGCGCATAGGATGCGTTTTTATCGCTTGCACAATTTCTCTATGGTTATACTACTACTACTACTACTACTACTACTACTAATAATAATAATAATATTAATAATAATAAATGTTAAGCATTTGGCCCAGTCCCGATGGGCCGACCGAACCGTTCAGTCAAAATGAAGCACGTCATCAGAGAGTGCAACACAAGCTAATTTTCAGTAAAAGATAGATAAGGGACCGTAAAAAGGAAAGGCGGTGCAGAAAACTTTGAGTAAGCAAAAAAAAAAAAAAAAAAAAAAAAAAAAAAAAGGGGGTAAAAGTCCGACACTGCTAAATTAACCGAAAACCGTAAAGTTAACTGAACTCTTTTCAAAAGGTTTAAATTCGGCTGCTGTAGCGGAGGACAGTAACGTTAGTGCCGCAGAGGTAAAAAGAAAACAAAAAAGACAGCTAGCACAAGTCATTTTCACACTACTTCTGCCAGTTAACTTCAGTGTTTTTTTTACAGTAGTCTACATTGTATTAAACAGTTGTAAGCTTAGCGTAGAACCCCAGTACATTTTAAAAATGTCATTACTTCGTGATAATTGGTTACAAGTGTTAACGAGAATGTTACTGAATTGCTTGACTGAAATAGTAGCAGATAAAGTGGGATTTAGAGTAAACACTGATGTAGGCTACTTGAATAGTCTAACACATCAAAAACCTTTAGCAATAGCCATAGTACTATAGACATTTGTAGTGAACTTTACTTTGAATATGTAGATAGCCATATATTGAAAAAAAAAAAAAAAAACATTGAATACATGCATAGTACATAAGTTTACAGTATCCAATTAATCCTTAGATAGGGTGGAACATAGGCTTCTATTACTGGCACTCATGTGCGATAGTTAGATTAGGTATTATAAGCCATTGGCTTACTTATGTTCTCCCTTAATTGTCTGAATCATGTGTTCATCTATTCAAAATTAGAATGTTGCTGGACCCAGTGCACAGCTCAGCTGCTGCAGCAGAGTCAAGGGTCATGGAGGTAGGAAGACAGCAATGAGAGAGAGAAACATACCCTGACTCAAATGCTGCCAGTTTCTTAATAATGTGGCTCTAATTAACTATTCATTTACTCTTACGATAGGAGGAACCTGTGCATGTATGTCTCACACACACACACACACACACACACACACACACACACACACACACACACACACACACACACACACACACACACACAATGCACATGCAGCACATACTAGCAACACTTCAGCATACTTTAATTCAGAAATAATTGCATATCAAATAGGATTTACTGCTGCTACTATTAATAGTTTTTGCTATATATTCTATTCCCTTTTGTGCTATTATTACTTGTTTGTATTCATGTGTATTCCAATGTTAAGAGCAGTCAGTGAGAAAATATTTTGCTGTAATGATACATCCTATAGGCTACTGTGTTCATTAACTAGGATGTTGCTGGAATCAGTGCAGCAGGATGCTACGTGCTACGGTAGGCCTAGCAGAGACAGGGAGGAGCGTGGTAGAGGTAGGAAAAATCCAACAGACAGACAGTGACAACAAAAAACAACATACTGTAAAGAACGACAGTAACAGCAGACAAATGGCATAAAGAGACAGCAAGAGACAGACCCTACAACATCCTCAGATTCTTTTTCTTTTGTTTTTTACTCTGTGTAAATTTGTTATAAACAGGGGTGCACATAAGTTTTTCAGCCTGGTTCTCATATGAGAACCTGGAGATTTGGTTTGGTCCTCACACAGGCCATGGCATGTAGTGTGACCCATAAAATATAACTATAAAAAAATGTATTAATAATAGTGATAATAATATTATTGCACTTTATTTATTTATTATTATTATTATTATTATTATTATTATTATTATTATTATTTAATAAAATAACTAACTAAAAATAATAAACTAAATAATCAAGTGTAATAATACTATTTTATTTTAAAATAAAAAGTGAGTATTACATAAAAATGCAATTATTTTATAGTAAACTTAAAAATAAAATGCTAATATTTTGATTATATTTATTATTATTATCATTATTTTCATTTTCATTTTCAAACGTAAAATCAGCTAGCTTTTGGCGGGTTGCCAGCAAGTAAGTGTTATGCGCTTCCGGGTTTAGCGCTGCTGATGGAAGAGCCGTCAGTGAATGAAATGTCACAGTTTTGCTTTGAAGACGGCAGCGGGTAGCCTAGATTATGCTTTCAGTTTGAATAGAAATCTTTTACAGTACAGTTTGTCGATCTAAAATGGTAATTGTGCATTAACAGCTGTCAACCATGTCGGTATGCAAATGCGCGCTGTCAGAACTTATTTACACAGCGCATTTTTAATTTTGTTTGCGCATGCGGACCTCCGGAACACTTATGTGCACCCCTGGTTATAAATGTGTGCTCTTTAAAAAGTAGTAAGCATTGTTTGCCAGACACATACATTAAATGTTTAAATATATGTTACATATACGGTACTGCTTATATTAGTTCACCATCTGTACACAAATGTAAGTAGTGAATGTATGTGTCCGTGGGTGGGGTTGTGTGGGTGTGGTAATGTGGGTCGGTGTGGCAACAGTGCCAGGGCTGAATATTTGTACCAGTCCGCCCCTGGATTAGCTTGGTAGTAATCCGAGTTGATCGCTGCATAGTGAGCACAAGATAAAATAAATTCACTGAATGTGTTGTATGTTGCTTTGGTCAAAGCTGTGTAGGCTACTACATGAAAAAAAGTAAAATAATTCCATCTCCTGAAATGTGTGTGTATGTATTTAAAGTATACTCTCTTATTCAAAGTGACTTAGAAAAGTGACTTACAAAATACCAGTGTGATGAATTTGTTAAAAAAGTGATTATTCTACAAATACAAACAAATGCTAGTATAATAAAGCTATCACAACTACTATAGCCTACTACTTAAAGGGTTAGTTCGCCCATTTAAGACATGAAGTTGTATGCAATCCTTACCAGCACTATAGTGCATACACACTGACCCACCCTTTAGTCACCTCCCTGGTCAGAGTTCTGGCCGCTGGAAGTTTTTCAAGATAGTGCTCCCGGTTAGTTTCCGGGGCCTCAAAACTGTGCGTTTTTACGTGAAAAAATTATTTGCGTTTCAAAGCTTGATTAATTTACATCACAAAAAACACGCCTGACAAAATTCATACCTCAGTTTTAATCGGCACTATTTTCTTTCCATTTCTATCAATCCGCGCTGCTGTCAACGTCAACAGTGCGCACGTTCAGATCAGCTGTTCCATAGTGTTTACACAATTGAATGACAACGACATAAAAAGTAGAAAATGAACAATGGTGCGAACTTGTAAATTCCCAGGCTGTGACCACAAGAATGTGCCGGGATCACCGTTCAGATTCCATCGTTTTCCAGTTTCGGATATAGCTACGAGACAGCTTTGGCTGGTTGCCATCGGCTACTCTGCGGGAGCTAAAATGTCGAGAATCAAGGATTTCCGTGTGTGCAGTGCTCACTTCAGCGAAGACGATTACATCCCCAACCAAGGAGGAAAAAGAAAAAAAATGATTTTAAAGAGTTTTGCTGTACCAGTACCACGGGTAAGCTCTATTTACTAACTTTATGATCCAATGTCTAAACTGTACGGTAAACAAGCTGATGTTTAGACTCCAGTGGAAATCACGTGAAAAGAAGTCTAATATAAAAACAGTATACTCCGGTTCATAAAGGTATCCCTTTGGCGTTGTGCTAAAATTACTTTCATCATCATCTGTTCTGTCTGACATTGTGCTAAAATTGGTTTCGTCATCAGAAGTTTCGTAGTCAGACATGTTGTCAGCGAGTCGCGCTATCAACAGCTGATCTGAACGTGCGCACTGTTGACGTTGACAGCAGCGCGGATTGATAGAGATGGAAAGAAAATAGTGCCGATTAAAACTGAGGTATGAATTTTGTCAGGCGTGTTTTTTTGTGATGTAAATTAATCAAGCTTTGAAACGCAAATACTTTTTTCACGTAAAAACGCACAGTTTTGAGGCCCCGGAAACTAACCGGGAGCACTATCTTGAAAAACTTCCAGCGGCCAGAACTCTGACCAGGGAGGTGACTAAAGGGTGGGTCAGTGTGTATGCACTATAGTGCTGGTAAGGATTGCATACAACTTCATGTCTTAAATGGGCGAACTAACCCTTTAATGTGGATAAGTCAGCTCTGTTTCTATTCTTCATTCTTCATATTATTCTATTGTCACTCTCATCATCATCTTCAAAATCATCGTCATCATCTTATTATTATTTAAGTTTAGTTAATAAAAAAAAATAATATTTAGTTCATTTTAGTTCAATTCCATTAAATATTAATAGATACCACTTTTGACTTTAAAAATGTATTATGTTGAAATGAACATGAGAGCAATTAATTCTTTAGAAGTATATTCCAGTTAGTTCATGGAATATTATGGAAATATTATGACATCTGTAAATTTACCTAGTCTGTGAATGCAACAGATTTTGCCCTTGTGCTTCACCAGTCACAGTTTTGAGGGAGAAGAAAAGCACTGTTAAAATGTTATATGACATCTCTGCTACAGTTTGCCTCAAGGCATGTGTGGAACTCTATAGCCAGCTGGAAGAAGAGTTTATGGTCTGATGAGACCACAATTGAGCTTTTTGGCCGTCAGACTAAACGGCATGTTTGGCATAAGCTACACTGCACATCATCAAAAACTTACTATCCCCACTGTGAAGCATGATAGTGGCAGCATCACGCTGTGGAGATACTTCTCTGCAGCAGGTCCTGGAAGGCTTGGGAGGTAGACGGTAAAGCAAATCCAGCAAAATACAGGTAAATCCTGCAGGAAATCCTGTTGTGTCTGCAAAACACCTGCAACCTAAGAGATTTATTTTCCAGCAAGACAATGACCTCAAGCATAAAGCCAAAACTACACAGTAATAGTATAAATGGCCTGTGTATAAAACTTAAATGTATGTGTATGTGCAATTATTATTATTATTATTTTTTGTGCATGTCCCACATAAAGCCATACACAAGCTTTATAAATACTATTTATATGTTTTATAGATGTGTAGATGTTTTCATTTTGACATGAAATAAGGTATTTCATTGATCAGTGACAAAAATTCTTCTCTGGTACAGTCTTGTAAAATAATGAAACATGAATTAAACATGGGGAGTCAGTCATTTACATTGAAACATAAGAAAATAGGTGCAAAATGGTTGGAAAACTGATGGGTGACCTGCCTTGCCTGTGAAATGCATCCTCCTTTTTTCACGGATATGTCTGCTTCCTTTCATTCAATGTCATGGTAAGCATTCAGACTTTCAGCTTTGACAGGTGCCTCATATTGATCTATATATCAATAATGTGTGTGTGGACACATGTTTGTGTGTGACCTTGAGAGATCTACCACATTTTTTCCTTTGGGCTTGTGTTCACTATAACATAAAAAGGCAACAGAAAGCATAAGAGCCAGAGCTTTTGAAAACATTCGGGCTTTGTAGACGAATAGTCAGGCACTATTCATGCCCCTGTACATTATTATGTTTTTTTCTTTCTATCTTTTTTCTTTCTTTCTTTTGTGTATAATACATCATAGTCAATTGAAGAAAACTAAACAAATGGAACATATAAAGCTTTCCTAGCTCATGAGATTGGAGTAGCACAATTTGTAAGTATGTTGACAGTGTAGTAGCAGCAGCTTCCTCAGTCTGTGGTAATGTTTATTCATTTCACTCTCATCACTTAATGTTAAAGGAAAATATGAAAAGCATGTACTGTATGTGTTCAAATTTAGCCAGCTAAAAGTAAAAACCAGAAAATAGAAATAGAAATGTGAAATATTAACTATACTGTTATACATTCACAAAGTTTGGTATTGACAACTGTATAAATATCAGATTGAACTTATAACAATTTACAGGAACAACTTGAATATTGTCTGTATGAACTAATAACAAAAGTCAAGCTCTGTATATTTTCATAATAGCAATGGATAAGTAACCACAGAGACCAAAGTAAATTTTAAAGATAGTGATTCATTTGTCACAAAAACACGCACACACACAAACAAACATGAGACAAGTGTGTGTGCAGTGCAGAGTGACTTATTACACTGTACAATGTGGCAGATAACTTGTCGTCAAGTACAGTTTAACACTTCACACCAAAACTAACTCAATATACGGTTGTGAGTTTTGAAAATGTAAGGAAGTCTGTTCAGTTATAGAATGAGATTATCACTCTTGTTAATAATCAAAATGTTCATGAACATAGTTGTATTTAACACTCTAAAACAGGACGGACATCTGTTTTGTATTGCTGTGTGAATGCAGCCTATGTGTGTGATGACCTGCTCAGCTCAGTGTTAAGAGTTTGCTTCAGGTCACTGCGCAGCTCATTGAAGATGAGACAGGCCTCTGTTCAGGATGTGAGAAAAAAAAAAAAAAAAAAAAACATCAGACAGATTTATTAATGGAGTCTATCTTTCAGCACTTTTCTAATGGCAGTATGTTAATAAAGCAATAAGCCACAAGAGGACACTGTTATGGATTTTTCTTATGACAAAATACTTTTTAGAAAACTGCAATATTGCAATACATAGTTTTATATTATTTTGTTATTTTGATGAATTTTTAAGAAGGATTTTGCAGTATATATGATTATTTATTTATAATTTTATACATATTATACTATATTAATAGAGGGATGCACTGTAAATAGCTACTCACAACACGACCAAATACGCAAGGCGTGTGGATCCATATGCAAGCTTTTATTATGAAACATGGTCAAAACACAGGCAGGGTCAAACAACAGCCATCAGGTATAGTACAGGCGAGACAAAAGAGAAATCCAAAAACGGCAGTGGTTGATCGACGCTTAACAATATCCAGAGGGATTGACAAGAGAGGTAATCCGTAAATGTTAGCAATAGTCCAGATGAGGAGCAAACACAGTCCGAAACAGCAAGCAAAGGGTTAATCCAAGATATGTGGGCAAGAATCAGGAAATCAGGAAACACAACGAGACTAGTTTAAGACTAGAACTAAGAACTAGAAACTAGCAATTAAGACAGGGAAATGGCTCCGTAAAGTGCTATCACTTGGAGAGCGATAAACGCAGACAATACTCTGCGACTTGAGCAGGATCTGAGTGGGTGTTATATAGTGTGTGTAATAGCAATCAGGTGTGTGTGTGTGTGTGTGTGTGTGTGTGTGTGTGTGTGTGTGTGATTGGTGACAGCTGTGTGCCTCAGTGCAATGGATGATGGGAAATGCAGTCCAGGGTGACGTGCAACAGTCTGTGTGGTGCGAAAGTCAATGTAATCAGAGGGTGACCTCCAGAGGTGGGTGGAGTACCCAAAAACTGTACTCAAGTAAAAGTACTTGAAGAAATATTTACTCAAGTAAAAGTAAAAGTAATATTCAGGGGTGCGTTTCCCAAAAGCATCGTTAGCCAACTATGGTCGCAAGTTCCGTCGTTACCAGCATAGTTCAACGATTCGGTGTTTCCCGAAACCATAGTTCAAATGAACTTTCGCAATCAGCGTCACAAACTTACGTGGTTGGAACTGCAGCTCTCGACCTGTGGTTAGAAACATAGTTTATTGTTAACAAGATACATGGGCTTAAATAAATCTGCTCTTGGGCACAACAAGCAAGCTAACATGCAGTACTATCTGTATCTTCCATTCTATCTAAATATAAAATGCATTTTAGTTATGTATTTTTGTAAGTGCCGTTTTTGAAAAGTGCGCATGTGCATAAATGCCTAAGGGAACACCGGAGTGTGACATAAGAGGGAACTCGCGATGAATTAAACATCAAATAAAGCACAGTGACAGGGAACAAAAAATAGTGAATTAGTCAGTAGGTGCCATGTTCAATACAGCAGCATCTTAGAGATCTCTAATCAGTTAAATAGCAGAAGTTATTCCTACAACACCTGCGTGTGACGTCATTAACAATGGTCCTATGTTGCTGAACCAATGTGGTTCAAATGACGGAAATGCGACCGTGCTTGGGAAACAGTCGTGACTTGCTAGTTCGTTTCCAAAACAATGCATCGTACATTGGTGGTTAATCAGCGAGTTACGTCGTTGTTTGGGAAACGCACCCCTGAATAGTTACTTGAGTAAGAGTAAAAAAGCATTGGATAAAAAAACTACTCAAGTTACTAGTTACTTTGGATCATATACTGAATATAGTGTATTTTTATTTATATATATATATATATATATATATATATATATATATATATATATATATATATATATATATATATATATTTAGATACAATTTATATATACATACATGTATACATACACACATACATACATATATATATATATATATATATACACACACACATACATACACACACTGCCGTTCAAAATACTTTTAATGTTTTTTATTTATTTATTTATTTATATGTAATTAATTTCAGTGATGTAAATCAGAATTTTTAACAGCCTGATTTATTATCAGTGCTGTTCTTTTTAGCTTTCTATTCATAACAGAATCCTGAACAAAATATCACAGGTTCCAAAAAAATATTAAGCAGCAAAACTGTTCCCTGTTGAAAAAAAAAAAACAGCATATGCTGGTAAGGTATGTTTTGAAGCATGGGATGCTGGTTTGAGCTGATTTAAGCTGGTCCTTTGCTGGTTTAAGATGGTCATGTGCTGGTCCTATAAACTGGTCCAGCTAAGGACCATCTTAAACCAGCAAAGGACCAGCATAAACCAGCATCCCAGCTTCAAAACATACCTAAAAAGCATATGCTGTTTTTTTTTTTTTTTTTTCAACAACACTGGTAATAAATCAATATATTTGAATGATTTCTGAAGGATCATATGAATGAATGAATGAAGCATTTATATAGCGCTTTATTGTGTATAGCTATACACCCAAAGCGCTTTACAATCATATAGGGGTCTCTTCTCAACCACCACCAGTGTGCAGCATCCACTTGGATGATGCGACGGCAGCCACAGGACAACGGCGCCAGTGCGCTCACCACACACCAGCTACAGGTGGAGAGGAGAGAGAGATAGAGCCAATCAAGTTGATGGGGATTATTAGGAGGCCATGATAGACAAGGGCCAGTGGAGGCAATTGGGCCAGGACACCGGGGTTACACCCCTACTCTTTACGATGAGTGTCCTGGGATTTTTAGTGACCACAGAGAGTCAAGTCCTCGGTTTAACGTCTCATCTGAAAGACGGTGCTTTTTGACAGTATAGTGTCCCCGTAACTATATTGGGGCATTAGGACCCACACAGACCACAGGGTGAGCACCCCCTGCTGGCCTCACTAACACCTCTTCCAACAGCTACCTAGCTTTCCCAGGAGGTATCCCATCCAGGTACTGACCAGGCTCAGCCCTGCTTAGCTTCGTGGGCAACCGATCTTGGGCTGCAGGGTGATATGGCTGTGGCATCTGAAAACTGGAGTAACAGCTGATAAAAAAATCTGATTTGCATCACTGAAATAAATTAAATAATTTTAAAGTATATTAATTATGTAGCCTATAATAAATGTATATATGTATATAACCCAACCTGGTCTCATAAAAATACCTACCTCTGCGCACTTTTTGTGCGACACCGTTTTACGTACCTTGCTGCACATTTCGCCGCAGTTTCAAATAGAAATGTCCACTGAGTGGCGCTAAAACACAGGTTCAATATGTGAACCCTGGCACGTTTTTATTACGTAGATATTGGTACGTATTGCTGTTTTTTTATTACGTTGCTTCAGACACGGAGAACAGTGAAAACTCCTCACATGACCGCTACAGAACATCTGAACATAACGAAACAAATCCACATTGACGGATCGTCTTCCGTCTGTAGCCTTTATTTCTGCAAGCGTAAATATTGTGAAAATATCAATATTAATTGGGTTTATAGGCAAATGCATTCCTCCTGGAACTAACGCGGGTTTGGCGGGTGTTAATTTCATACTCTGTGACAGCTTATTTAATGAACAAATTATACGTTGTATTTAATGTGTAAGATACATGTACAACAAACTGGTAATGTCAGAGGTATCGTGTACTGTAATCAAATCTATACCTGTGGAACCGACATCACACGCGGTGTTCGTCTAATAAAGATCTTAGCAAGCCTTTGCAGATTTGCTTTCAACTGACTGTTGATCCAAAGCCAAGTCTTCAACGCTCTTGATGTTGCAACCGCTTCAGACGACTCAGCGCGTGCGGCAGGGAACTGAACGAATCATTCAAACTGATTCGCGAACGAATTCACTGGTTTGCCAACTGGTTTGATCAAGCATTCGAACAGAATTGACTCAAAAGAATGAATCATTCACGAACGGGCATCGCTCATTGCCCGGAAAAAAAGTAGACGGCGCGTTTGGAATAGGCCTAAAATTGAAGGATTTTTTAACTTGTATTGCATTAAGATAAAGTAATGAGAGGAGCGTCGCCCACAGTAACGAAGTAAAAGTACCGTTTTTTCACTAAAAATGTACTTGAGTAAGAGTAAAAGTACCCATTTTTAAATATACTCTAAAAGTATTAGTTACCCCAAAAATTTACTCAAGTAAATGTAACGAAGTAAATGTAACTCGTTACCCACCTCTGACCTCTGATGGCAAGTGGACGGAAGACGACCACATACAGGATTTGTGACACAAAAAAGCCGCTTTTCCACTATCGGGCCGAACGGTTCTCTTTGCTTAACCGTTCCGTTCCGTGCCGATCCGGGCCAGTCAGCACGGATACGGTTTTGTTTTCCAATGCGGGACTGATAACGGATCTCTGTGGAATGCGTCAGTCCTTGCAGTGGTAACACAATTAAGTGTTTACATATGATATGAGGTGTAAATAACCACCGCGTTATGGAGGATGATCAGAAATTTCTTCAGATTTTATTACTAATTTGTGTTTACATTGCTCAAAATAGCGCGCGTAGCAAGCTACGGAGAAACTAGCAGCCAGGAAACAGACACGTGACCGATCCAGAGTGGCGACGTCACGCACACGCACTCTACCAGCACGGTTCAGCACGGTTGTCTAACCGTGCCGAGAATTCCGGGCCGAGAACGGTTTGTAATCGTGCCGCGCCGTTCCAGGCTCACGTGGAAATACAACTGGAACCGTACCTGACCGTTCTTAGAACCGTTCGGCACGATAGTGGAAAAGCAAAGTATACAAAATGTGACCAAATACAGAAAAGCTTTGCAAGGAGTAGCTACAGACCCCAATGGAACTCTTATTTATTGATGTAATGGTTGAACTTGGAAAATTACTTCAAGTTTATTAGTCTGAAATTTATTAGGCTTTGGTTGATTATTATTTATTAAAACTAGAGAGAAGATCTGAATATAAAGTTGCACAAATGCATTCTCAAAACACTATGACATACAGTTGAGGGAACAATGTTTGGAATAACTCAGTGTAAATTAGCAGTTAATTAGATACTAATCTGATGTATAATTTAGTTACAGTATGTAAACATTTATTTATTTATTTATTTTTATTTTTTAGAACTGAATAATAGAATTGTTGATCAGACCCACCGAGTAGTTGATAATTATTTTGGCCATCTAAGCCCATCTTCGTCTTTGCTTCTGTGCTGAGATGAAGTGATGATGTGGATATGAAGTGCTTCGTTTTTACAGGTTATGCTGTACTAGTAATGTTTTCTGTTATTATGGCCTGAAAATAGCACCTTTATTGTGAAAAGACAGGTCAAACAAATTAAAATATAAAATATCAGTTGTGTTAGTCTGTTTTCTAGAGATCATAATTCTACAGGTTAATGAATAATGTATTTGTAACTGTGCAGACCATCTGTTTGACTGATACACTGTTTTCCATTTGCCATAATCCAATACCATAAATTGTGTAAACCCTTTTGAGATCTAGTTCATTTTTCTGGTCTGTAAATCTTCATGCTGCAATAACAAAACAAAATGTATCAGAGCTGTGCAGT
This sequence comes from Acrossocheilus fasciatus, assembly GCA_036784905.1. Classification (NCBI taxonomy): domain Eukaryota; kingdom Metazoa; phylum Chordata; class Actinopteri; order Cypriniformes; family Cyprinidae; genus Acrossocheilus; species Acrossocheilus fasciatus. The sequence continues at coordinate 25,240,441 of CM071944.1, forward strand.
ACAGTAATTAAAAACAAGTTAGCAAGCAAATATAACTGAAGGTTGAGATTATTTATAGGGTTTCTACATATATTAACAGTTTTATATTTTAATTGTATTTGTTACAAATATATTGTCTGATTTAGTAGGCCTAATTTAACCTCATATGCTGGTGGAGGTGCACTGGGGACTGGACCGTAGTTTGGTGGAAGTGCATCTGAGACGCTGTCGTAGTTGGGTGGAGGTGTAGTTGTACTGGACTTTAGATTGGTGGAGATGCACTGGGGATGGGACCATAATTTGGCAGAGGCACAGATAGAACTGGGCCATGTGCTGCTGGCAGCACATACACAACTGAACTAACAGGCCCAGCCACTGCAGAGGGGTCCGGCTGGCTCATTTGCATGATATGGTTGACAGGCAAATCTGTGGTCACATAACTGACCATGACAGGGGTTGACTGAGAAAGAACCAACATGGAGACATGTTGGTACTATTTATACTATTTATATGCATTTTCATGAGACCAGGCTCTACACTGTAAAAAAGTGATAAGTTGACTTAACTTAAAAGAAAATTGAGGAAACCCGTTGCCTTAAAATTTTTAAGTAAATGATAATTAAAAAAATAAGTTAATTGAATTGTCAAGTTCACTTAACTTTTTTTTAATTGTTATGTACTTAATAATTTTAAGTCAACTTATCACTTTTTACAGTGTAATGATGTATGACACGTGGAACGAGTTGTTCTTCCTGGTGAATAAAGTGTCATAAATGAGTGTCCAGTAATTCTAAAATTCTGCTTTCACTCAGCATCTGTGAAGTGGAGCAGGACAACATCCCACCAGTTCTTGTTTAAGACTCTCATCCAAAGATGACTGTGGTTTTGGGTGTGGGAAAGAGCACTTTTACTGCTTTCTGAAGAAAACAGCACAGCACAACAGTTCATATGCTGGTCATCGTAGACACTAGGGCTGGGTAAAAATATTGATTTCTTTATTTTAACCAATCACTTGCGGAGCACACGTGAACTGATTAGCTCTTCCACTTTACTACTAGTTACAGCACAAAATAAACATGAGTCAGTACAGATACAGTACAATTTATAGGAATCTGTATAATGTCTCATGTAATTGTCAGTGTTTCAACTGCAGAAAGACATCAATAAACATCTTTTAAACAATATATCATGTAATGTTTACCTTTAAAAAATCCAATGGCCAGAAAAAAAAAAAAAAACTGCTACTCTTCAGTATTTGAAGAGGCTGTTCTTCAACATTTAATGCATATTTGAGTAAACCTGTCTTTTTTTTTTTTAATGACAGCCACAATTTAAATGTTTATATTTAAAAAATTAAAATAAAAATTGTGTAGAAACATAATATTATAGTTATAAAGCAACTTTATTATTAGAGGAACTAGTGATTGTATACTAATCAGTTAATTTTAACATGCCTAATTTTGATTGGCTGATTAGATAGTTGTGTTAATAAAGTGGCTTGGTAGTGTAACTGAAAAAATATTAAATCAAATTTAATTGGAATTTGTGTTAATACCACTGATCTATAATAGAGATTATATATAGATCAGTGGTTAATACCCAACACACACATACTGTAGGCTATATAACCACTTACCTGAACTTAAATAAAGTGAGAGCGGAGGGAGATAAAAACTATTGCAAAATGTTGTAAGCTGAGTATTTGTGAGGTTTTGACCTACAATACAAATAAATAAATAAATAAATAAATACTTGCATCCATTTTTTTTTCCTTAAACGTTTTTTCCTTCTTCAAAAGACAGTGAATTTGACACTAACCAGATATGGTTTACGTGCACTTGCAGCCAAGGTTGTTATAACTTTTTTAATAATTATAAAAAACTGCAGAATAGAAATGAACCATAATTCAGGATTTGTTCACTGAATAATGTTGTACTGCTACTGAAATGATTGACTTACAATGTTTGGTGACCAGAGCAGAAAAGTCTTATTCCAAACTATCAAACGGAGTGCCAATAAGGCTATTAGTATTTCCAAAATCTGCACTGTAAAAAAAAATCCCGTAAAAAACGGTAACATTCCGGCAGCTGGGGTGCCAGAAAAATACCGTTAAATAACAGACCATAACCATAATGGACCATCGACCGTAAAAATACGGTAATTTTCTGTAATTAAAAACGGAATTATTCCGGCAGCTGGGGCACCAGAAAAAAAAAGCAAAATAACAATTAAAATAGGTTTGTTCCTGTAATTTTCATATCAAAAATTCAAAAAACTACAATGCTGTTCCATAATATTTATTATTTAACACTGAAATATTACATTCTCACATTTCTGAGCACATTTTTTGTTTTTACAGAATGAGCATTAAATATTGTATCACAACATGTCATCAATATAGCAGGATGCATATTGAGTAATTTCACATTTCCAAAAATAGTATAAACATTTACTTTACTTTCATACCATTAACATTATCACATAGATTAGACTATTTCACTTTTTGTAAAAAAAAAAAAAAAAAAAATACTACATATTTGATTTTAAATGTACAATTTTTCAACAACAGAGTATCTGTCAAGGGCCTAAAAGTCTATTTCCTGGTTTAATTGTACTCTATTCGGTTCAACTTGAATGCATGGAAATGCACAAGACACTGAATTTAAAAGCTCACCACACAGACATCATATAGCTTTGACTATCAAGGTATCTTGGTCACATCACTGAATACAAATTACACTAAATATCCAAGGCATTCACATGAGGTTGTATCTTCAATAGCAACAAATTCCTACTGCAGCCAAATAAAAAACATTGTTCAAAACTGGGGATCAGTCTCTGGGGCTCATCTAGGTGTCCTGGTCTCCGCTGACGTTCAGGGCTGTAAAGGTCATCTCTAGGTGCTGATCCACCGTCTGGTTTGGATACGGACTGAATCTGGGTGTCTCCAGTGACCTTGGAACAACAATGAAAGAGATTCATATTAGTGTAGATGCCATTTTTCTTACAATATAACAAGTACAAGTACATCATGGGAAATGTTCCCGGTTTCGGTTGGCCAAATTAATGCAGCCTAACAATCCTTAAACAGATTTGAATAACAATTTTTTTTAGTGTGTTATGTGTAATCACTCAGAAAAAAAACTGAACTTTATCATCCCTTTTGTGGATGCTAATATAGTAGAGAATGTAATGATATTATCAATGTAGTGGTATCACGATAGCAAAACTCGATATTATCATGGTCACATGACAATATGAAACGATAGGTCTTCTGGGCAAAAAGTGTAGATTTTTAAAATATATTTAAACTTCTTATTCTAACATAAAAGTTCTTTAAAGTTGTGTTTTGGGCCATTATGTTTTGGCACAGTCTCTGTCAAACAAACTAAAACCAAAAGCACAATATGGCTTCATTTTTTTCTTTTCTTATTTAAGATCATGGGTTGGAGCTCGTAATTTTGACCTCTCTAAGTGCATTAGATAGATTAATTTAACTTTTAAATGTTAAAAAAAAAAAAAAAAAAAAAACTCCAAGTCTTCATTTGTTCTTTTTTAATTATCGCAATAAATATCTTATCAGGGACTTCATATCTGGATATTATCGTATCGTGAGATTTTGATATTGTTATTCGTTACATCCCTATAATATAGTTATCATTAGTTATTAGTCTTGGAGTGAAATAGTGGGGCTTCAGGACAGGTTAGAGAAGCTATGTGTTAATGTATACACTTACCCCTAACATAGATCTGGGATAGGATCCTGGAGTTTCTTCAGAAAGCATTATTCTCCTTGCTCTGAATTTGTGTTTGAGGAACTGGTACCATAACTGCAAACATAGAGAAACAGATCAGATTAAAAGAAAAACCTCCCATTCTAAAAATGTATATAAACAGAAATGACAAACTTCTGATCATTAGAACTTCTGAGTTATCTTACACTTTTCACATAAGGTAAAGTCTGCAAAGCAACTTACATAGCCATTTCCTTATAGAGTCTTAAGGATAGTAATATTCCCCAAGAAGAAAACCTGCACATATTCTGCATTGGTAGGGTACCTGAAAGATAAAATAGATAAAACAGTTAGCCATGTTTGTATTACTTAAAAAGTACCATAGATACTTTGAACGAATATTAGCGAAGAAAGGGGAACAAATTACAAATAAGTTCATATACCAGACTTAAATGTGTTTGATTTTTGGAGGATTTCTGACGTTTTTTTATCGGAGTCTGGTCTGAGGATTTCTGGAAAATGATTACAAATGTGATAACAGTTCAATAAACAAGAAGTTAACATTAAGAGACTTACGTTTTAAACACCATATTGCCTGTTTTTGCTCTATTCACCAACAAAAATAACTCCACAGTGCTGTTTTGCGTCTCTGAGGAACATGACGGTGTTTCGTTCCTGAATCAATCAACTGTTTAAATGATTCGGTTCAGTTGCAAAGACTCACTTATTAACAGTGACTTGATGCCACCTACTGGTGGTTTTAATTTCACATTTACAGTTTAAAAATAAATAAATACATTTCAAATATCAGTATTCAACGTTTTATGTATCAAAACATTATTTATTCATTTGCAACTGCAGGTTAAAGCATTCCATGTCCCTCAGAGCTGCATTAAACAGTGTATGCAGATAAATATATCTATTCCACTTCAGATGCAGCTTCTGTTTCTTCTGCATTGCAAAGATGAATTTTGTTGATACTGATTTCATTTGTTTGGTAACAGCCCAAATGTCTTATTATACTAATCGACTGATTAAATTTAACTAATTAAAACTTTTTAAATTTAAGTTTGAAAATTATATAAGTAAATATTAGCATTTTATTTTTAAGTTTACTATAAAATAATTGTATTTGTATTTAATACTAAAAATAGTACTATCACACTTTATTATTTTGTTCATTATTTCATTTAAAAAGAAAAATCTAAATAAACTAAATGGGTTTTGTATAGCTACAATAAATAATTATATTTATAACTTAATTTTTTCTCTCCGGGCAAGTAACTTTTATACTCAGACAAGTAAATGACAAAATTACTTGTCCGAAGGACAACCACATGAGAATGCTTAATGTCAAGCCCTGGAATGACAAAACCAGCATGCAGTAAATTCAGCTTGAATCATTATAATTACCAATGTACCTATTAAGACATAATACTTAAAGTATACTTAACACTTCTTTTGTTGAAGACAAATGGCATTTTGATGGCATTCTGTTGGTACTGGTTCAAGTGTAACCACCTCCATCTCACTAAATTTGTTGAATTGTGAATTGTGGTGTATTCTCAATTGGGTCCGTCTTGTTCTCGTTATCCCCATCCACCTTATTATATGCATGAACGGAAGGACAGTTACTTTTCTAATATGAAAGTTGCACAAATTAAATGTAAATAATAAACGTATGTACAAATTAAAACACATACTTGTAGTTTTGATTCGTGAAAGCGCTCTACTCACTTCTACTGGCTTTATGACGAGAAGGACACTCTCTTGCACATTGTTAGAAGGGTGGGATGTGAAACATTTTTTCAGGATATGTGCCTCATTTCTAGCCTTGGCGCATGACCTTTTATAGTTTATCTGTTTGAATGATCACCAGCCAATCAGAATAGAGTATTAATATTAATTTAAAAAAAAAAAAAAAATACCATAAAAAGATATAAAAATAGAACACAGTCTACGTCTGAATGACACACATCTAACTTACACAGCATGAAGTTGACTCTAACCGAACTTAGGTCTCCCAATCAAACTGGTCTCAGAGTAGCCTGAAGTTTTCACTCATTTAAACAGCATTTTAGGTTTCTAGACGAAGCCTACATTTAATAATGCAGGCGTCACGTCATATACCTATGATTAAACAGAGATGGCGCTATAATCATCGTCTGAGGAAATTCCCTCATGTGGAAAAATGGCGCTTTACGTTAACGTTATTCGACAGAATGCATCTGGAACCAAAATAGGAGCACAATTGTCTACTGTCAAGTAACAAACATAATTGCACTAACGTACCTTCAACTAAAACGAGACCTCAAATGTAAAAATCATAAACATTAGGCCTAACGGTCCGAGTCCAAGTTTAAAAAAACACACAATCAAATTAAGCTTAATAACAACACTAACAACGACGGTCAAAACAAAGTTACAAATTTCAGAAACCAATATTGTTCAGAAAATATGCATTTTACCTGTTTATTTTTTTATCTACTGTACATCCATGAACGCTTGCTGAGTGATTCCCGCCGCGCAGCTGCTCCATTGTGTGCCGCCTAGAGGAGAGGTATCCTTCCGCCGCGCGGGGTTTCCTCATAGTTATCATAAATGTCCATTTATTTTAACAAAGAATGTATGATGATATGATAAAATAAGTAATTCGTAAGGAAGGATGTGACTCATTTGGGACCAGATATCACCCTTGACAGTTTTTTATTCCTTTAAAAATACTATTTAAAAATGATAAAATTACTATAAAAGGTCATCTGTTAAGTAAAAATGCATATTTATAAGTTTTGATGAATTCGCAATTGTTTTTTAATGTGAAAAAAAAAAAGAACTTTTATGGTTATCCAGTTACAGGTTTGCCATATTTTACACAGAACATGTACATTTACAGTCTATTTCTGTAATTTTACAATTTTCCACCGTATTTTAAAAACACAGGGAAAAACTGTACAGAAAAATACTGTAAAATTACAGATTTTTTTTTTTTCTTTCTACAGCACATTATAGTGCTTGTTAATTCATATACACCAAAAACAGGCTAGGCAAGAAGAAGAAGAGATGTGGATCTAAATGCAGCTAAATGCAGTTTATTTACCAAAATAACATCTTAAGTTTAGCATACGAAGGCGACAGCTTTAACAAACATAAACACAATATTTGAAGGACAACTGAGATAACAGTGAATTTAATACAAAGGTAAAAGAGGACCTAAGTAAGACAAGTTAACCATGGAAACAAAGGAAACAGGACCGAAAACACAGGAAAATGAGAACATATACTAAAAGTAACAGGAACGAAAACCAACACAGAACATGACAAGTTTGTTTTACTCCTAAAGCCAGTGGCTTGGACTTCAGGAACTTGGAGACTTCATACTTCTGTTGCTGGTATAATGACGTGGTTATCATCACATCAACGGGTTTTGGCATCTTTAAACATACAGTTATCTTGTCTTTACACATCTTCTCTTTCTTATTAGCCAAAGCTTAGTGTTGGGAACCTTTGCACATATAGTTTATAAAGTGTATATTTACAAATAGATTTGTATTTATTTATTTATTTATTTATTTATTTATTTATTTATTTATTTATTTATGCCTCTATAAGGAATCTGCTTGGCTCTGGAGAGGGATGATGGATGAATGCAAGCCTATGAAACTGTCAATGATTTATGCATAATTGATTCACTTGTTTTATTTTTTTAAGCAATGTTTTATTCTTTCATAGTTTTATTTAGTGTAAATGTATCTCTAAACTCTCTAAACTGGATATTTGCAGTTTACTTAGCTTATATCTTTGATGTGCTAAATGGAATTGTTCCAATCCAATCTGAATCACATACTGTTTTGCAGAACCGACCGTTCCATCTCGAAGCAACACACACTAGTGGTGTTTCGATACTGAGTAAATCTGTATTGCTAAACTAATCACTTGAGTGAATGATTCAGTAACTCATTTACAGAGACAGTATTTTACACTATAAAAAGATTCACAGGTTAAGATACATGTACCTCACATGTCTAGTTCCTCTGCCATTCCTTCATCAACCCAACACACAACCTATATAACTAATCTTTAAGGAGAATGTAGCGCTTAAATGTCATTCTGGAGCCATCAGGTTGTATGTAAAGGGGGAAAAAACAATAAATGTAAAAATCCTAATGTTGGTGTTGCTCTTATCTCGGATGTTCCTATTTTCACTTTTCATCCAAAAGGCTTATTTGTGTGAAAACAGACTCCTCCCCTCCAGCCAGTGAGCATTAGTGAAACTCATGCAGTGAACATTTTTTAATTGTTATTATTATTATTATTATTATTAATAATAATGATAAATTATTTTTATTAGATATTACTCCTTAAATTTGTTTGAATATGTAAAAGGTTTATTTTTTTATTAGATATTATTCCTTAAAGCTGCAATAGCGGTCGCCTCTCTATCACCACCTCTGTTTAAAACAATAAAAATGCAAGTTACTTGTGGAGTTACGCATCACAACGGATCTGTCGTTGCACATTAATATACGTTAAGTAACTAGATGCTAACCAACTAGACAAATGTCATCTGAACAAGCAAATAACATATTTGCCACCTTCGCTCTGATCAAATAAAAATGTAAATGCTTTAAAATAAATATTCAATATGCTTCAAGTCGTCACCTTTTTTTCAATAACACTTTATACAAAAGCAGTAGTGACAAATTCAAATTCTGCTGTAAAGAAACTCTAACAACCCATTGAAGCCAACAGCATTATTATATAGCTCAAGTCCATTCAGTGTTGATTCAGCTTAATTCAATAGCTGTAATGTTTTGTATTTTTTTATTTTATTTATTTATTTATTTTTTGCACATACATGTACACATGAGCCCTATAACAAACTCCTGTGCACTTCACTACACACTGAACAAGGAAAAGACACAAGATGGAAGTGTTTTACAATTGTCATATTGTTGTGTAGTTTGGCGTGTATATAGCCAATCATTTGATGTTTGTGTGTAGAGTTACTATGCAAAAACACAATTTTTATACGTTTTAAAACAGTTTTGAAAAATGTTTGTAGTTTTGCAAGAGATGTGTGTGTGTGTGTGTGTGTGTGTGTGGCTGTGTGTGTGTGTAAAAGGAGCCAGGAGAAGTTTCAGAAATTGTAAGCAATTAAAAAATAAAATAAAATAAACAGTGTGTAATTTAAACTGTTACATGATATTTATGATGTCTAAAATGGGTCACACATGATACTACAGAGTCTAGTCACATTGAAGGTAATGTGCACAAGTACAAACTCAAACACACACACACACACACACACACACACACACACACACACACACACACACACACACACACACACACACACACACACACACACACACACACACACACACACACACACAAATAAACACAGGACAAGCTCTCAAAATCAAAATGAGAAATATTTCAAGAAAGGCCTTTTTTCTCTATTTTCTACCTTTTGTATTTCTTTCTCGCTTTTCTACTTTAAAATGTATTAGTCCATTACACGCACATTTTCTCTATTACGTCTGTAGCCTTTGTCCGGCAGTATATAGCTGCTTAGCAATGAAGAATGGTGGCTGAGAGCTGGAAGCCATGATTTTAGTCATTAGCATGGTCCAGAACATCTCACATGTATTAAGACGTAACATTGATCATGTACTTGAATATATATATAAGTATTTCTTAATGCTGCACTTTATGGATTTACTTTTTTGAAGGGAGTGTATCTGTGTGCTGTTTAATGTTTATTGTTCTTACACAGTTTGGTGCAGAACTCAACAACACTAACAGTAAAAGGTCAGACAGGTACTTTAGCCACTGTCGAAATGCCAGTGAATGAGGTATTGGGTGACCTGTTCAACTGATAAATGCAACCTGGGCTTTTTCATTTATGTGGGATGTCAGGGATGTTTATTGCTGCACCACCATAATATGCAATAGATCTTCTGTTGGAAAACTATATGTTGTCAACAGAGTGTATCAGACAAAGTAAAGTAAAGAAAAATAACAATGTAACCCTGTGTTTGCTGATACAAATATTTGCATTGTTCAAACATCCTCAAATATTTGAGGATGCATGAATATCATAACATTAGAATAATAATGTTTGATGCAAACAAAAGTCCTATCTAAATACAGTATGGCATCTAATTGTGGTGTATTCTCAAATACTAGACAAAACTATACATTGCTGAAATAACCTTTGCCACTGGAATATTTTAAAATATTAACATTTATTTTAAAATTCTGGATTTTTTAAATTGTATTTCCTGGTGTTAGTTTGTGTTTTCGCAGGACTGTTTCATTTGTAGAACATCTGGGACATTTATTTCTTAATGTGATATTTAGTCTCCATGGTTTCCCAATCCAGTGCAGTTGAAACAAACATCTCTTTTTACACTAGAGTGAGGATAACAGTGCATTATGATTGTGAAAAATCTGTGGTTAAAGCATCCACTAATGGTGCTGTGATAGCCTCTGTGGTCAGAGGAGTACTATATCACTGGGTTTGCCAGCTCCAGACAGAAGGAGAGGTTTGTCTTCATTCTAGAGCAACTGGCAATAGCCGGGTGTCACCGTCTTGTATTTGGCCTGCTCAACTGCACCACATAATGCTTTAGAAACCACCTTAATTAGAGTCGACCGTGCATTCTAATGCAGTTTTGCTTGGCAGTATTTAGGAACATTTCCCCATGGTCTAATCCCTTGTGATACAGACTGTTGGATCTCTCCTTGAAAGGGAGAGAGCGGTATTACTGCAAGCCTCATTGACCAAAACCCTCACAGCTTTTTCTCAGCCAAAAGCCTAGTAAGACTAAAGAGTTGATGTCAGACATGAAATGTGATTGTTATTGAAAGAAAATACACAATTCCCCAAAACAACCTTTTTTTAATGTTCAGCGTTCACATGAAAATAACTTAAATTTGAGTTCTTTTCAACCTTGTCCCAGTTTCAACGATCTGTCATACAATCATGAAACTGCTAACTCTTGCGTTATACTGTAGCTTTTATAGTTGATATTGAGTAACTTACACTGTAGACAAATATCAAATCATTGTGTGTATTTATTCACAGTAGTGAATATCAAATGTATAGATGTTTATGAACAAATCATTTGAACAAATTATTCAATTACTTTCTCATGAAGACCGTCCCTTGTTTCATTCCTGAATGGCTGATATGATTTCTAAGAATTTTTCCTCATATACCCTCATAAAGGCAAAAGCCATTTGTAATGGTGTCTGAAACCATTATCAAGTGCACTTATTCAGTCCCATAGTGCACTGCAATGACATGCACAATTGGTGTCCACTCAGCGGATAGCTGCTAGAAAATACCCTGTGAGTGTAGTAAAAAAAAATTCCACATCTTTCTGGCACAGTCAGTGTTGAATGAACTATGTGGTCTATGTTAGAAGAGTATTGTAGGGAGTAGGGAGGGTACATTTTGGAGACATAGATCCAGATTTACTAAACAGGTGAAATTAGCATTAGAGCTCAATTCCATAAAAGTGCAGATGGGAGGGGAAAATTCTGCAGATGATTTACTGACCATGCATACATTAAAAAATGTATGCATGGTTTACGACATGCTTTTTTGGGCATTAAATAATGTCACAAATACCAGTCATTTGACAAGTGCAAGCGTTAGTAAATTGCATTACGTGATTCATTTTAATACTCTCCTCCCATAAATTTTGCGTCTGAAAGGAAAACTCCTACAAATGCATATTCAGTAAGGTCAGGCGCAAAAATAACTGTGTCCATGCCGTTTCAGCGCTAATTCTTCATTGCGCATCTTTAGTAAATCCTGACAGTACTGTTTTAATGGCAAAAGACAGTTTGCGCTGGCACATAGGCAGCGTACACAATTGCATACTCTCTGAGTAGGTATTTATTTGAATAAGTAATTATTTTGTAACCAAAAGTACAATTTATTTAGTACGAATGTGTGTAGTATGAATGTAATCAGGGTGTACTGTATTCGCCATATTGTTGCTGTCATGATGTGACCTACCTGCATCAGTTGTATTGCTTCACTGCCATTCACAAATCCTCTCCTCTGGCCTCATGGGATATATCCATCAGAATCTCACTGGAAGCAGAAAGTCATCCGGGTACTGCATACTACATATTCAGACATACTGTTTTAACACTGTTTTTCACCTATACTACAAATAGTAGGGGAGTATGCAATTTTCGATGCAGCCCTGGTGTTTTTGAACAAATCCATTGAATGAATTACTCACTAAATCACTTAAAGACATTCACTTGTTGCCACCTACTGGGATAACTATGTAACCATCACCAAAAAAAAAAATAAATAAAAAAATAAATAAAAAATAAAATATATATATATATATATATATATATATATATATATATATATATATATATATATATATATACTATATAACGTATGGTATCACAGTGCCGTTGAACTGTATATCCCCAGATACCACACATACATCTGCAAGATGTCTGTTAAAGATGGCTTGATATGGAAATAATCTGTTGTGTACAAACATCTGATGTCAGTTCTCATTCATCATCTTGTGTTCGAGATCCACCTATGGGAAGGGTTTCTAAGAACCAGGGTTACAATAGTAACCTATTGTTTTACATACATTCTAAATAATAAACATCTTAAAGACATCCAAAAAAAAAAAAAAGGTATATGTGACATCTGATAGGAAAAGTCCTATAAACATACTGCAGTTGAGCAAACACTCATCTTGCAGATGTAAATGCAGACGTCAAATAGACGTTTCCAAGATGTACATGTGCTATCAGGGTTAGTATTTTTGGAGCACACCTCAGCCAACCAAATTCAAGGACTAAAACTAACTGTTGTATTAATGCCATTATTAGAATTCGTTATGTAATAGTCGGGAAAACTGCCTGTGCTTTCTCATTGGAGTAGTAGCTCTGCATATTTTTTTTATTTTATTTAATTTTATTTTATTTATTTATTTAATTTTATTTATTTATTTTTTATGTGTGCATGTGTTTTTGCCTAAATGTCTAATCTGCAACATCTATCTTCCATGAATTCAACACTATTTTATTTTTGTAACAAATAACTAAATTTTGTTGCAAATAATGAAAATATAGTATCTTTTTGTCCTGTGTCTGATTGTCTTGAGACTAGCAGGGTGTATAGTCTACAAAAGCAAACCTTAATATTAATAACCATAAGATAGCCACGAAATGTTGGCTCCATACTGTTGTCTTTGGATGACTTCATTGATAGCTGCAGGATACAGTTATTACTTGTGTTGTGAGGCTGTTTCATTTCACCAGAGCTCGGTACTTCATCCACTATATATTTTACTCTTACACATGTCTATTTGACCTTAAATACTTTGTTAAATGTCTGATGAAATATTTCCATAGTCCTGCACCCCAGCTCGATATGCTGCTCAAGGCAAGTCTGCTCAGCAGTTATTTGCTATGTAAGAGAGTGGAAGAAGGAGGAGTTAGGGAAGAGAGAGAGACGAGAGAGAAAAGGTAGAGATGGAGCTGCCTGATCTCAAGCGGCAAATTAGAGCTCCCTCCGATCGATAGCTGGAGGAGCTTTGCACAGATTTCATTAGCTAGCAGAGGCGCACAGTTAAAGCAATGCTAAGGGGTATTGATGCTGCCGATTGATTGCTCAGTCTTATTTAAAAAAAAAAAAAAAGAAAGAAAGAAAAAAAGTATACATTAAGACGAAGGTGCTGGGTCTGGATCTGTACCTTAACCGTCGATAGTCAGCTGTGATTACTGTTGATTCAGCATATTAGGGAATCTTAGAGGTCACACATTTAAAGATTCAATGATCTCAGACATTAATATTGAAAACCCACTGTTTGTTGTAATTTCCAATGTGGTATTCGACTTCCCCCTTCATTATTGCTTGCTGTTTCTTTCAGATTGAGAAATTGGCGTGTCTTATCTGTTCTCCTTTAAGTACTTATTTATTAAACAGGGTAACTCCTCAGATGGTGGTCTGTCGGAGAATGTTTTATTCTGTTTGGGCCAAAAGCCACAAAGTAAAAATCACTTTGAGGACCTCTGTTAACTTAAACAAGAGAACCCAATTTACCTCTGTCAGTCTTGTATTCACTGTGAGCTATCGATCTTATCGCGGCTGAAGCCCTCAATCAGACCCAAATGAATGAATAGAAAAGATAGCAATTGTTTAAAGGAGCCTGAACAACACATCAGGGGAGACACCGTGGGCAGGCTTTCTGAAGCCTTTTTTTATTATTATTATAATAATCAATGCAAAGTGTAAGTCGGCGGGAACGGTACCTCTCCAAAAATCTGCAATATATATCGAAAATAAACTTTGACATTTTAACTTTTAAGGCAAGTGAGATACAGGGCTCAATTGATCATACTTCATTGAGATTGATTCCTGCACTTTGAGTGATCAATCTACAGTAGGCCAAAAAAGACCAGAGGAATGATATGCACATATGTAAATTATTCATTATTGTTATGATTTATGACTTAGCTGTGTAATGTTGGTCTTGCGACTTTAATATTTCATAACTTCTTTGATTTTCGCAGTCATCTGATAAATGTGTTATTAAGGTGGCGTTAAATGATTAATAGATAGAAAATGTATGTACCTCGCTCTCTCCGTCTCTCTTTCTCTGTCTCTTTTTCATTATGGTGTGTCACATTTCATCAGGATAGTGCTTAATCTTATTCCATATGCTTTTTAATAGTTACAATGCTACCTGTATCGTGGAACGGCCTGATGTGATGTAAATGTCTGTGGCTGTTCTGGCTGACTGCTCTGAGCTCAGTAATGTACGACATGTTAGCGTCTCCAAACAAAAGGGGGACTTTCTGATTAATTATTTCAAGCTTTATTCTTTTCAGATTTTTTGACTGTAAAGAGAGGGTGTTGTGGGATGGAGAGCGACAGTGAGGACGAAAGAAGAAGCAGAAAGCTTTATTCTGTGAGCAGAAGAACAGGTTTCCTATAATAAAAGCTGCAGATTCATATAGCATATCTGTCCAATATATATCAAGTATCTCGAAGGAGGATCAGGAATCTCTCTCTAGGAATATATCTCATTCATTATGAGCTGATTATAGATAAACACCTGCAGTCTGATAGAGACTTACTTTTACCTCAGAGAGCTCATAAGCTCAACCGAACAAAACTATCCCCACCATCAGGCATATTGAACATGCGAAAGGAAGCTGATGCTAATCAGAAATCTTTATGCAGGTCGTTGTGGCAGGTTCGTTTCCATTTTCTAAAGAAGCAGTTGCACAGTAGAATGTAGAATGATAGATGACTGTTCTGGCAGACGGAGGTTGGATGAACGTGTGCATTCCATCCCAGGGGAAACTCCATCGGGGAGAGACTTTTCTCTGTGGGACGTCAATCTATTTCTCCTGTGTCTCCTGCAGAGAGCAAGTCTATTACAACTCTATTATGCCAAAACGCAGATCATTTTTATTCTGTCCTTATTACCTTACTGAGGCAGGAATCACATGGCCGGTCCTTCCCATTTCTCTCTGCTTCTCTTTAAGGTGAGAAATACTAATCCTCCCCCTCTCCTGAGATCAAAGACTAACCTTTAGCCACATGAACAGGGATTTATTTGACACTTTGAAGCATCAGCAACATTTTCTAGTGTACTATTTGCTCATAAGAGTGCCAGATAGTGTGTGTGTGCCTTCAAGTTGTGTCATGTAGAAAAAAAAAAATAGTCTTTTAGCTTATTTAAACAACATTATGATCATTAGCTAACAATACGAAGAGTATTGTGCTAAAGATCCATGGGGTTAGATAATAAAGTTTTGTAATTCATAACAATACTGTAGTTATGTGAACATCTACCAGTTTTTTAAGCCCCCCAAATATGATGACCCCTTCATTAAATATATACAAATATATGCCATATAAAATCCAATGCTGTCTTCATATCACATTAATATTTTTGCACCCTTCATCTTTAAGTGAGGAAACAAATATTATGAAGCATTTTATTTTCAAAATGGGATTTATATTGTTACTATATGGTTATATGGTTAAGTAAAAGGTTATTAAAGCCTGATGTTACAGGTTACTACATGTTATTAAAGCTTGATGTTAAATATCCCCCTGAAAACATAGTTTTAATTTGTTTTATATATTTAATTGTGGATATAAAAATTATATATTTTCAGCTTAACCTACACCTGAACAGAAAACAAATTCAATACATCTCACATTTATTAGTTAATAGCTTTTCAGAATAAATATTGTTATAAAGCAACGTGTTAAATTACTGTTGTATGTACTTAATAAACATGAAATACAATAAAAAAGTAATAGTATAAAGATAATATATAAATATAAAGCTAACATGTTACCTGTCACGGTTCGCTGGAGCAGGGAACAAGGAGACGAAGAATTCTTCCAACGAACAGATTTTATATATTTGTGTGTGTGTGTGTGTGTGTCTGTGTGTGTGTATATATATATATATATATATATATATATATACATTTGTGACATTACCTTTGACTGCCTTGTAAAAATAAATAAATAAATAATAATAATAATAATAATATATATATATATATATATATATATATATATACACACACACACACACACACACACACACACACACACACACACACACACATACATATATATACACATATATACACACACACACACACACTCATAAAAGAACCCATACCAACATCTGAAGAACTGCAGGCCTCATTTGCCTCAATTTAGGTCAGTGTTCATGATTCGACAATAAGAAGAGGCAAAAACAGAATCCATGGGAGAGTTCCAACGCAAAAGCCACTGCTGACCAAAAAGAACACAAAGGCTCGTCTCATATTTGCCAAACAATATCTTGATTATCCCCAAGACTTTTAGGCAAATATTATGTGGACTGATGTGACAAAAGTTGAACTTTTTGGAAGGTGTATGTCCCGTTACATCTGGCGTAAAACCAACACAGCATTTCATAAAACGAACATCATACCAACAGTCAAACATGGTGGTGGTAGTGTGATGGTCTGGGGCTGCTTTGCAGCTTCAGTACCTGGATGACTTGCCATAATTGATGGAACCATGAATTCTGCACTCTATCATAAAATCCTGAAGGAGAATGTCCGGCCATCAGTTTGTGACCTCAGGCTCAAGCGTACTTGGGTTCTGCAGCAGGACAATGATTCCAAACACAGCAGCAAGTCCACCTCTGAACATCTCAAGAAAAACAAAATTAAGGGTTTGGAGTGGCCAAATCAAAGTTTGGACTTAAATCCAATTGAAATGCATGACCTTAAACAGTCCATCCATGCTCAAAAACTCTCCAATGTGGCTGAATTAAAGCAATCCTGCAAAGAAGTGTGGGCCAAAATTCCTCCACAACGATGCAAAATACTCATTGCCAGTTATCGCAAATGCTTGATTGCAGTTGTTGCTGCAAAGGGTGGCACAACCAGTTATTAGATTTAGAGGGCAATTGCTTTTTCACGTAGTGCCAGGCAGGTTTGGACAGCTTTTTTCCCTTAATAAATGAAATCATTATTTCAAAACAGCATTTTGTATTTTCTCGGGTTATCTTTGTGTAATATTAAAATTTGTTTGATGATCTGAAACATTCAACTGTGACAAATATGCAAAAAACAAAAATAAAAAAAAAAAAAACAGGAAGGGGGCAAAAACTTTCACACTACTGTATGTATATATATATATATATATATATATATATATATATATATATAGTTGTAGTGATTTTTGCTTTCGCCAACCTAGGGAGGCAAAATGGTGTAGTGATGGGTACTCGCATCACCAATGACGTTATTATATTTGGATCACGTGTCACTTAAGGTGTGGTTATGAGTACATCACATAAGAAAGATTGGTGGGATCTCTAACTTGTAGAACCTCTTTTGTATCATTAACACAAGGAAGTCAAGTCAAGTCAAGTCAAGTTGAGCTTTATTGTCATTCCGCTACATGCGGGGGCATACGTTGGAACGAAATGTCGTGCCTCACAGGACCACGGTGCTACATAAATACAGGAATACAGCAGTGCAGTAAAACAATATAAACCTATACACAATTACCTATACACAACTATCCTACTGATAGATTTGACTATAAATATGCTATATATAAAATAATTTTTGACCTGTACATAAAATAAAAAAATACAAACAATACAAAGTATACGAGTGCTTCAGATAAATACTGTACATGTGCGAAGAGAAACATTGTGAGTCAGCAGCTGGCTGGGGAATAGTGCAGGATGATTTGTAGTGCATGAGCATGTAAACATATGTATATTACTGAGTCTTTTTGTGGGATTTGTATACACACAGCAGTGTGCGTGAAAAGTGACTAGTGTGCATAGAGGAGGAGAGTGTGCTACTACAGGTGGTTTGTACAGGCCCACTCACCTGTGTGTAGCACACCTCGATTGCACAAAAAAAAAGTTCCATAAGTTTCAGATGGTCCATGTTTCAGGAGGTAGGGGGTTTGTATGGGGGTTCAGAGAGGGGCGGGGTGATTTGAGTTCAGGGCTCTCACAGCCTGGGGGAAGAAGCTGTTGAGCAGTCTGGCAGAGCGGGCTCTGATGCTCCGGTACCGTCTTCCTGATGGTAGGAGCTGGAAGAGACTGTGGGAGGGATGTGTAGAGTCCTTCACGATACTATTTGCTTTGCTGGAGCATCGTGTAAGGAAAATGTCCAGGATGGAGGGGAGAGGGGCACGATGATCCTTGCAGCTGTGTTCACTGTCCGCTGGAGGGTCTTGCGGTCTGCTGCGGTACAGTTCCCATACCAGACAGTGATGCAGCTGGTCAGCACACTCTCAATGGTGCCCCTGTAGAAAGTGGTGAGGATGGGTGGAGGGAGACTTGCTCTTTTCAGTCGGCGGAGGAAGTGTAGGCGCTGTTGTGCCTTCTTGGAGAGTGACATGGTGTTGGTGGTCCAGGTGAGATCCTCTGTGATGTGCACCCCCAGGAATTTAGTGCTGCTGACTCTCTCCACAGGCGAGCTGTCGATGGTCAGTGGGGGGTGATCACCGGAGTTCCTTCTGAAGTCCATCACAACCTCCTTTGTCTTACTCACATTGAGGGACAGGTTGTTAGCGCCACACCATTCAGCCAGCTGTGCCACTTCCTCTCTGTAGTGCGTTTCATCATTGTTGCTGATGAGACCTACCACTGTTGTGTCGTCAGCAAACTTGATGATGTGGTTGGAGCTGGACTTGGCAGTGCAGTCGTGGGTCAGCAGTGTGAAGAGCAGCGGGCTGAGCACACAGCCTTGTGGGGCACCTGTGCTCAGTGTGGTAGTGCTCGAGGTGTTGTGGCCGACACGGACTGACTGAGGTCTTCCGGTTAGAAAGTCCAAAATCCAATTACAGAGGGAGTTGTTAAGGCCCAGCAGGTTTAGTTTATTTATGAGCTGTTGTGGAATTTTTGTGTTGAATGCTGAGCTGAAGTCAATGAACAGCATTCTAACATAAGAGTCTTTGTTTTCTAGGTGGGTAAGAGCCAGGTGGAGGGTGGAGGAGATTGCATCGTCTGTAGAGCGGTTTGGACGGTATGCAAACTGGAGCGAGTCGAGTGTGTTGGGGAGGCTGGTTTTGATGTTGTGCATGACTAACCTCTCAAAGCACTTCATTATGATTGGAGTCAGTGCTATGGGACGGTAGTCATTTAGACAGGACACAGGTGATTTTTTTGGTACCGGTATGATTGTTGTGGATTTGAGACATGTGGGGATGACTGCCTGGCTCAGCGAGGTGTTGAAGATATCTGTTAGGACATCTGTCAGCTGTACAGCACAGTCTTTCAGTACACGGCCAGGTATGTTGTCGGGACCCGCAGCCTTGCGTGGGTTGATCCTAGATAGGGTCTTCCTTACGTCGGCTGGTGACAGACAGAGCGCCTGGTCGTTGGGAGGTGTGGGCAGTTTTTGTGCAGGTGTGTCATTCTGCATTTCAAACCGTGAATAAAAGTGGTTGAGTGTATCTGGGAGGGATGTGTCATCATCACAGGCCTGTGGCAGGGGCTTGTAGTCTGTGATGGTCTGAATGGCTTTCCACAGACTCCGTGTGTCTTTGCTGTCTGTGAAGTGATTATTGATTTTTTGAGCATATGACCGTTTTCCATTTTTGATGCTGCGGGACAGATTGGCTCTTGCTGTTTTGAGGGCTGCTTTATCTCCTGATCTGAAAGCTTCATCTCTGGTCTTTAGCAGCCTGCGAACCTCTGCTGTCATCCATGGCTTCTGGTTGGCGCGTGTGGTGATGGTCTTGGTGACTGTCACATCATCAGTGCACTTTTTGATGTAAGCAGTCACAGTTTCAGTGTACTCCTGCAGGTCTGTGTGGTTGTTGTAGGTGGCCGCCTCTTTAAACATGTTCCAGTCTGTGTCCTGAAAGCAGTCCTGCAGTGCTGAGGTAGCATTTTCTGGCCATACCGTGACCTGTTTTTGAACCGGTTTGGCAAGTTTGGAAGACACAAGTGTAATAAAATAGAATTTATTAACAAAAAATAGACAAGAGTAATCAACAACTACTAAACGGATACCATAAATGAAATAGGAATAAAGTGCATAAGATGCATAAAATGCAAGTGATTATGTTGGGTATTGCAATGTCAGAGCTACGTTATCTGGAAAGATAAACTGTTGCTACTCTGAAAGATACAAGGTGAAGAACCTTATTATGCATCAAACAAATACATGAAAGATTTGCTATAAACTGCAATCGGCTATATAATATCTAATGTAAATTAGAAAAATCGTATACCAATAATATAAAACAATGCCAAGGTCTCTGGAAGAGGTTTGGATAAGTGACAGTTACGTTCTCTGTGGTCGAGTGAGCAGTCCGGAGGCGGTGACTTCATCCACTGGTTGTGCTGGTAACAATGCAGTGGTGAAAGGAGCAGGAATACGTTTCGACAGCCTTGAACACGAAGCCCTGGAGGATGCTGATCTCCTGGAGCACCAAAGGGTCCAAGAATCTGGAACACACAGATGTGGCCCTGGAGTAGGTGCAGAAGATCCTTAGCCTGGAACATGCAAGCCAATGTACCTTGGAGTGAAGGTTGGCTCGCTGGAGCTTAACCTTGTTACAGATGTCTGTGTGTCTTCTGCCTCTTTGGGCTAGAGACTCAGAACTTGATTGATCTGTTAGTGTCTCACCCTTGCAGGCCGGAGACTCTGATCTGGTTGATCCATTGCTGTCTTCCTGGTAACAGGACTCAGACTCAGAACTGGTTGATCCATTGCTGTCTTCCTGGTAACAGGACTCGAAATCAGAACTGGTCAATCTGTTGCTGTCTTCCTGGTAACAGGACTCAGACTCAGAACAAGGAATGTATTTTGGGAAGGTACCTTTATCTCTTTCCGATAAGGAGGAGATTGCGATCTGGTGCTTCTCCATTTCCATGCTGTGATTGACTGTTTCCATCAGAGTGGGGGGACACGGTGTGGCCCACCCTTCTTTCCTCCTGTGGAACTTATTTGCATAGTCCAAACACAAAGTAAGAATAGTGTCACAAAAAGTTTTACCAATGCATCATTCACTTACCAAACCACAACCAGAATACCTTTGGCAATGTTACGAACACATTAATTACAAACATGATGGAAGAAGATTGAACTGTCATGCATGTATTCATTTGTCCATCAACAGCTGAGTTTGTGTAAGATGTTGCCCTGCACGTCGCTGTCACTAAGAATACTTATTTCTCTGAATAAGTAGGATGTGTGTGTTGTAGTTTGCATCAGTGTAAGGTTTGAGAACATAGTTATGAATGGATTTGGATGGAACTTTGTGATCTCTCTTTGTTTCATCCGCTGCTGCTGCATCCAGAGGTCCTAAGGAATTTTTATGGCAGTCACAGGCCAAAACCTTAGGAATCAGTCTGTTGGTGGGTGAAGGGCAGAAACTGCATTTGACCAATGAAAGTCCTGTCCTTCCCGTGCTTTTTACCAAAGGTCTTTTTCTTGCCCTCTAAGAGGTGTCTGGCTTTTGTCCTGGCATCTTTATCTGATGCCGTTGGACAGTTTGCTTATGTTAGTCCACCAACATCCAATCAAAATGTAGCAAACCTTTGTCCACTATTGTGGTCAGAGAGGGGCCCCGCCATAAACTGGGCCCTGGAATGTGCTGTCCACTACATAGTTACAGTGTGCTTAGCTAATGAAGTGATGTCCAAACAGAGTCTTTTAATAATAATCCACACAAGAAACAGAAACAATCCAGGAGCGAGGGGTAGCAAACACACAGATCAAATAATAGCAGACAAAGAATCAGGGATAACACAGGCATTAAATACTAAAAGTAATCAAGGGGAAACAGAAACAGGTGAGCTAATTAATTAATCAGGGGAACTAAGGAAACTAGATCAACATGTGACATGTGACAAAAGCAGTCCAACAGAGGAGGGAGGGTGGAGGAAGGCAATGGGGAAGGGACAAACACAAAAAGAGTACAATACATAAGTCCATGGGGGAGTGGAGGGTGGGAGGAGCCAGGGAGGAGCCCGGAGCAGGAGGAGCCAAGTGGCAATCCAGAGGCCAGCCAGGATGGTGGCCTACGGTGGAATTAAGGTACCGATGACACCAGGGGACCGACTGACGGAGACTGAGCTGCTGGAGGTGGAGACCCAGGTTGAACGGAGCAGACGGAGAGTCGGGGCGAAACTGAGGATCCAGAGGGCCAAGGCAGAGCTGAAGGCTCAGGCGACTGAGGCAGAGGCGGGGATCCGGAAGACCGCGGTGGAGCCGGTGCGAATGAGGATGAAGGTGGAGCTGGAGGGAAGGAGGAGCCTGAAGGAGCCGGAGGGATGGAGTGACGAGGCAAAGCCAGAGGAGTGGAGTCCCGAGGAGGCGGATGGTTGACGACTGACCAAGGCGGAGCCGGAGGGACGAGGGAGCCTGGCGGAGCCAGTGGGATGACGGGCAACAGTGGAGATGAGGGAGCTAGGAGCCGAGGTGGAGCCGATGGGTTGGAGGACCGAAGTGTAGTCCAAGGTTCGGAGGCTGGAAGTGGAGACAGGGGATCCACATGTCTGGGCGGAGCTGGAGCATCAGCGGAGATTGAGGCGAGGAACTAGCTGGCTTGAGAGGGAGGCTGGGAGGGAACACAGGAGGACATGAGCTGGACGGAACCAGCGGAGACACAGGAGCACAGGTTAGTACTTCTCCAAACCAGTCTATAAAGTCCATCTGGAAGATGTCCATGAATTCCTCTTGACAGCTCCTAGAAACAAGATGCAGCTCACCTTCAGTCGTGGGAGTGTGGGCTGGGCTTCCCTCCAAGCCCTCTTACACCACCAAAACTCCCTCGAGGACGGACGATGTTGCCGGCTCACGCACTTGGTCAGACAATATTTGAGGCTCAGGCTCTGTGGTGATGATGGGCTCAGTCGCAGCGGGCTCAGGCTCTCCGTCTGCCGTGGGCTCAGGCAGTAGCTCCGTGTAGCGGGGTGACGGCTGGCTGGTCTCTGGTTCGGGAGTGGGGTTCCATTATTCTCCAGCACCCACTGCACACAAGCGGCGAAATCCTCTTTGGGACCATTCGCTGGCAGGCGTGCCTTACACCGCTCGCTCAAGCCAAAGAATCAGGGGAGAACACAGGCTTTAAATACTAAAAGTAATCAAGGGGAAACAGAAACAGGTGAGCTAATTAACTAATCAGGGAAACTAGGTCAACATGTGACATATACTGTATATATATATTATTATTATTTATTTATTTTTTATTTTTTGTGGTCAAAGCAAGATTTAATGCAAAACCAATATAATAATAATAATAATAATAATAATAATAATAACAACAATAATAAAAAGAATAAACATAAAAAAAACAACAACCTTACATTAAGCGAAATGAACAACCTCCACTGATAATGATTATAGCTTTCTTTTTTTTCTTTTTTTTTTTTTTTGTTCTCCAAAACTGTATTTTCCTGCATGTTTTTACAATTTTGGTGTTGGCTCAAATTTGCATATTGAATATTTCTGGCCCTGCGCACTTCTTGTAAGTATTTATATATTTTAAAGTTTAGGTTAAGGGCATTTTTGTTTGTCTTTGTACGGTAAACAGCTTTGGCACTGTGTCACCACTTGATCTGCTGTAAAATATGGGTCTTGAAGCAAAACCAGTTGAGAGCCACGGCAGCAGTGCAACTGAAATCAAAAGAGCGCTGCTGTCTCATTTCTGCTGGGGGATTCTGTTCCCACGCTATACAAGTACACTCTACATGAGTGTCGAGATAAAGTCTACATTAGATAAATGTGTACCTGTGCTTTTTTTTCCACCGCTCCTCTCTCTTTATAATCCCTCAGTTCTATCCTTAGAGTGCATCCATAATGGAAACAAAGCACCTTTATCCCTCCTCAACATTCTAAGAGTTTTCCTGCCTCCTGGTCTTCTCTTCATTGGCGTTGCCCTACCCTTGTGTACAGCGTATGTGTGTTTGAGAGAAAGAGATGATGAGAGCGAACAAGAGCTGGGAGTTGCCCTTAGTCTGCCTCAAGTCTGTGCTATAGGATCGATACATAAGAGTGGGGCCTCTCCCCTTCCTGCACTCATGCATTGGGGATTTCTCCCCCATTACACAGTTACAAGGAACAAAGTCTAGGAGAAGTCTATTGATTCCTCTGGCCAGGTTTCATTGAACAGTATAGTGCTGCTAGGGAAAAAACAAAAAACAAAAAACAAAGCAGTAAAGACACTAACCTGACAAAAAAATTTAATTACTTTGCCATTACTCGCACACACACACACACACACACACACACACACACACACACACATACATATATATATATATATATATATATATATGCTGGAATATATCTGTTATACTAACCAAATTTATTACAAATATTTTAAAATATTATTACAATTTAAAAGAGATGTTTTCGATTTTAATATATTTTAAAATGTAATTTATTTCTGTAATGCTGATTTGGTGCTCAGTTTTTATCAGTTATTGTCTGTGCTCAATTATTAATATTCTTATTAGCATTTTAAAATATAGTTTAAAAAATGAATAATGTTTATCTATTTTTTACTGTATTTTTGATCAAATAAATTCAGTCTAGGTGAACATAAGATACTTCATTTAAAAACATTAAAAATCATAATTATTCCAAACTGTTTACCACTAGTGCACAAATAAATAAATAAATAAATGGTCATTTTCTAACATATACTCTCAATATCTAGTCCTAAAACACATACTCTGCAGTGTATCAGTGATTAAATGGTCATTAATTACATTGTTTTTCAATAGAGCATAAATTAGAACAGTGAGACAGAGCAAAATGTGATTAATTCTAGTTTCAATGCATTAAAGCAGTGGAGCTGAAATGGTAACATTCATTTAGGGACTGTTTGATTGCCAAGCTGTTTGATTATGGGAATCAACTTCTATAAGCCGCCATCGGAAATGCTATTCTGTTGGTAATGAGATACAATGACAATGCTGATTAACAAAAAGACATAGAGCTCAAAATTTGGATCGTGTTCACGCACTGCGTAATGCAAAATATGTATGTGGAGTGTGACCACAATCAAATATTTCCCTTGTAATTGTTTTCAGCCAAGGATATCATGACAGATACGAATAGGATACGGGTTTAATTAAAAGCACAATGGAAAAAAGCAAGTCCCTTGTTGGCTGCATCCTTGTTGTCCTTGCCCATTATGAGGTTTAACTAGTCTACTCCAGATGTTGTATGTGTGTGCGTGCACGGGAGCATGTGCGTTTCCGATGCCCGGTGTGAGAATAGATGGACGGACGGTTTGAAAGGAAAATATGCCTTCCCCGCAATGTTAATCTTGTCCTCTCCAGCATCCAGCGTGTCACCCTAATGAAGCCCCCACAGACAGATACTTAAAAAGAGTTAAGAGTAAATTAACCTTCAGGACTTAGCACTTTGCTTTTAATACACTTTATGCATCCATGTCCCGTACACATTCCCGCCAAGGACAACCTCTCTTTTAACAGAAGGAGGTCAGAACAAAAATGTCCCTTACTAGTGGCAACCTTGCACAGCACCAATGTTAGAGAGTAAAGAAAGTAGAGAGCCTGCGAATGAATTTCCCCTGATTAATCAGTTGATATTCTACCAATTGATTTGTTTATTTGCACAATCTAATTATGTTTTAATGACAAGTTGATCTTCATTATTGCTTTATTGATTTCAAATGCTTTATTGATTTGAAAGTCACTGAAATCCCAGTTGACAATTCTGATGGAATGTTGCAGTGTTTACTAATGATTTATCCGTGAACATAATCATGCCCTGCCCTTCATTTTTTTACTCTTTCTATATAGACCTTAATCAAGTTATACGCAATATTGAATTTAACACAGATGAAAGCAAGGCTGTGAAGGATAGACTTGTCAGTCTTTACAATGGCACACAATGTATAAAAGTCCTAGGTTGTATAATTTTCACAACTTTTTAAAACTGATTTACTGATTTTTTGTCTACTGAAAGTGTTTTCAGAAAGACATCTAGTCAGCTGAACAGGATGTTGTTAAACAACCGTACAATCCATTGAACGCACTGTACTTTTATCCCTCAGAGCCTCATTTTCATTCCTTTCCAAAATTAAATATGACACTACCCTGACTAGTGTCTATCGCCATTTTACTCTGATATACGTCACAATAGGGTAGAAAAGGCATAGAAATTTGTTTCATGCCAACTCTAAATATGTACTTATCACTGACAGACATGTAATTCATCATATAAGCATGTCAGATCAACAGAAATTACCTGTAATATTCATACCAAATGCAGTTGAATAATCCATCCAATGCGAATGAATGCCTGACAGGTGCTGTATATTGAATGAAACGTCCCATACTCAGACTTCAGGAACTGTGTGTTCAAGATAAACTAGTGACAAAACTAGAATTTAGAGTTGGGTACTGTCATATCACTTTCTCGCAGCCTTTCTTGTATGACATGAGCTAATTCTGGCTTAGCTTGAATGAACGACTGCCTTTTTATCTCTGCCCCTTAGTCAGCTGCTGTTTAACACTGCTGATTCCATTGTGTATACATGCTTTTCAGCAGGCTAAAACTGAGCTGTGTTCATTTTTTTATCTCTCCCAAACCCCCCCACCCCCTCCCCCGTTTTCTTTTTCTTTTTTTTTCCAGATGACTTTAGGGATGGAAAGGCACACCAGGACTTTTAATACACCTAGTATTTAAATAATCCTTGCTTCTCTCAGTCCTTTTGATGCCTTTGTTCACTTTGAGAAAGTTATCATTATGCAGGCCACACTGTTGGTGGAGAGTGAAATGTAGAATCACTCTGCCTACCTTTTCTTCCGCATCCTTTCCCAGCAAAGAACATCTACATATCCCTTTCTTCCTCTTATCTCTGACTGCAGTCGCTGAAGCGAATTCCCTGCGCCACCATGCACCCAAAGCTCTGCAAACTCAAAAAGAATCAGCCACGCTTATCTGTGACTGCTACGGAGGGAACTATAACGACAGTCGGTTATCCCCAGAGAAGGGCTTAATAATTCAATGGCGCATGCATGTAGGTGAAGTCATTTCACATTACCACCACTGGTTTATGCTGTATGCCTTGACTTTTAGAAAGATTCTGTAAATGTTGCAAGAATATACATCATAAATTATATTTAACTGCAGAACTAAACACAAACACAGAACTGAGCACCATTGGTATTTATTTGATTGTTTGATAATGATTAATGGATAATTAGGACACTACGTTCATGCATTAAGTTATCATGAACTAACAATGAACAATGCTTGTACTAAATTTTAAATACTTTAAGTACACTGAACAAAATTATAAACAACACTTTTGTTTTTGCCCCCATTTTTCATGAGCTGAACTTTTTCTATGTACACAAAAGGCCTATTTTTCTCAAATATTGTTCACAAATCTGTCTAAATCTGTGTTAGTGAGCACTTCTCCTTTGCCGAGATAATCCATCCACCTCACAGGTGTGGCATATCAAGATGCTGATTAGACAGCATGATTATTGCACAGGTGTGCCTTAGGCTGGCCACAATAAAAGGCCACTCTAAAATGTGTAGTTTTATCACATAGCACAATGCTACAGATACAAGTTTTGAGGGAGCGTGCAATTGGCAAGCTGACTGCAGGAATGTCCATCAGAGCTGTTGCCTGTGAATTGAATGTCCGTTTCTCTACCATAAGCCGTCTCCAAAGGCGTTTCAGAGAATTTGGCAGTGCATCCAACTGGCCTCACAACTGCAGACCACGTGTAACCACACCAGCCCAGGACCTCCACATCCAGCATCTTCATCTCCAAGATCGTCTGAGATCAGCCACCCGGACAGCTGCTGCAACAATCGGTTTGCACAACCAAAGAATTTCTGCACAAACTGTCAGAGACTGTCTCAGGGAAGCTCATCTGCATGCTTGTCGTCCTCATCGGGGTCTCAATCTGACAGCAGTTCGTCGTCGTAATCGACTTGAGTGGGCAAATGCCCACATTCGATGACGTCTGACACTTTGGAGAGGTGTTCTCTTCATGGATGAATCCCGGTTTTCAATGTACAGGGCAGATGACAGACAGTGTGTATGGCGTGTCGTGTGGATGAGCGGTTTGCTGATGTCAACATTGTGGATCGAGTGGCCCATGGTGGCGGTGGGTTTATGGTATGGGCTGGTGTATGTTATGGACAACGAACACAGGTGCATTTTATTGATGACATTTTGAATGCACAGAGATACCGTGACGAGATCCTGAGGCCCATTGTTGTGCCATTCATCCACAACCATCACCTCATCTTGCAGCATGATAATGCACGGCCCCATGTTGCAAGGATCTGTACACAATTCCTGGAAGCTGAAAACATCCCAGTTCTTGCATGGCAAGTATACTCACCGGACATGTCACCCATGTTTGGGATGCTCTGGTTCGGCGTATACGACAGCGTGTTCCAGTTCCTGCCAATATCCAGCAACTTTGCACAGCCATTGAAGAGGATTGGACCAACATTCCACAGGCCACAATCAACAACCTGATCAACTCTATGCAAAAGAGATGTGTTGCACTGCGTGAGGCAAATGGTGGTCACACAAGATACTGACTGGTTTTAAGGCACACCTGTGCGATAATCATGCAGTCTAATCAGCATCTTGATATGCCACACCTGTGAGGTGGATGGAGTATCTCGGCAAAGGATAAGTGCTCACTAACACAGATTTAGACAGATTTGTGAACAATATTTGAGAGAAGAAATAGGCCTTTTGTGTACATAGAAAAAGTCTTAGATCTGTGAGTTCAGCTCATGAAAAATGGGGACAAAAGTGTTGCGTTTATAATTTTGCTCAATGTGTGTGTATGTGTATATATATATATATATATATATATATATATATATATAATATATTTTTACAACTTTTTTTTAATATTAATAATGTTCATTTTAGTTCAGAGTGCATTAATTAATGTTAATAGCATTTGATCTTAAAAATGTATTGGTAAATTTTGCGATATATATTTGCCAATATTAATAAATATTGTCGAAGTATATTAGTGGTTATCAAATGTAAATAAATTGTTACCATAATACATAATGCAAGTATTTCATATTGCTTATTTTCCTGTGATGATCAACTGACTGTACATTATCCCTTTTATTGCATGGCTGCTTACTAAATAAATACGCTTTAACAAAAAAGGCATTATAATGTACAAAACTACAGTATATTATCCCAAGATGAAAAATATTACAGTTATATTAACACTAAAATCCTCCGATAACATTTTCTTCATAGTCGATATACAAGGCAGGAGATGCCAGTTTTACAAAAGATGGCACAGTGAGTCTGCAAAGAGATACAGAAGACATGAAAGTACAGTGTTGCCATGGATGATATTCAATTTTAGGAAATATCAGACTGCAGAGACTGACCAATCAGAATCCAACTTCCAGATTAATTAATGTTAATAAGCTGAGACTTATTGTTACCTTTATACATTATGAATTGAATTAAATAAATTGTATTTCATTACATTTTAATATTATGAATTACATTTAATAAATTATATTTAATTGTCATAACTTACCTTACTAGGGTCATTCAACAGAAACCTTCCACTTTTCTGTCCCTAGAATTTATAGAAATATTACAATTGAAATACACATTAGGGTTACAATTTTGTATATTTTAAAATGAAACAATATGTTATTTGAACAATTACACCTTCCTGAGCCATCAATGGGGCATTTTTTTTTTTTTTTTAATTTATTAATTATATAGTATTCCAAGTACCACAAATCTGTTTGTCCCCACATTGATGCACCAAGGGAAAGTGCTTTATTTTGAGGTCAAAAACAGGATTTTCTACCATTTAAAATACAAAAGTCTATTCATAACTATCAAATATATGATGTAAATGGCATAAAAAAAAAAAAAAAAACTAAATGCCAAATACATATTATAAAATATATAATGAAATCAGTGGTCCCCTGGAGTTGTGTCACTGGTGTTACACCTTAACAAAAGTATTTTATTTTGGAAAAAAAAAAATCACCCTGATGACATCACTCGACTTCCTCCTATTTATCGTTAGGGAAATGTAAAAAAAAAAAAAAAAAAAAAAAACACTATAATACAAATGGTTTAAACTAATTAATTTAGTGAGTATACCATGATTGACAACATGTGGTTTGATACCTTGCAGTAGACATTTTGTAAAATGCATTTTTCATGAAAATTGTCACTGGTGTTACTGTCACTGGTGTTACCTTCCTCATGGGTAACACCAGTGAAGATCAGTATATCAGGTCTTATGTATGTCACTGGTGATTCATTGTAACACTGGTGTTACTGTGTTACTAAAAAAAAAAAAAAAAAAAAAAAAAAGAATCGAGAAATAGTATTTCATAAAAACTTTTAATATTGCTAAAGAAGGTAACACCAGTGACAAAAAAATGATACATGTGGTCTTGAAATAATTGCACAAAAAAGCTAAAAAAATAAATAAATAATTAAGCTGTCATTTATATGTATTCATAAAGTCAAAGGGTAATCTAATAATGTGGTCTAAGTTTAAATGTTAAAAAAAATAAATACATTTTAAGGCATCTTGCCATACCAAAAGTGGACGTAAAACCTGTGATACATTCTGCAGGATCATTTCTCCTCCTACTCTTGTCTGCCGTCTATTTTCGAGGACATATCTAACAGTGTCAAAAGCACTTTCTGTTTTTCACGGATAATGAAATTGGACCCGGTGTTACTCAGCAGTCACTTCAAACAAATCAGCAACAAAACGAAAACCATAGACATACGAAGTCAGTACAAACATGGCTGTGACTCAGCTCTCAGACAGAACAGGCAAAACTAAAACAGATCTGTCTGTGCAGAACGTCTCCTTTTGTCACATTCTGCCACATTCTGAAGCTACCATCCTCAAATAGCCAAGTTACAGAGACATATGTCAAAACATCCAACATCAACCTTGCTTCCCTTTAGTCACACTAAATATTTCATGGGGGAGTGTTTGAAATTATGAATGTAGGATACTCTAAATTTAATACTGTGTTATTTCTGTAAACAGCCTTGACATGAGAGACTCGTTGTCTTTGTTGGATGTACCCTCTCTAATCTTATATGACAGGAGGGCCTTTCAAAGGGGTGGAGATGCACAAGCTAAAAGTCACAAACAGTTACATACGGTCTCACACATGCACACAGGTGTATTTTCCAGCTCTTGGACCCCATCCACGAGTGCTGTGACTAATCAGAGGGAGTAATGTGTAAACATTTATACAAACATGTCAGTCACATCTTCACGTTCTCTGCTTCAATCAGCGGTTTATTTGTCTTCATCTGAAATGAGATGCACAGTGAAAGGAGGATGAGTGCTTGTCATCTCTCACCGAGGCAACCTTGAAGAGAGAAGGAACACGTTTTCATTTTCACCATCTCGTCTGATTGAAAGTTCAAAATAGCTTTCCATTTATCACAGCATCGTTTGGCATAAAAAAGTGATAATTTATTGACACAGATTTGAGTTCTTCAGAACTTCAGATCTACATGCATCTGTGCAAATGATTAAAAACAAATGAATAAATGGGTAGATTGAAATAACTGATGATGAGTTAAATGGCACACATGCTACTGAATGACTGATAATCTTACTATTCTGTGTGTAGTATTATATGTATTATATACAGTATTATATCTATCTATCTATCTATCTATCTATCTATCTATCTATCTATCTATCTATCTATCTATCTATCTATCTATCTATCTATCTATCTATCTATCTATCTATCTATCTATCCATCACTCTATAATTCACTCTATGGTTGTATCATTCATTCTATCTATGAATCTGTCATTCACATAACGTGAAATGCAGCTGGAGGGCAGGAAGTGATTTCTCTCCATAGGAATCAGTAGCAGGAACTCAAGATGCTTTTATTTGCATTGTTTATGAATGCTTAAATCGGTCAAACTGAGAAAACACAAGGAGCTTTTATTGTGTACGAAAATGTGTTGTTCATAAGAGGGGAAAAGTCAAGAAATTGACTGAAAAACACAGGAAAAAGTGGCTTGTAAACCTGCGTCTGCGCTCGGGAGGAGCCAAGTCGGATAATGCTTGTGTGTGCAAATGGTTAATATAAGATATAATAATGTATTAAGACATTAATACAGATATAAATAGATAATCTAGGGCTGCCAACTCTCAAGCATTCAGAGTGAGACAGTCAGAATTCACTCAATGCTAAACGCCACACGTAGGCATGATGTAAATAAGATATTATTTGCAGTTCAGCGAGCTTAAATGATGATAACGGAACATTGTGAGATTGCAATAAATTGAAGTGAGTAACAACTTTTTAGTGATTATATAGAAGTGCTTTTTACTCACTTTCTGGGCTATAAACAATTCAGATTTTGAATAAAAGTTTTGCTGTACGTCCCCCGTACGACCAATGTACACAAACCCTGTATGCCCTGGTGGTGGATGAGGAACCCCCCCCCCCCCCCCACAATGTAAAGCGCTTTGAGTGCCTAGAAAAGCGCTATATAAATGTAAGGAATTATTATTATTATTATGTCAGGAGTGACTGAAAAAGAGAACGGATGAGATGGAGGAAAGTCTGTGCTGTACTGGTTTAGACACTACAACAAGAGAAAGGTACAAACAGAAAAACACAACATATGTTACGTAATCAAAAAATAATAATAATAATAATAATAATATAATAAAAAATAACAGAGCAAACAAACTTGTAAAATATTATGATGGCAGTGCATCAAAATTCAGTGTCATCAGTTTGCCAAAATGAACAGAACGTTTTACGCACCATTTACACATGGTAGGGAGCAGGTGTACATTTCTTTCGTACCAACTAACATTTTGAAAATACAAAGACTTTCATGAACCTGAAAATTTATGTCAGAACAGCTTTACGAACGATTTACACAAATTCGTTCTGCTCGTGTTTCATGAATAAGGCCCATTGTACTTATTTTTGATGCAAGTAGGCCTACATAGTGGTAAAGGCCACCTAATATAAAGTGGGACTGCTCTATCTTTAATTATGTCTAGCATTTTACTGTTCATTCTGTCTGGTGCTCTATCGTTCGTTCTGTCTGGTGTTCTATTGTTCATTCTGTCTAATGACAAAATGCTCATCCGGAATGCTGAACATTTACTTTCTCTTTCCTTAATCCCTCCCTGTCTAGCTTTTACTAATCTAAACAATGTCTGAAACTTTGTATTATGTTTACTTGCCTGTTAATGATAAACATTGTTGGGAAGGTTACTTTGAAAATGAGAAAACAAGTTACCCTATACAAATTATGTAGTAACTATTTCGATTACTTTATTAAAGTAATATTACTGATTACTTTTTGATTACTTTTTTAAATTTACATTTACCATAGTCATTTAGCAGACACTTTTATCTGAAGCGACTTAAAAATGAGGACAACAGAAGCAATCAAACTTAAAATCCTTCATCTCTTGAGTTAAAATAATAATAATGTAATTTTAAGGCTCAGCTACCACAAAATTAGACTTTAGCACCTATTTACTTTAAAACTATTTAATATCATAACAAGAAATAGTATATATTAATACAATAAATATTCAGATGTAATCTCTTTGTAATCATTAATATTTCATAAGTAACTGTAATTGAATTACACTTTTTTTTCTCAGTAACCGTAACAGAATATGGTTACATTTATTGATAACACTTTATTTTAAGGTGTCCTTGTTACATGTTACTTGTACTTGCTATCATAATAACAATAAAGTATGCATAATTACATGCAAGCAACCCTAAAACAAACCCTAACCATAGTTAGTACACGTAACTAATTAATATTACTCAGTACTTAAATGTATAAATACACCGTGACAAGGACTCTGTAAAATAAAATGTAGCCTAACCCATTTATTTTGTAATTAAATTACGTAATGATGTTACATGTAACTAG
Source organism: Acrossocheilus fasciatus (assembly GCA_036784905.1). NCBI lineage: Eukaryota > Metazoa > Chordata > Actinopteri > Cypriniformes > Cyprinidae > Acrossocheilus > Acrossocheilus fasciatus. Next base: position 25,274,653 of record CM071944.1, read on the forward strand.
TTACTCCCCAACACTGATGATGAATCGCTTATTGTATTCCTGAGTTGTAAGTTGCTTTGGATAAAAGCGCCTGATAATTATGAATAAATGTAGTGCTTTATCGTTCATTCTATCTAGCGTCCTATTGTTCATTCTGTTCTATGATTCACTATCTAGCATGCTATGGTTCATTCTATCTAATGCTCAATAGTTCTATTACTCATTCTAGCAGTCTGTCAGTGGCTACATTTACATGCAACCAAATAATCCAATAGTAATTGGATTGATGGCTCAATTTGTCTGAAAAACCTTAATGTAAACATCTTAATCGATCCAAGTGAGCTCAATCCAAATGAAATTTCGATCAGATTGGAAGAGGTGGTGTGGACCTTTTCTAATCCAATCGAGAGGACATGTAAACACTTGATCGGATTGAAAACCAAAACTGGAAAGTACTGCGCATGTGCAATGACAATGAAATGGCATAAACATAATGCATAAACACGCACATCCACCCAATCACTTTACTTTTTTGGATTCAGCAATCAGAATAATTTAATTCTGTTTGAAACAAAAAGTGTCCTTGTAAACATATAGTGATTGATTCTGTCTAGCACTGTATTGTTCACTCTGTCTAGCATGCTGTCGTTCATTCTATCTTACACTCCATCTATTGTTCTATTACTCATTCTATCTGGTGTTTTGTTGTTAATTCTAAATCTATCACTCTATCATTCAATGCAGTGCTATAGTTCTATTATTTGTTCTATCTAGCATGTATTCTCTCGGTCTGAAAGGTGTTTAAACCTTCAAATCAAATGATGTTTTCACTTGTCAATCAGCATTCAAGTTTTCTTGACTTTGATTTTTAGTTTAAAATTATAGTCAATAATGTATTTAAATTTAAATTGCTTTTCATTCTACTTCTTTACGTTCAAATTTGAATCAAAATGTTTAATCCTGTTTGCCATCTCAATTCATATCCTCAGCTCACTTCTGAATGCTACACAACCTGGTTTATAAGTCCTCTCTCTGAGCCTCATTCATTTGTCACAGTGGATATTTTAAACATTCAAAACTAGGGTACACTATAGATAATGTCATGCACCTGGTGTAAAGGCTACATACATTCATTAAGAGGAGTTATGCACCCAGGGGTTTTGCAGCACTCAGACTCACTGAGATTCCAGTCTCGATCTACCATGTGTTATTCCGGCCTGTGGGCAGTCTGGCCTGGCCACCGTAGTCCAGCGATCACTCACTTGTTGTGCCACAGCTCTGAGGCCCCTGTGGCGATACTTTGGTGAGTCAGCAAGGTAAGGTGCTTATTTGAGCTTTGACACTACTCCACCCGTAAAAAACCATCCCTAGCTAAAATGGCACATAATTTGAATCAATAAAAAGTAAAACTTTTTAAAGAAAGTGCAAAATTAAAACAAATATTTAAACATATATACTAAATTATGTAAAACAATCTTTTTTTTTTTTTGCAGTATTTTTTTTTTCAAACATTATGTTTTAGTTAAAGTAGTTTAATTTATATTGTTAAAAAAGTTGTCTTACATTTCTGTAAGCAATTTTGTTGATTACTTACCTACCTTGTGTGCCTAAAAGCAGTGTCTGTCCCCTCACAACTTCTTAATGAAAATGTTGACATCAAATAGTTTCCAGTTATTTTCTACCTGCCACCACTGACAGAGTCTTATCCTTTCTCAAAATGGCATATGCTCCATAACTACTGCTTCTTAAAATGCCGTAACACTCTCTCTCATAACTCACTCCATGGGAAGCTGTCGACTTTGGACAATGGCAGGGTTGGGTCTGGTCTGTGACCTCTGGCATTGTATTTGGAGACATGTCCCAGATGAGCTGGCTGGCGGCCCATGGTTCCACCTCAGCAGGGGCCTGGACTGAAGCAGCTTGGCAGAGGCAACGGCGGGCAGAATGACCTTGCTTAGCACTCTAATGGAGAGTCTGGCTCAAATCCACCTCTCAGCCTCAGCACAGAGGCTGTTTCCCAATAAGGGGCCATGATCCCCCTGCTTGCCTTCACTGCCCCCCTCACACATCATACTACTGACACTAATTGTCACCAGCAAGTACAGCTGATAAAAGCTTTACTGTACAGAAGAGACAATGAGTGAGGGAGCTATCCGGGCTCTAGGAATCCAAAAAAGTATGGGTGTCAAAAAAAAAAAAAAAAAAAAAAAATCAGGATGTCAGACTGACACAAACAAAAACAAGCATGGAAATAATAATTACTCTGTCTTATAAGTTATGTATTTGCCATTGCTGTTGGTTTGCCCTTGGCATTTGTAGACTTTCTCAGCATGTAGCATGTACTTTTAAATACTTGTCCTGGTAATCGTTACCAATGCAATTTGTGCTCTTGTAAGTTGTTTTGTCAAGACGTGTAAGCTGCTTTAGTAAGATGTCATATGTGAGAAATGTATGTAATTGTAGCCACTAAGAGCATATCAAAAGATCAGTTTCAGTCAGTCTAAAGCAATAATTCATCTTTTTAATGTCATGCAAAAGCTGTTGTCTGACTGAAATTATGTGTGATTTCTTGCAAACTTGGACTAACAAACCAATATAGCTATTCAGTTCCACCGTTTAAGACAGAGGTGTCCAAACTCCTTCCTGGGTGGCCACTATCCTGCAGAGTTTAGTTACAACCCCAATTAAACACACCAGAACAAGCTAATCAAGGACTTATTAGACTAGCTAAACTCAATAAACACAAACATAAAGACAAAACATAATACGTTGGAGCTTACTGTCATGAATCCGGTCCATCGACTTCCATTCGCTCGCCACTAGAGGTCACTCCTCCATCATATTGACTCTCACATTGCACAGACTGTTTCACATTACCCCAGACTACATTTCCCAGCAGCCATTTCATGCTCACACCTGAGAACTATCACACAATCACACACCCTACATAAACCATGGACTTCATCAGTCAGATTGCTGAGTATTGTTCTGCGTATAGCACTCTCCTTGTGTTAGCTGCCTTACTGAGCCATTCTGTGTTTTTTTTTTTTTTAATTCCAGTATTGTTCTGCGTTTATTACTTTACTAGTTTTAGCTGCGATACGGAACCTGTTTCTGGTTTTCTAGCCTGTGTTTCCTGGATCTACACTTGTCTTGCCATTCTGACTCTGTTTGTTCTTCGCTTGGATTATTGCTCATGTTTCTGGATTGCCCCTCTTGTCAAGCCCTCTGGATAATGTTTGCTGTCGACCGACTCATGCCTGGTTTGGATTATTCTTGTTTCTCGTCTGTGCTATACCTGTTTGCTGGTGTTTTGACCACGTCTCTGTATAATAAAGTTTGTAAATGGATCCGCATGTCTCTCGTCTTGTTAGCTCTGTTACAGAATACTCGGCCTCACAAGGATCCAGCAGCTGTTCCAGTGGACACTGGCTAGGTATGGACACTACAAGAATATTATTTGCCATTAAGCAAGGCACACAATCGTTGGAAAGCCATATTCGAGAATTTTAGCCATTGCTCACTATGCAGACATACCGGACATTATTTTTTGATAGAGCTTTTCTGTGATAGCATAAATCAACCTCTTGGTCTAAGCTTAGACGTGAGGGTCTGCGTTCATCACTCGCTCAGTTTATGGACTATGGACTCTGCGTCCGCCCGTGTAATGGCAGCCACAGAGCAAACTCACAAAATGGTGGCGACAACAAAGTACTGTGTTGACACTACTGCCGTTCCTGATCCTAAACATGTCGCAGTTGTTTTTTCGGACTCCATTAATGTTGCGGCTGCTGCATCAGAGCCTGTGTATGTCTCGTATGATCTGCCAGAACCTCACTATGTATCGTCTGATCTGCCAGAGTTCTGTCAAGTCTCAGCTGATCTTCATGAATCCAGTCAAGTCACAGTTGATTTTCGTGAGTCCAACCAAGTGTAGGATCAGAACGAGTCAGACAAATTTAAGATTCGATCAGAACATCGAAACATGAGGAGCCGAAATTCCAGAGAGGCCCCAAGAAAACAGGACAGCGTCATAAATTTGATCCTAGCACCAGCCTGTCTGAAGACAGCCTAACCAACAAGCCTCTTTCACAGGACAGCTTGCAACATTAAGACAAAAGAACACTTATTGATAAGTCCAACGCAGGAAGGAGATCGTCAAATTTGGGGCAAATAATCAAGATTAATGGTCAAAGAGATGGCCATCACATGTGTTCCACAAGAGAAATCACGAGCTTCTTTAGATTGACTTTTTTCCCCCACATATAGAAGACAAAGAACCAGACTGAAATTCCTATCCAAAGAACATGTATTTTGGTCTCCATAGAACTACACAGAGACTTTCTTTTTCATATGCAGCTAAAATCATCCTAAAATGACATTTCTATGCATAACCCCATATTATGTATGTAACCCACACATTAGACTATCATGTTTTAAGCACATGTTATGTGTCTTTTTAATAACTATTGAATGACTTTAAGGGTTATTCGTGTTTGGTATGTATGAGTTTGACAATTCTAGCTTGAAACATTTCTTCCAATTGATTCTTTGTCAAATGTATCATATTCTGGTTATAGAAATCACATCCAAAAGTATACTTTGCAAGAGTGTGTAAAATTCGGACCATGTGACTGATAATATGCTGATTTATGATGGAAGGAACAACCCTAGCTAAGATGATAGCCTATCTAATTGGTCAAGACACCAGATGGGATGTGTCCAGAAGCAGAGTTTAAAAACTCAGGACACCATCAAATATTCCCTTCTCTCTTCTTCTTTTTGCCACCGCGTTTTGACGCGGCTATTTAACACCACGATGAAAAGAAAAACCACCTAGTCTTGTTATACCCTTTATAACTTCCACCCAATCCCTTAACACAGAGGCAAAGCAATGCAAGTAACCTCCAGATTCTAACTGAGCTGGTGCATTTAATATAAATTTTAGCCTCATTGAGAAACTCAATGCAAGGGTTAAATAAGTGATTGATGGTGATTGATGGTTGTTCAGGTCTATGCAATAGCCCATTTTGCTGTAAACGTGGGATACCACATTTTCATTTTCTTAAACTCATCCTGTTCTCACTTTCTCTCTTTCTGCAGCGTGTGTTCATGTGTTAGATTAGTTTATGTCTTAGGTTTATATAAATAAACTATTATTTATTTTGAAAAGAGAAGTATCTTGTGTTTTATGCTTTATGCCGATCTTGTTACTGTGCTTATTAACAGTGTTTTCACTATATTTTAGATTTTAATATCCAGTGCAGAATTAATGTTATATGGCTCGTTCAGTGAATCGCCGGCCAACTCAGTGATCAGCCGCAAAACAGTGATTCTGTTCAAATTCCCTATAAAATCATAAATGATTCCCTTTGAGCTAAATTAAATTATTTACATATTAACCCTACACAAGTCACAGTTGATTTTCGTGAGTCCAACCAAGTCACAGTTCGTCACGAGAATGCAGCAGCCAGAGTGGTCTTTAATGAACCGAAGAAAGCTCACGTTACCCCTCTCTTCATCAGGTCACACTGGCTACCAATAGCCGCTTGCATCAAATTCAAGGTCCTGATGTTTGCCTACAAGACAACAACTAACGCTGCACCGATATATCTAAACTCACTAGCTCAAACTTATGCATCCTCCAGAAGCTTGCATTCTGCAAGTGAACGACGCCTTGTGGTTCCATCACAAAGAGGTACCAAATCTCTCTCTCACGGACCTTTTCCTGGACTGTACCCAGCTGGTGGAATGACCTCCCGATCTCAATTCGAATAGCTGAGTCTTTAGCTATTTTCAACAATCAACTAAAGACACATCTTTTCCGCCAGCACCTGACCAATTAATACTAACACCTACCTATTCTTAAAAAAAAAAAAAAACCTAGCTACAAGTACTGTGCTGGCCTTACTGAGACTTGTCATGGCACTTGTATACTGCTGCACTCTTGATGGTCTGATTGCTTCTATTGCTCTCATTTGTACGTCGCTTTGGATAAAAGCATCTGCTAAATGATTAAATGTAAATGTAATGTAAATGTAGATCCTCCAGAGGTGGCGGCGTCTGCTGCAGAACCTCCAGAGGTGTCAGTGGTAACCCTCTATGAATCCTCGTCCTGCCCTGTCAGGGCTATAAAGGCCGTCTGTGAACCCTCGTCCTCTGTCTGTGAACCGTCGTCCAGCCCTGAATCGGCCACAGAGGTCGCTTATGAACTTTACTCCTGTCCTGATCCAGCCAACGAGGCTACCTATGAACTCTCAATCCTGCCTGTCACAGCAAAGGATGCTGTCCGCGAACTTCGTGACTGTCCTGTTACTAATGAACTTGCTATAATAATAATAATAATAATAATAATAATAATAATAATAATAATGTTTAATTTATATAGCGCCATTCCCAAGCTCAAGGACGCTGTACAAAAGCAGAAACACAATAGAGAGTCGATTCACATAATCGTAACAGTCCTTTCACAATCAATTAATCAGTAAAGTGGACAGCAGACAGTTGCCCAGTCCGGGGATAGACATGATTGCACCCTGGAGCACTAGAACCAAAAACACCAAAAGGTATTTTATGTTTTTACAGCTGATCTGAATATTTTTTGTTTTTCTTATTTGGGTATATAAGGGAAGTGACAAAACACTACTTTGGAATTTCTGTAGTCAGAAAACCCCATGCAGTGTGTGAGGGTCTCTGGAGCTCTGCTCCAGAACTCTCGCTGCTGTATGTCTCTCTGCTGTCAAGTATGATTCAAAAATGTAATTGTGTTAAACACATTGTGCCTATAGAGCACACTATATAGCTACTACATGTGCACAAACATCTGAGTGCTTTGCTATGCATTTTAGACCGTGTTTCTTGTGTTAAATTAGGATAACTGTTACATGTGTGACTGTTAAATTAGTTTGTCTCCTGCGCAGGCCACTTGGCTATTTCCCAAATAGCCACAGTATCTATGTACAGGAGCAGGGTTGCCACGCGGTTACAATGTGATTCTTTTCTAAATTGGCTTCTAATTGTTTCATTATGTAATTGGCATGATACAACTTTACCTGAGTAATAATAAATTGTCATATTTGATTTATTCTGATCTCTTCTGAAATAATTTTTTCAAGTAGATTAATGTAGGGTTTGATACATAAATATAATTTAGCTCAAAGGGAATCATTTATGATTTTACAGGGAATTTGAACAGAATCACTGTTTTGCGGCTGATCACTGAGTCGGCAGCGATTCACTGAACGAGCCGTATAACATTAATTCTGCACTGGATATTGAAATCCAAAATATAGTGAAAACACTATTAATAAGCACAGTAACAAGATCAGCAGATTAAGACATTAACGTGTAAGCACAAAACACAAGATACTTCTCTTTTAAATATAAATAAGACTTTATTTATATAAACCTAAGACATAAACTAATCTAACATGAACACACGCATTCACACATTCACACGTTGCAGAAAGAGAGAAAGGATGAGTTTAGAGAATGAGAATGTGAAATCCCAAGTTTACAGCAATATGTGCTATTGCATAGACCTGAACAACCATCAATCACTTAATTAACCCTCGCATTGAGTTTCTCAATGAGGCTAAAATTTATATTAAATGCACCAGCTCAGTTAGAATCTGGAGTTGTTTTACTTGCGTTGCCTTGTGTTACAGGGATTCCTTTCTGTCGTCGTCGTTGCAGGAAAGGGGTTTTCCCGAGTTGGTGATTGGCTGGAAGTTCAGTAGTCTTTGAAGTGATGTCTTGGGAAGCCAATGGTTGGGCGTTGGCTGAGGATGGTCTTGGAGTCCGTTGCTGGTTGAAGTTTGAAGCGGGTGCAGTCGGAGCTGGACTTTGCGGCAAACTTAACTTTTGAACACGAGACTCAATGGAAAAGAAAAGAAACTAAAGTAAAAGAATAAAATGAGTAACGAGACTAGGTGGTTTTTCTTCTCATCGTGGTGTTAAGTAGCAACTGGCCTCTAGGCCAGAGTACGCTCAAAGAGCGCTAAAAGCAGCGTCAAAGCGCGGTGGCGAGAAGAAGGGACGAGAGACAAAAGAGGAAGATTTGATGGTGTCCTGAGTTCTTAAACTCGGCTTTTGGAACACATCCCATTTGGTGTCTTGACCAATTAGATAGGCTATTATCTTAGCTAGGGTTGTTCTTTCCATCATAAATCAGCATGTTATCAGTCACATGGTCTGAATTTTACACACTCTTGCAAAGTATACTTTGGGATGTGATTTCTATAACCAGAATATGATACATTTGACACAGAATTAATTGAAAGAAACATTTCAAGCTAGAAATGTCAAGCTCATACATACCAAACACGACTAACCTTAAAGTCATTCAATAGTTATTAGAAAGACATACATAATATGTGCTTAAAACATGATGGTCTAATATGTGGTTACATACATAATATAGTGTTATGCCTAGTAATGTCCTTTTAGGATGGTTTTATGTGCATATGAAAAAGAAAGTCTCTGTGTAGTTCTGTGGGGACCAAAAGACATGTTCTTTGGACAGGAATTTCAGTCTGGTTCCTTGTCTTCTATGTGTGGGGGAGAAGTCAATCTAAAGAAGCTCGTGATTTCTCTTGTGGGACGCCATGTGGTGGTCATCTCTTTGATCATTAATCTTGACTATTTACCCCAAATTTGACGATCTCCTTCCTGCGTAGAACACTTATCAATAAGTGTTCTTTGGTCTTAATGTCGCGAGCTGTTCTGTGAAAGAGGCTTGTTGGTTAGGCTTGCTCCAGAAGTCGGAGATAGGAATCTTTACGACGTTGTCCTGTTCTCCTGGAATTTCAGCTCCTCATGTTTCGATGTTCTGATCGAATCTTAGTTTTGTCTGACTCGTTCTGACGCTACATTAATGTGTAGTGGTATTTCCGCAAACCTGCGTTCAGGACAGGTCACACCAAAGCACTAATGGATGAACCATGGGGAGCACCATGAAGGAGACTTTGGACTTCTGACTGTCACTGGCTTAACACGGTGTAGCTCTCGTGGTTATAGGAAAAAATACGCTTTTTTTATGAGTATGCAGGACACAGCTCACGTAGTGATGTTTTATTAACAAATTTCGGGAGGAGCGCGTGCAGATAATTAACACGGCCAATTCATCATCAGCAATCACATGGTCTATCCTATCAGCCGAGAGGAGGCTTCTATAAATAGCCCAAGCCATCTTACCTTCATCCTCTCTACAGTATTTCAGCATCCCTCCTCCACCCCAACTCCTCACCATCAGCCCGCTCCTACCCCAGCACGGGGAGGAGCACTTGGGGGAGCGCTATGGGTCCGGGCTAAATGCAGAGCTCGGACCTCTCTCCCTGTACAGGGGGAGTACCCCGGCTTCGGGAGTAATTACCGAGCTCGGAGCCCTCTCCCGGACAGCACGCCAAATATGCATAACCTTTACTCTGTTTATTATATGCAAGTGTGAACTCGTGAAAAGGTATTATAACCATTCTGCACCCTCTGAGTAAGTTCAGAACTGATGAGCTTGTGTCCGTGGACTCACAAAAAAATCGTCCGAAGTGTAATTCCTTTGCAATACCTGGTCCCTAATGAACAAATTATTGAAAGTATGGGATTTTCAGAATAATCAAATATCTAAATTGATATACAATCAATATCTGTGATCAGTTTTTAATTACGAATATTGCCTAAATTTAACGATCACTTGAAATTGGAGTCAGATCAAGCACGAAGCTAAATTCGGTCCCACTTTATATTAAGTGGCCTTAACTACGATGTACTTACATTTAAATTAATCATTTGATACAATGCACTTATTGTGTACATACATGTTTTTACATTGTACTTATATTTTTAAAAATACCTATATGTGTCACATGTTTGACCTAGTTTCTTCTGTTCCCTCTTTGGTTAATTAGCCCCACACCTGTTTCTGTTCTCCCTTGATTACTTTGATTATATAAGCCTGTGTTCTCCCTCCACTGTTTGTCTGCGATTTAAGTTTGCCACAAGTGTTTTGATGGAAGTCTTCTGTGAATTATTATTAAAAACTTTATTTGTTCTACTCCTCGTCGTGCGCCCTTCACTATCAGACACGTTACGTAACAATATGTACTTACATCTGTAATTAATTTCTGTAATTGCATTTATAATTACACTGTTGACCCATCCCTTACACCTTAACCCACGCTTAAACCTACCCATACCACCAAACCTGTCCCTAACCTTACCTGTATCCCACCTCAATAGCAGCAGAAGTGTTTTGCAATGCAATATGACCACAATAAGTACATTGTACTTATTTTTTATGTAAGTACATAGTAGTTTGGGCCACACAATATAAAGTGTAACCCTAAATTCAAATTGAAACTGAATCCAGATAAATTCAGAGGCGCAAGTAAAAGACCGAACATGCATTAAACCTTCGACCAGGCCGCTGGATTCCGTTGTTTGGACTAGCGGGTGGATCCTTACTTTAGTGAAGGGGGGCCAGTAATTCAAATTTCTGTTTTGTTTAAATTCAAACTGAGCCAGGCCTTTAGCTCATTACCACAGGTAGATATTGATGTGGTCTGGTGAATGGAGTCTGGTCTGCAGGCAGTATAAATCTGAATATCATCAGCATAGCAGTGATAATGAAAACCATGAATATGTCCAAGAGGCATGATGTAAGTAATATATAGTAATGGCCCGAGAACAGAGCCCTGGGGAACACCCTGACTGAGTAAAGTAGTGGGAGATTTATTATTATGCATAGTGATGTAGTATTGTCTATCGGTGAGATAGGAAGAGAACCAGGATAGTGCAGCACCTGAGATACCTATCTCAGAAAGGCGGGAAAGTAATAACTTGTGACAGACAAATGCTGAGCTCGAGCAGCAGGATAATGGAGAGATTACCTGAGTCACCAGAGAGTAACAATTCATTGACAACCTTAACTAAAGCAGTTTCAGTGCTGTAATGAGAGAAAAAACCAGATTGAAATGCATCAAACTGATCACTGAGAGCTAGAAAAGACTGTAGCTGTTTGGCAACAACTTTTCCCATAATTTTCAAAGTAAATGGTAAATTGGAGATTGGACGATAGTTGGTGAAATCTGCTGGGTCCAGGTTTGTTTTTTTTAAGAATTGGATTAACAACAGCAGTTTTCAGTGAAATCGGAACAGTGGCAGAGATAAAGGACATATTTACTAAGTGTGAGATAGGAGCAGAAATGACAGAAGTACAGTGTTTCAGAGGGAATGTGGGTGCAGGATCTAACTGACATGAAGAAGAATTAGAGTTCTGTATTATCTCAGCGATTAAGGTTGGAGTTCTCAAGGTAAAATTATTTAACAGTTGAATAGATTAAGCCTGCTCACAAGTAGAAGTGGTTGGTTCAGTGCCAAGAGACCCACATAGAGCATCCAGTTTTGTTTGACAGTGGCGCAGGAAAGAGCCACACAAATCATCACATTCATATTGACTGGGACTATGACTAGGTAGCTGGACTAATTTGTTAACCATGTTAAACAGTGTTTTTGGCCTATCGTTAGCTTTATTGATGATGTCATGAATATAAGAAGAGTGTGCTGCATTCAAGGCAGTTTTATAATACCTAATATGTTCTGAAAATATTTGAAAATGGACAGTCAGGCGGGCCAGTTTTTATAAAAAGGCATTCTAGCTGTCTGCCTTTTGCCTTCATAGCACGAAGCTCAGCATTATACCAGGGGTAGGTGTGGGACAAAGGAACAGACCTAGTCCTAATTGGAGCATGCTCATCTAAAACCTCAACAATAACATAATGACATAGGTCAGATATCACAGATGGACAGGTGAACTTGAAAACATCAGAAATAGTAGAGGAAGCATCTGAAGCAGTAAAAATATTTATATCGATAGCATTGAATTTACGATCAGCACATTTGGTAGGATGTATTAACGTAAAGTCAAAAGTGATACGCTTATGATCAGAAATAGAAGTAGCATGACTACTGATGGAGATGTTATTCACACCAGACGTACAAACTAAGTCAAGTGTATGGCCATGAGTGTGAGTTGAGAAATTAACATTCTGGGTAAGATTAAAGCAGTCCAGGACAATCATCTATTGAGTGCTGTTAGAGCAGACAGTGTCAACATGGATGTTAAAGTCACCAAGTAAGATGACCTGGGACGATGCAGCACAAGCTAAAGTTAATAGTTCACAGAGTTCCAAGAAAATTTCAGTTTGCTGCTTGGGTGGCCTGTAAATAAGGATAAGGCCACAGCCATATCACCCTGCAGCCCAAGACTGGTTGCCCACTGAAGCTAAGCAGGGTTGAGCCTGGTCAGTACCTGGATGGGAAACCTCCTGGGAAAACTAGGTAGCTGTTGGAAGAGGTGTTAGAGAGGCCAGCAGGGGGTGCTCACCCTGTGGTCTGTGTGGGTCCAGTATAGTGACGGGGACACTATACTGTAAAAACCACCGTCTTTTGGATAAGACGTTAAAACGAGGTCCTGACTCTCTGTGGTCATTAAAAATCCCATGGCACTCCTCGTAAAAGAGTAGGGGTGTAAACCTGGTGTCCTGGCCAAATTTCCTCCACTGGCCCTTGTCAATCATGGCCTCCTTATAATCCCCATCCGCTTGATTGGCTCTATGACTCTCTCTCTCCTCTCCACCTGTAGCTGGTGTGTGGTGAGCTCACTGGCGCTGTTATCCTGTGGCTGCTGTCACATCATCCAAGTGGATGCTGCACACTGGTGATGGTTGAGGAGAGACCCCCCTACATGATTGTAAAGCACTTTGGGTGTACGGCAATACACAATAAAAGCGCTATATAAATGCATCATTCATTAATTCATTCATTCATTCATAATTTTAAGAGGACTGCTAGAGGCAATTTTCAGAACCATGTACTCAAAAGACTTAGGAATGTAAAAATCCAGCTGAGTGATAGTTCACGAGTTCACGAGTTCACACTATATACATATAGATATAGATATAGATATAGATATAGATATAGATATAGTACATATATTTAGCACGAGTAACGTAATGCGTATTTGGCGAGTATGGTGATACGTTGTTGGCGTGCTGTCCTGGGGAAGGGCTCCGAGCTTGGGAATTGCCCGAACCCAGAATACCCCCCTAGTGTGTTGAGAACTTTAGTGATAATGGTGGAGAAGGGGTGGTGGAGGGATGCTGATTAGCCGTCAAATGAATGGAGGTATGTCAGCTGTATTTACCCGTGTGTTGATTAGCTTGATGGCGTACCACTTGTGTCTAATTAGGCTAAGTATCTGATGTGCTCCTCCCGAACTTTGTTAATGAAACATCATATAAAGAGTTCCGATAGATGACTGCAAGACCACCGACTTTACCATGTAAACGCGGTTTAGACAAGTATCGATATCCATTCGATTTAAGCAGGTTAAGATGTACGAAATCATTCAGTGTTTGCCAGGTTTCAGTAAGAAATAACATAACTAGGGTGTTGTCCGTAGTAAGTTAATTTAGATAAGAACCCTTATCCGAGATGAAGTGGTAGTTGAGGAGAGCAAAGTGATTTCGCAATACACCTTTATTTACAGTTGTGTTGTAATTAAAGTTTGTCCTATTTATGGAAACAAGCGATCGCTGTAAATGACGGTCACACTGTAGACGAGTCGGTTTATTCATAGTTCTGTTTTTTGACCAGATACACGGAATCCCAGTAGATGTTGACTGGTACACATTGAAAATTCTGTGGGTTGAAGGATGCACATAGCGTGGGCGTCGGATGATGCCAAATGAACAACAGTGCTCGTACGTCTCAACGTATATATGCCCTAGTACCCTTGTCACAGCAAAAAGGTCACCTGTGAACTCTTGGTCTTGCCTGTTATGAACTCTGAAACCATGAATGAAATCTCTGTTTGCTCCATTACTTCTGTCTTTGCCAAAGAGACCACTGGTGAACTGTCTGTCTTGCCTGTTTCCGTCAGGGAATCTAAACTTGAGTTATTTGCCTGTCTTAATGTTGTTGTTGAGTCTGAATTTGAACTATATGTCGGTCCTGATTTAGTCATTGAGTCTGTTGTTGAACTATCCATCTATTCAGTTTCTGGCTCTGAGTTTGAATTGTCTGTCTGTCCAATTTCAGTTACTGAATTGTCTACCAGCCCAACTTCAGTAAATTCGTCTAATTTTGAACTATCCATCTATCCTATATCAGGCCATGAATCTGTTTGTGAACTACCTGCCAGTCCAGCTTCCCTCAATGAACCTGATTATGAACTGCCTATCTGTCCAGTCTCAGCCAGTAAGCCTGTTGTGGAACTGTCTTCCTGTCCAGTTCCAGTCAATGAGTCACATTTTGAACTGTCTGTCTGTCCAATTTCTGTTAGCAAGTCAGATTTTTAACTGTCTGCCTGTCCAGTTTCGATCAGTGAACCTCGCTTATGACCTGTCAGCCTGCTCAGTTGTAAGCAGGGGAAAAGTTTGTGGACTTATGTGTTGCCTGCCTTGGTCCTTGAAACTGTATATGCTCTCTCTGTCTCTTGTGTTTCTGTTTTTCCTAGACTCCAATCTCTGCTGTGGGTTCCTGATCAGCCTGTTCCGCCATGGTGTTCTCCTGATCCGTCGTAGTGCTCTCCTGTTCCGTCTTGGTGCTCTCCTGATCCATCGTGGTGATCTCCTGTTCCGTTGTGGCCCTCTTCTGTTCAGCCCTGGTGGGATCCTGCTCTGTCTGCTCCGCACTGGTGGGCCCCCTCTCCGTCTGCTCTGCCATGGTGGTCTTCTGTCCTGCTCTGGTGGTCTTCTGCTCCGCCGTGGTGGCCTCTTGACCTGCTATGGTGGTCCTCTACTCCACCCATTCAGCCGGCTCCATCATGGTCCCATTCTGTGTTTTTGTTTAGTTCCAGTATTGTTCTGCATTTATTACTTTACTAGTTTTAGCTGCGATACGGAACCTGTTTCTGGTTTTCTAGCCTGTGTTTCCTGGATCTACCGTTGTCTCGCCATTTTGATTCTGTTTGTGCTTCGCTTGGACTATTGCTCATATTTTTGGATTGCCCCTCTTGTCAAGCCCTCTGGATAACATTCGCTGTCGACTGACTCGAGCCTGGTTTGGATTATTCTTGTTTCTTGTCTGTGCCATACCTGTTTGCTGGTGTTTTGACCCTGCCTGTGTTTTGACCACGTCTCTGTATAATAAAGCTTGCAAATGGACCAGCACGTCTCTCAATCTCGTTTGCCCCGTTACACTTACAGAACAACTGGACATGTATGTACATATTTTAGATTAGTATAATATAAAGATATGTTCTTTAAGTGCTCTGCAGAGCATTAGTTGCAGACTTATATGGATTATATAATGTAATGTATTATTGTAATAATGTATTTCTGTATTAGAAATTGCATAAGACAGCAACTGTGACAGTCAATTGTACGCGTTAGAAAGATTAGTGGATTATTGGAAAGGCTGTAAGAGCATTCACTGCACAAGGACCCCTGACCATTTGTCCATCTTTTGACACTCTTAACACATCTTTATATTGATATTCTGACAATATAAGAGGCCTGTTTGTATAGAGACTTTATGAGGATCAGTGCACACCTAGATGCTACTGTATACTATAGCCCATCCTCTGAAGAAATAAAAATAAAATAAAAATCTTTAAAGGTTTTTTTTTTTTTTTTTTTTTTTTTTCCTATGTATAAATTAGACCATACACTATACTTTGTCAGGTTAAAAATGGTTACATCTTTAGACCTGTGTGTTTTGTTCCATTTCATTACATTCCATCTACCTTTGTTTCTAAATGCAATAAAATGTACTGTGTGAACACTTAGTACTTTGTTTGAAGATTTAAAGGTCTACCTTTAACAAAGCAGTAAAGAGTGTTACACTGGCATTTATGGTATGTTCTCCTTAATGTATGTCTTTAAAAGCATTCCAATGCCATGACTTGTTTCAGGAGGATAAAGAAAAGAAAAAAAGCACACATATTGCAACATTTTCTCCACAGAAGCAATTACTCTTACTTTTTGTTTAATACAAGCACTTAACCCAGAGACATTCTTATAAACAGAGAACAGAATTGCCTAATTGTAAGTAAGAAATATGTACAGTTATGTGTAAAAGTCATCGCTAATTAGCTAAAATAGAACAAAGCAATAAGCCAAATATTTCTGATCCCTCATTTCAGATTTGGAATAGGAAAAACCCAGTGGACTTGATGATGTTAAATTAATTGCTACTAAAGTGCTTCTGGTTTTTAATGAGGTTTTTTAATTTTTAATTTTTTTTTTAAGGGTATAACAGAACCAGAGGTCAATGCATTTTTTCCAGTTCTGTCAATTTCCCTCATTCTTTCTTTCAGAGAAAACATCCTTTGTTTTCCAATCTGATTTATTAGTTCATATGGGATTAGATATGCTGTGGGAGTAGGTGATCGCACAAATGCTGAAAATATGGCATGTATTCATGCCATATGTCAATATTATCATTGATTTTAGCTCACATCTAAATTTTAAAGACACATAGCTAAAACTTTTTTTTTCTCACTATAATATTGAGATATATAAGGAAAACACATCAAGCCAATAAATAATTAAATAAATACATAAACAAAGTCCTTAATGTGCATAAATGTTGAAATTAGAAGTAGAAATTTGGTTTAATATCAATTATAAGGAGCTAAACAGATTTATGAATGGAAAAATAATCTTTCTTTCTTTCTTTCTTTCTTTCTTTCTTTCTTTCTTTCTTTCTTTCTTTCTTTCTTTCTTTCTTTCTATTTACCTATTTATAATGGTAATTTATGATGTGACTGTCATCTCTCTTAATATGAGTGATTGATAACCCAGAAGTGACTGAAGTCTCATAATGAGATTCGTTAGGAGGACAGAGAATATGCCAGAGCATAATTTGTGAATAGGTCAATTAAATATGACAGCTATCAAGAGCTTGTATGCATGGAATCACAAGCTCACTATTCCAGCTAACAAGTTCAGCACAGACTCCTGTCCTTGGAAGCAAGATATGGTATTGTATGGTAATATGAAGTAAGATAAGAGTAGAATAAAAACTCAGATTAAAATCATCAATTCTATCAGACAAAGACATTCAAAGTGAGCAAGTTTCCCAAGAGTCCTTCAGAAAGCTTTTGTAGCTTAATTATAATCAACTGAACATTCCGTTTTTAGTGGAAACGATACTTGTTGCTATGGAATAAGTGGTTATATTTTAGAGCGTGTGATGCATTGAGGTAGGATGGAAGCTGCAGAAGTGATAAGGTGAGGTTGGGTGGTGTTCACTAATTCAAACAACGAGAAGTCAGCTGACAAATTCCATCGCGTCAGTTGACCATCCTGGCTTTGATGTCATATCATCTCTGCCCATAGCTCTCCTGCTCTCACACCTCAGATGCCTCCATGAATGCCTGCGAGGGCAACTTGAAAGCTTGAGGTGATATTGAGAGTCAGTGGAAGCCGCCAAACAGTGGTACTGACTTAAGCATAATCTCGGGAGCCTTCCTGTCAAATTGTACCATGCTCTCGAAAAAAACTGAATCGCTTGGTCACATTTTTTCACATCCCGCTTTTCACTCAACTGGGAAAAAAGAGAGGGATTTCTCTCCTGAAGGAGAAAGTTTCATAGATGTCCCTGAGAGTGGGTAGAAAGGGACCCCATTCCAGGTGCAAGCATCACCGCTGCAAATCAATCATTCCATTTCAGAGAGATAATTTATTATGGGTGCAGAGGGTTACGGATTCAATCTCCACCATGTTCTGACTGCCATGTCCAATGCTTAAGCCTGTCATCAGTCTTCATCTGGCTAACTTTTACTCCTCTGTCACCGCCATTATTAAAGTGGCAATTCGTCCACTCCATAATGAAATATGACAGCATACATACAAATGGCGAGGTGGCTAAATGTGATAAATCACTTTTATTCGAAAAATTATTGTGCACTTTTTAATAACAAACTCTCACTGACTGAAATATGTTGCTTGAATGAAAATAACTACTTTACAAGCACTTGCAGCATGGTACGTAAAGGTATTATGAGAAATCACACATATTAGAAAGCACAGATACATTGCTAATATGTGCCGTCCAAGGCAATAAATTTCAGTTTAAAATGAACCTGTGCCATTGCTTTTGAACCACTGCAATGCTAAGGTTCCCTCTTGTCCTTATTTTTGGTTCTTTTATCTTTGCTTTCAGTTGCATTTCCCACTCAGTGCATCCCATATCTGAGACCACTTTGACAGTCCTGACAATGTTTTGATTTTAAAGGAGAATGGAATACTAGTCGAGGGAGTGTGCTGGGCTTATAACTCAAACTTTTAATGTAATATTGAAATAATTGTGCTAATATTCGGCCAATCTCTCTGAAAGCCGTTCTGCCAAATCACATAACAGGTTTGACAAAAAAGCAATTAAGGTTCATTGAAACATGTAATTTAATCAGTCAGAAATGGATGTTTTTGATGGGTAAGACATAATTACCTTTCTCTCCCCTTCTATTTAAGGCATTTTCTATAGAGTGTAAACATGTATAAGCCTTGCGAATTTGTGGGCTGATGCCATAATTATGCAAGAAAATGTACTATATTTGGGGCTGGACTGACAGCATAATTACGGCCACAAATTCCGCATTGGAGAAAGCATTCAGACTGGGTGTTACTGCAGCCGCAATTATTTCCTTTGTGACATATTGATGGTCCTGTAAGAAATACAACGGATAAGACAAAGCTAAAGAGTAAGTTGCTTCATTGCTGTTTAATTGAGAATTCAGCTCCCACAGTCCACCTCAATTAGAACTGTCCTACAACAATCTAAACAGTATGCCCTCTCTTGTTCAACTAGCCATAATGTCGATTCCTCACAAATTACAACAAATCATCAGGAAACTTGCAAAGAATGCCAATGCGTAAAGAACGGCTTAATTATATTCCATTTGTTGCCCTGACAGACTAGCATTAGCTATCGAGACAGCTGTGCAAAGCTTGGTTGGATTCCACTTTTTCTGATTAAACTGCGGGCATTTTATGTGCTCCAGATGTTGATACCATTTTGGAAGCTTTTTGTTATCTCATTAATAGTACCTCTTTGTTCTGTAATAGTGAAGAAACAAGGAAATCTAGATTTTGCTCAATATCATCAGATGTTTATTCATTTTAGATCCGTTTTGATCCACTTCCTTGCCTACTGCACTTTCAAATAATGCTTGGATTCTTTCAGTGCACTTAGACATGCAAACACACACACACACACACACACACACACACACACACACACACACACACACACACACACACACACACACACACACTCACAAATCAGCACTGTGTTTGACTCGCTGCCCAGTCGCTATCTCCCGGTTTTAGATTCCCTGTGTGATTGACAGCTCTGGTACCTTTAATAGGGTTTGTAATAGATTCGTGATGCCTCTCATGCTCCTCTGGAGAGCATCCCAACAGCTCTCCACTCAGTCGTCTCATGTCATTCCTGACGCCTCAGCTTAGATTGGCTTATCTCTGCCTCAGCCTCGCTGCTGACTCTCATAGACAGATTAGTACAGATGTTCCATCTTCTATTTACAACACTACCTTGTGTTCTTCCTGTACAAGAAATAATATACAGTAATTGAATTAAAGAATCATTGTGTTATTCCCCATAAGGCATAGTTTCAATGTGCTTCCCTCAGCATTTATTGATTTTCTTTTTCTTAATATTAAAACAACTATCAGAAAGATACAAAAATAATTCAATTTGCTTGTTTCACTCTGTTATCCTCTTGTATCGTAGTGTTTACAATCGGATTCTTAGTCTTTAATATAGTGCAATAAACCTTGAAGGGTGAATGTATTTGCAATAATCAAGAAGTGTAGTGTGCTTTCATAAACAGAAGTCCTCTGTGTTTTTTTTTTTCCAAGAAGGCTGGAATATTTTAAGAGAACATATGAGGATCTCATGAAAGTGTAGATTGTCGGTAGTCTTCGCGGTGGCCTTGTTCTCAGTTTTCAGAATCTGTATGAATAACAGGAAAAGAAGAGATTGATTAGTAGAATTCTCTCATTGCTTTTTTCTTCAGTCTTCTGGTGGTCTTTTACTGCATTCAGGGTTAGACCAAATTGGCCACATGTGCCTCCAATCATCCTGCATCAGGTGCAGGAATCTGCACTGTGTGTGATTCTGAAGAGCCGCTGATTACAGTGACAGTTCTGCTCTCTCATAATGTAAATGGAGAAAGCTATGCATTGCATGTTGTATTATTTTTGATCTACTGTTGCGACTTGGCTTGAAATAAAATTTTAATGAAACGCCAAATACCTGTGACTTTTGTTTCCTCCATATAATGAAGCCTAATTGAAGCTTCATCACGGTAAATCTGATACATTGTCTTATAATAATTGAATCAGATCTAGATTTATTACTTGTTTCAGAATTTCTGAATATATAAAGTCAGCAGTGGTTCTAGAGTGAGTGTTCTGAATCTAATTTGCATACATTTCCAAAACAGAAATCTGTACTATATTAGATAAGGCCAGATTCAAAATTCTTGTTTCATTTTCTTGACTTATTAGAGTCAAATGGTTTTACTGACTGGAGTTTTAATTACCACTCCATAAATAAGAAAACATTGTCAACGACAGTACATACATACATACATACATACATACATACATACCCTGCTTTTAGGAATAGAAGCAGGAAACATATAATATGAACAAACCCTTCTGTAAAAAACCTTTAGAATATATAAAGGAATTAAACTGGAGTGCTACTAAAGTAGAGATTGGTGGCACATGCATGCATGCATGCATGCATAAATAAATAAATAAATAAATACATGGATGGATGGATGGATGAATTAATGATTTTAAAGGTATATTTTAAAGATTTATATTAGAATTGAAATCTGCAGACACAAATATATAAAGTGCAATAAAATGCTTAAAAGTGTATTTTGCATGTTTTTCTCTGCTTGCCTGAAAAAAAAGGACATTATGGAAAGCCAAATAGCCCAACATACCGTAAAATAAATAAATAAATAAAAAGTATTAAGTAATTTGAAAAAATAAGTATTTGCCTATAGTGTCTTGCCTTCAACAGCCCACACCTAGTGCTGTCAATGAATGTCAATGTACCTATTGTGTTCATGTTGAATTGCAAAATACCTTTGCTGCTATTAAGGTGGGATACGGGTAAGGTTAGGGACAGGTTTGGTGGTATGGTTTGGTTTAAGGTGTACATATATGGCCCGCAGTGTAATTATAGATATAATAGGACAGTATTTTCAAATATAAGTACAATACAAAACCATGCACGTACATAGTAAGTGCATTGTATCAAATATTACTTTAAATGTAAGTACATAGCTAAGGGCATAATGATCATGCAACGCAATTCTATCAGTCAAATATGTAGAGAGAGAGTGAGAGAGAGACTATAAATTTCTGAACTCATGTTAGAATAAAAATTACAGCAGAACATGTGACGTGATTTTCTTAAAATGTTCAGCTCTTCATGTTAGATATTGTTAGCTTTCAGATAACTACGTTGGCCCAATATAGTGGATTTCAAAGGAACTGTGGAGATTTTTCTTTAACAGCACGAACAATACATTGAAATGGACATATCGCTTTTATGTCTCCTTACTTTTGTGGAACAACTGTCAAGTGATGAACAAAAAGTGTCCTTTTCAAAGTATAAAAAAGTGAGGCAGTGGTTGAATAAATGGATTTGGAGCAGCGTTCCTCGTTCAGGCGCCAGACTGCTGATCGGGAGAGTATGTGAAGTCTGTCTCAGTCTAGTCCCATTCCTCAGTGCCTGTCACAGGCAGCCAATACTTAGTCTCATCGCCATGATAGATTGCTGTATTATCACAGTGTGACACCCCACTACCACCCCCTCCATGCTGAAGAGAGCACCCGCAAAACGCTTGAGTCAGCTTGATTGATCCTCTGATTTTTGTGGCTGGATACCTCAGAGATTTGACAAAGTTTTTGACAGTTTTCCTTTGTAAGGTCAGCATGTTTGAATCATCGGGCACTTTGTTGAAGCAAAGCAGCCAGCTTATTGTCATAATGACACAACGTAACCCTCAAACGATACTACAATACTTAAAGGTCAGGTTCATCTGAGGTGATTAAAGACTGCAGTCAATGGACCCGCTATAAGCTCTGAGCAGGCTTTATTGGATGAGGTATAGCAGAGGATTGATTTGTCCTGGGTACTTTATGATATGCCAGATCACTCTAGAGAGTGCAGCATGGATTGGAAATAGAAAAACTTTAAATGGAGCACAATGAAATGCCTGGACAATGCAATTATATAAAACTTGACTTGCATACCAGATTAACTCATTAGAAAGATAACTAGTAACTAGTAAATCTATGGATCAATGAGAGCAAAAAAACAACAACAACAAAAAAATCATGGTGATCTGTTTAAACTTTTGTATATGTATATTTCTTTGTATTTTGGATCCTCAAGTACAAGTTACACCAATGATAAGTCATGACAATGTGACATTCAAAGTTCAAGAAACACTGTTTACAAAATTAATTTGTTTAATTTTGTGATTGCTTATGATGTGATTTTTAGCAAAGTCTTGCAGTTGATCTAACATTTTAGTTGAGGGTAGCAACAGTGTTCGGTCTGGCGAAACATACTTTGAGCATTTATCAGACTGATTTGGCCTGCAAATCTTCACACAATGACAAGACATTATGCCACCTTACACTACCATTCAAAACATAAAAAAAGAACTTCAGTAAAAAAAAAAAAAAAAAAAAAAAAATATATATATATATATATATATATATATATATATATATATATATATATATATGTGATGCGATGTGATATGATTCACCCTTATTACGATGCAATGCAATCCGATTTCATTTGGATTCGGTTCAACACAAGGCGATTCGATGTAGTACAACGCAATGGAGAAAATATGATCACTTTTAATGCCTCGAGGCCTGTTTCATAAAACAAGTTAACCAAATAAGCCAGGCTTATTTCAGTTAGTCTGACTCATTGTCAAATGATTTTGTTCCATAAAGCAAGTTTAACATAGGCCTAGATCAAGTTTAGTCACTGTGGCCACTGTAAGGGAATTTGAACAGACACACTGTTTCACGGCTGATCACTGAGTTGGCAGCGATTCACTGAACGAGCCGTACAACATCAACTCTGCACTGGATATTAAAATCCAAAATATAGTGAAAACACTACTAAATAGCACAGTAACAGGATTGGCAGTTTAAGACATTAACTTGTAAGCACAAAACACAAGATACTTCTCTTTTCAATATAAATAACACTTTATTAGATAAATCTAAGACATGTAAACTAATCTAACACATGAACACACGCATTCACACATTCATACACATTGCAGGAAGAGAGAAAGTGAGGAAAGGATGAGTTTAGAGAATGAAAATGTGAAATCCCAAGTTTACAGCAATATGTGCTATTGCATAGACCTGAACAACCATTAATCACTTATTTAACCCTCGCATAGAGTTTCTCAATGAGGCTAAAATTTATATTAAATCCACAAATTCAGCTAAAATCTGGAGGTTACTTGCTTGCGTTGCCTTTGTGTTAAGGGATTCCCTGTTGTTGAAGTCATTGCAGAAAGGGGGTTTCCCAAGGTTGCTGATTGGCTGACAGTTCAGTGGTCGTTGCAGTGATGTTTGGGAAGCCAATGGTTGGGCGTTGGCTGAAGATGCGGAGTTGTGGCTGGTAGAAGTTTTGAGGCGGTCACAGACTCAAGTTGAACTCGGAGACAAGGCGTGGAGGCAAAACTTTAACTGAGAACACGAAACTCACAATGCAGGGGTGGATCTAGAAAATATTTTTTAGGATGGCATGGGATCTATGAGTAGCCTGGTAATACCAAACTCTGCTACTTCGCTTTGCTTCGTAGACAGAGTCTGGAAGGGCATAATTGACAAGCGTTTACTTTCTCGTGGGCGGGTGCTTGTCTGAAGTTTAAAATCATTGGTGTACCCCTAAGCCAATCACATAACGGTTGGTTATGACGTATGTTATTCGCCGGCTCAGCCGCCTCAAACTTCCTCTGTAAACACAGGTATGCGGCAAAAATAAAACCATCAAAATACCGGAGTGAAGATGGCTGTGAACGACTTTTGCAGATTGTGTGAAGTAATCACATACACACACACAATCACAATTATTGCCTTGCCGGACTTTGGCCTCCCCAGTTTCTCACTGACGATCGGTAACAGTTGATAAATTAAACTTTTCCCAAAACCTGTCGAGACCAGGGCCACAACATCACCTCCATTCAAAATGTGAACCAAACACTCTTCTTGTTCAGGCTTCAGTTGGCAAATGCCGGGAATATTCTCCACAACAGAGCGAATAGCATCCCGTGTCTCCATGTCCGCTGTCGTTCTAGATTTCCCTTACCTAAACAACAATCTTAAATTCGGCGCTTGGCATCTACGTCACGGCTCTCAGCCTGCCCTCTGTTTGCCCTCTGCTGCGGAGCCGGAGATAAACTGGGAGATGGTTTGCTATATCAGACTGAGTACAGAAGCGAAATGAAATTGAGCAGAAGTACAAAGTCTGACGTAGTCAGGCTAGTCTATGAGGGGTGGCAACACCAAAGCTAACCCCCATGCATAGTTTTTGGGGATTTATTGTCTGACGTGCACAGTCGAGTTCACAAATATTGCATTACCATTAAGTAATAATCTATACTGTTTAAAATGAAAAATAAATAACAACATTTCAATATCCATCATGGCAATACACAATGTAAAAAAAAAAAAACTTCAAGAGATTATAAATGTTTCTGAGCTTGTATCATTAAAGACATTCTGTTATTACCAGAGGCGGGAATGTAATCAGTAGTCTAGCAACACCCCAGCAACTGCATAGCAAAAGCCTAGCAACCACCCAGAATATCCTAGCAACCAACTAGCAACACTTTAGCAAACATCTAGAACATCTAACTGACCAAATTATTTATATTTCTTAAACAAGACCTTAAGACAAGCCAGCATAAATTTGTATTTTAGACTTTTCAATCTAGTTATTACAGGTATTCTTACATGCTTACACACAATTCAGATACACAGATGACTTTCCTGCCCAGTGAACACTCATGAGATCAATAGCACAACAAAAAACTCTTATTAGGATTCAGGGATTATTTTTGCAGCTCAATGTCTATTACAGTATACAACATAAATTAAATTGTAATTAATGATAATAATAATTCAGCAATGAACTTTTGGGAACAGATCATTTTAATTTTACTACTGTAAAGTAATCTTGCAGTAGATGAAAAACACTAGAAAAGTTCAAATACCAAAGAATCGTATATGAACGTGGTATGCACCACAATACAGTACAGTACAAAATAAAAAATACTACACTATACTATAGCAGTTTCCTGGTCTCCTGACTCAAGACTAGCTATGCCTCTAGGCAGTCATTTCACAGTTCTGCAAACATGCAGTACACATGAAAAAAAAAAAAAAAAATACAAATAAAATTTGACAGTCACATGTTTGAACATGTGCTACAGTTTACTGTATATATAGGAGAGTGAAATTTCCATCATCTAATGTACTGGTACTGTACTGTAATTATACTGAACATGTAAGTATAAAACCCATGTATGATATTCGTTCAGCTCTCTCCTCTCTCCGTTGTTAAGATGCAGAGATTCTGATTGGTGTCATCAGTTTTGCTACCTACTTACTCGTTGTTAAACTTTTTGAGAAATGTGTTTTGAGAAGTGAATTAATGATTTGGGAAAATAGGCAACTAAAATCAGTTATATTATGTTAACAATCGAGAAAACTGCAATACAAGATTCTTAGCCCTGCTATTTTCATGATCAGCATCTTCTTATTGATTTCAAGTTATTGTTTCGTCCAATATGGCAGAGAGGTACGGAGCTCCGAACATGCCATACAAGAAAAAATAAGTAAATCATGCACACGATTTACTAATTCTTTCCTTCGATTTATAAATCGTGTGCACGATTTAGCAAATCGAGGCAATGAATTAGAAAATTGTGTGCACAAGTTATAAATCGAGGGAACGAAATAGTAAATCGTGCACACGATTTAGCCTACTATTTTTTTTTTTTTCCTGCATGTCATGTGCAGAGCTCCCTAGAAAGGCCTATATCCATGATGAAAGTGGAGCGAGCAGTCAGAGAATCGGATCACCAAACAATTACAGGATGAATCTCAGATATATCCGGACAGGATTAGATTTCTCAGAGGACTTCTGAATAAACCGAGAAGCAGTATCTGATTCACAAACAAATGTAAAAACAATTTGTTACTGAATGGGCTGCACTTTATGTTTTTGACTCAAAAAGAACCAGTTCATAAGAGTCAATTGTTAATTTGTTAATGCGCTGTCATCATCATGGCTGAAAAGTAGCACATGAAACACTGCTTACATTTATATTTTATTGTGTGATAATTCTGGGGTGGCACAGTTTTTTCTTAGGGTGGCAGTTGCCAGGCCGGTAGATCCGCCCCTGGTTTGATAGTGTCCTGAGTTTTTAAACTTGGCTTTTGGACACATCCCAACTGGTGTCTTGAACAATTAGATAGCCTAATGTCTTAGCTCGGGGTGTTGTTCTGTTTCTCCTCCCAATACATAAATCTATGATGTTATCTTATCAGTCACATGGTCCGAATTTTACACGCTCTTGCAAAGTATAATTTTAGATGTGATTTCCATAACCAGAATATGGTACATTTGGCAAAGAATTAAGTGAAAGAAGCATTTCAAGCTAGAATTGTCACACACATACCAAACATGAATATAAACTCTTAAGCTATTCAATAGTTATTAAAAATACATACACAGACTAGTGGTGCCAGGATCTGAACAGATTTAAGACATTGTCTTGTGGTCCTGTTTGTGGAATCTGGCTCCTCATGTTTCAACCATGTTTTGATAGAATCTTAAATTGTCTGATTCACTCTCTGATACCCTACACAACTTATGCTGGGAAACTAACCTGGTCTAAAGCAGACTAACTGTCAGGCTGAGCTGAGCTCCTCTAACACTGACCAATAGGAAAACAATGATATTGCCACATACTATTATTTGAAAGTGATAGTAATTATTTGACAACAATATTTACATATACCACATACCACATACTCACATACTATTATTTTACCTTTTTTTTATTTTATTTTTTTAAAGTTTCTAGCCATGCAGCCTTTCTCTCTGGTTTTATAACAGCTGTACCTTTTATAGTTTGTAAAACATGACGTGACATGTGGCCAAGTATGGTGACCCATACTCGGAATTTGTGCTCTGCATTTAACCCATCCAAAGTGCACACAAACAGCAGTAAACACACAGTGGGCAGCCATTTATGCTGCAGCACCCAGGGAGCAGTTGGGGGTTCAGTGCCTTGTTCAAAGGGTATTGAGGGTGGAGACGCTGGTTATTCACTCCCCCCACCTACAATTCCTGCCAGACCTGAGACTCGAACTCACAACCTTTAACTTACGAGTCTGACTCTCTAACTCTCTTTAGGCTACGACTTCGCCTCTATGACTTCTGACATTAGAACATTAGAACATTACAATCTAAAATTGCTCTTTAAAGCATTAAAATAACTAATTTAATTAAAAAAAAAAAAAAAAGTTAAAATCACTGAATTAAAAAATGAAAATAATAAAGAAAATGTATATTTTTAACTGCTATAAAACACACATTAACTCATTTGTTCATTTGAGCACACATTAACTCATTGGTTTACAATTCTACAAAAGGCACATTTAATGTCCAAAAAACAAATATTTTAGCAAAATTTATATTTTACTTAGAATTATTGCGCTGTTACTATTCGATTGCTCGCCTTCTGTTTAATGCGCATGCGCGCACAAGCGCTAGTTGCTCTTGCGTGCCTCGCCCACTCCTGACATCTGAATGGATATATTTGCATGACTTTCTAACATTTACAAATGAAAAATATACCTGTGACATGTCAGTTATGCACTGAGGAAAACACAATGTCTCAAATGCATTAAACAGCACAGATATATTCGCTGTTTGCCATGGTGGATCGATTTGACCCATGATCGACATTAAGGTCTGTTTAAGAATAAGAATGCACAAATTAGTGAGATTGTGTTCATTTAATTTGTCGTTTATGGAACCACTTTAGCCCCGATTGATTTGTTAGGTTATTTCAAATCAGGTTTTGGACTTTAATCACTGCTGTTCCTCAGGTCTCGGTAGTGTTGTTGTGATACGTCATATTCACGCGCAGTGATGAGAGAACACGCTTGAGAAAGTTTAGAAAGGGGATATAAACATCTACATATAAAATATTGGTCACTTTATAAATAATAAATGTATAGCGCATCCACTAGTAATTATATATATATATATATATATATATATATATATATATATATATATATATATATATATATATATATAAATCGTTTTTTTACCGTTGCAAATATGTTAGAAACGATGCATCGTGGTACAAATGCCAACTTTTTGCTGATGCACACTTTTTAAACCAATGCATCGCATTCATTAACTTTTTAGGCCGATGCACCAAGTGAGTCCGGGAATCTTCCCATCCCTTACATATATATCATTTTCAAAATGTTATATACATATCCAATATGGACATTTTATTATTTTTGTTATTATAATGATAATAAATAAGAATTTTATCATTTTATTATATATATTGACTTGACTTACAAAAATATGATATATCTTTTTTTAAATATATTATTTTTCATTTATTTATTTTTATTTTCTATTGTCATAACATTTTGAACTATCAGTCTTACTCTGACAGTTGTGTTTGTGTTAGCAGATGATTTCTGTCATCAATAACACTTTTCACCCTTCCCCAGTAACGCGACACAAATACATGCACACCGCAGATGACACTTTGTGATGTGAATTATGAAGCAAGTATTCAATTCCACAAATTGACATAATCATTCCATTCTCGGAATCCTGCTGCGTTTAACCTGGGTCTCAGCTGTGCCTCACCTTGTCTGTTCAGTGAGGACGGGTACTCCATCTTGGTGAGGAATGGAGGCGTTTTAACGGGTTGCTCGTGCTTTGCATGTCTGCCTCTAACCCTCCTGCTCCCCTCACATCTGCCTTGCTCATCGCCATTGATTGCTTGATGCAACCAATAGGCGAGTTTTGCCGCTCTGACTGTTAATCCTGCACCAGCAACACACTTAAAAAACAGGGGTGTTCTCTCTCCCCTTTAACACATTACCTTTTCTGGCATCGATTCAGAGCAGGAAAAAAAAAAAAAAGAGAAAAAGCATGCAGTAAACACAGGTTAGGGAATGAGTGTGCTGGCCTTGTCAACCAGAGGTCTTTGATCGTGCCTGAGCTAATGCCCACCTGCAGGAAAAGGGAAGACCCTTGTTCCCCCTGGAGCCCAAACCAAAGAACAGAGAAATACCTACCAGGCAGACGCTGTGCACTGACATATCATCCATCCAAACCAGCTTAACCAATGCCAGATCACCCCTCCTTTTTTCATTTTCGGTATTTCTCACACCGCATAATTATCAACCGTTTTTCAACCCATTCTAAGTAGAGGGGTGGGTGTTCCTCCTACCCTTGAGCTGGAGGGTGAAAATTGCATGCCTCTCAGAAGACCAGAGATGCACCAGAGCTAATCAAGCAAGAGGAGAACACATTTGTGTTTCTCTCAATGTCATTCTGTATAAATAGATTGGACATCAATGCGCAGGTCACATCATTGTGTGCAAGGTGCTTCGGTGCTAAATATCTGCTGAGATCAACTCTGTGACAAAGGCTGATCTTGTTCGCAATGCTTTGTAGTTTCTCTTTCATTATTTGATAACTATAGATCACAGATACGATATCAATTTAAAATGTTTAATCAAACTCATTTGTAGCTTATTTCAGGGTAAATGATACAATTCAACAATAAACAGTGCTAGGATTTTTAACAAGATCTCAAGTATTGTAGCTCCACGTGCATCATGGATTAGGTGGAGATTATTAAATGCCAGACCTTAAGTCCAATACTTTTCTCTGCCTTGAAGTAAATCAATACTACTTATCTTTGATAAAAGAGGCCATTGAGGCACAGTAGACTCCCTGTAATGGAACAATGTCTGTCTCTCCTTCTCTCTGGCTCTCTCCTTTTACAGGAAAATAAACAACACATCTCAGTGTGTTTTTATATTTCAGACAGTGCTGAAGCAAAAGGCAGTGTCACATTTCAAGATTACATTAGCAAGTCAATTTTAATACATGAGAAGAAAACTTGTGGATAAACAACGTAGAGCAGTGGCGGTTTGGACTATGTCAGTGTGAGTCTGCTTATAATTCAAGAGTTGTTTATTTTTTCCTCATGCTCTTAGATGAACTGGGACACAAAGTAATATGCCTCACCAGCCTCATATGACTTCAAATGATGAGCAGAAAGAACCTATGTGCTCCTTGGTTCCCCCTTCAAAATAATCTTTGCGATTACTGCCTGCACCAAGTGTGTATTTGCCAGTTCTCTGTGATTGAGTCGGCTTGATAATTACTAGGTAATCTTATGCACTGAGCACCATCCCCGCTGATGTTTCTCTCCCTTCCCTCTTTTTCTTCTCCATGAATATCAAATGCCTCCATGCTGGGGTATGAAAGCAGTACATCTCTTCTGTAGACACACAGACATGAAAAGAGAAAAAGTACACCACACACTGACAAGAGAAAGCAGCAGGCTTCAGACATGAGGCAGCCACTCGTGTCTGGCCTACTGCTTCCATTCAGGTACTTACTCTCTCGTTCTTTCTTTTTTCCTGTCATGTTTCAGGTCATTTTCCATTCTGCTTCTTGAAGCTGCGCTGCATTCCAGCAAATAGCCACAAAGCCTTTCCGTGCGCGAGGTTAGAAGACCTGCAAGGTTAGGATACCACATGTAGATGTGGAGATACCAATCTCTCAGCAGATATTTTCATTTTGTTGTAATATTTTATCAGGGTTCCTTACGAATGCCTTTAAACATTCAACTTTATAGATTCAGTGATGAATATGCGAATGATGCAATAGATAGCCTATGGTCGTACATTCAAAGGCCGAGCCCTCTGTAATCAAAGCGGTAATGGCAAATCTGTAAAAACACTATTTTATTAACTATAGATTAACTAAAAGAGGTCTTTTTTTACCAAAGCTTGCAAGAACACATTTGCCAGCTGCAAATTAATCTGTGACAATTCCATTGAGTTTTCACAGCCTCGTGTCCAGTTTGATGAATAACCCCATGGAAAATACAGATTTTCAGCAGTGAAAACCGTTAGCTCCTAACGCAAAGCTAATTAGTCCACTTTTCTGTTGTGACAGGCTTGCTTGAAACTTCTTTTTTTTCTCTCTCTCTTTACTGCTTTAAGAGCCAAAGGTTTTTTCCTCTCATTACCAACAACATGTTTTGGATTCGCTTATGTTCGTATGTCACGCTAATAAGAGCATCATTACTTAATACACTTAGCATACATTACTTCATTACTGTGTTAATTTGCTATTTACTCTTTTGTGTAGCTCAGGGCTATAATCTCTCATTCCCAAAATGAAGTCCTTGACACATTAGTCACTGGTCCATCCGTTCAGGCCAGATACATTTTTAACAATGAAGAAACCCAGTTGTCAGCAGTTTAAAGCACTTGTTTCTGCTTGTTATGGGTGATTTTGTTGCACAGGGACAAAGATGATGGACAAAAGTACAGTGATACAGATCTTTTCCCCCAGGATTCTTTGGTGAAAAATTGAATACTGACCCCAAACTTTTGAATGTTAGTGTGGATATAGGAAAACATTTTGTGCATGATCACAGAGCAAAGTCTTTGACAAACAGGACCAGTTTAGTTTCATATTTTGTGAGTCTTAATAGTAACATCAGACTGTAAGTTTTGAACTTGCCAGAAACTAGATCTGTATCTGTTGTTTACATTTCAAAATATACCGTTCATTTTTCCACACCATTAACAGGAAATGATGTGCTTTATATTTGCATTTAATGCACAAAACCATAACCATTTGTCGTAAAGACTCTGACTATGAGGATGTCAAAACACTGAAGACACAAATAACAGTTGCTTGGCTCACTGTCAATACAACTGTAAACAGTAGCTTCGTCCTAGTAGTGTGGAGACTGCGGCAGAGTGCTATTCACTCTAAATGTAAATGAGAGGGGTTCCGAATGTGGTCAGGTAATGTGTGAGCTGAATGCACTGGCTCATTCTCATCCTAAAAAGACTGCTTGGAGGAGGAAGAGGAAAGATATAAGACACAGATGTGCATCTATTCAAGCTGTTCAAAAAAAAAAAAAAAAAAAAATCTAAATCTAAATCTAAAGACTAAAGACACACACAAACATAGACATCAATAATGCAATTGTGTAGCTTTAATTCATATTAACTATTTGACTGAGAGAACATCATCCTTCGGGTGGCATGTGTTATTTTGTGTAGAGGGCAGTGC
Source organism: Acrossocheilus fasciatus (assembly GCA_036784905.1). NCBI lineage: Eukaryota > Metazoa > Chordata > Actinopteri > Cypriniformes > Cyprinidae > Acrossocheilus > Acrossocheilus fasciatus. The sequence continues at coordinate 25,307,101 of CM071944.1, forward strand.
TGGGGAACATGTTCATTGGAGGAATACGTGCAAAGACAGAGAGAGAGCTGAAGTTACTCTCAGAACAACACCTGGAGTCTAACCCCATGACACAGACTCCCTAGGAGACATCCACCCTGCCATCTAACTCTGCATAACTAAAGTCTGGTTGTCTTTGGGGTTTGTCAAACAGAGGGATGGGAGGAAGGATTCTTTTGTGTAAAACAACCACAAAGTGCATTTTCAATGCAAATTGGAAACCTCCTGAGACCTCAGGAGAGCCGAAGTGAATTATGAAATTTAGTTCTCTAAATCAAGTATTCTCATATGGAGATTAATGTTTTAGTGATTTTCTTGTCTTGCTATAACATTGTGAGACAGTGCACCCAAGAATGAGTGCGTATATATTTATGGACACAATCTTCTTTTTTTTTTCACAGAAGAATGAAAGTCAAAGAGAAAATGTGAAACAAAGTGAGGATGAGTACATTATGGGGTAAAGTATCTCTTTAATAATAGTATGTGTAAATGCCAGTGACACCATGATCAATAAAATAAAAATGTAGCACTTTTCGGAAGGTTTTTTTAGGACGTGGTAATCCTATTATTAAATGAGGTATTTCAATGAATAATTTACCTACTATTAAATTTGTCATCATTCTGAACGTGTGCTCAGTTCTTACCAGGAATACATTTTCATCCAAATGCATGAATTTTCATCACTGAGGAGCCATGCAAATTTATATTTACACACATCCACATGAGGAACAATTACCGCCTGAATGGGGCTTTCTTGTGTTTATAATGTGTTTTCTATTGGTAATTTATAAATTCAGCTTTAAACTCAAAAGGAAAGAGAGAGATAGAGAGAGAGAGAGAGAGAGAGAGAAAGATTGCATTGTCACAACTGTCCCTGCACAGCACTTAAACAAGACAATCTTTAGCCTTTGATAATGAACAGCTTAGATGAAAAGTTTCTACCTCTCCATTGTGCAGGTGCAGCTGTGGGCCCTGTGGCTTTCCTCTATACATCAATGAATTTTGACAGAGGTGAAAATATATGGCCGTAGAGGGTAACCATTGTCACGGAACAGCCACCTCCCATAAAACTGGCCCTACAAAACCATCATACGCGTTACTGAGCCATCTGGCAACAATGTATAGTTTCACACCCTTATGGTTTCACACAACTTGTGTGTTGATAAGGGAAAAACTTTTTTCTCTGCAGATAACCAGGTTGACCACTGCAGAGTGAGCAATAGTCACAAACAAATACTTTTTATCACAGTAACATGGTAGTTTAATAAGGGGAATATTGCTGTAAATGTTGTCTGAGCATTGTGTGTCATTCTAGTGACATTCGCATGTCAGCTTGGAAGATTCTGTCAAAGCAATCTTCGGATATTATGTGTTTAAATAATACAAAGCACCGATACTGTGATTTTAACTGAAATATGTTTTATTACACAATGATTATCTCTTGCCCTACTGTATATTTAATATATAGCACAATAGTCCTGGGACTGGGAAAGTTTCTATAACTCTGTTTCTATAAACTGCATTGTGTATTAGTGGTGTTTTTCTTTAGTGACCTTTATATAGATTTCATTATTAAAGCAGCAGGTCAAGACAAGTCTTTAGAAGTGAGTTATAACTCATTCATTAGAAACACTGCTAAATGCAGAGATGAAACAGGTAGCTGATGAGTGAGTCATTGATTTAATAAGTCATTGAACCAATTTGTTTAAAAACACTGATTGATTTAGTCACGGCAATGCATGTTGTAATATGCTGAACAGTTATTTATGCTTTGATGCCAGTCAAGATAGATAATGTTCTTTCCCCCCCTTTCACTGATCTAGCAGTGTTTATCTGCATACCCTTTTATATTCTATGAATTCTATATTAAAAGCTGTCATTCAAATATGATTTATTTCATGGCATTGCTTTGTCCTTCTTGTACTGCATGCGGTATTCTTTTTTCATTAAGCCAATTATTTTTCCATGTTCCAGGCTTGCAATTTTCTCATGTTTTTTTGTACAGGAGCTATGTGTTCTTGGCTTTGCTGAGAAGTGCTGTATGATCTGTTTGCTGGAATACATGCTGCTCAGGTAGACCTCAGGTCTAGGACAAAGGGGCCTTGAGATGATGCCTGTGCACACATACCTGACAATCACCCGGCTCATCACTGAAGGGGAGGTCAAAGATCTGAAATATCTGAGTCAGCAGGTAAACAGGAAAAACGCCAGCTTTGCACTGCAAATGTTACGACCTACAGACAAGGCCGTTCCAAACTCTCAATGCAGGGATTAGAAGTGTAAAAGACCATTACTGTGGAGATGGCTACTCTCAAGAGTTCCCCTGCCATACATGTTTACAACATCTCAGTGTGAGGCTTTACCTAATATGAAGGTGAAATGCTGAAGATGGAATTTTGTGGAAAGTTTGTGGAAGAAATATGCTTTAGTTGTACAGATGTTAAGTGCAACATCATGGAAAAGGTTGAAGCAGAATCAGCCTTTCAATATCAAATTGTTTTTTTTTTTGTTTGTTTTTTTTTAGCAAATGAGTTGAATTAATGATTCAATTACTCCGTTATGAAGCTAGACACGTGTTTCTCTCTGAAATAATCTGTATTGTTTATTAAATTAGATCATGAATGCTTTTATTCACCTGGCATAGCGATGTGACCTGCAAAAAAAAAAAAAGTCACTGTAAAATCCCTAAACCTAAAGTCTAACCTGAACCATAACATCTTTTAAAACAGCATCACTTTTGTAGAACTCTGTCAGGGAGATTGCTAGCCTGTTCTATAGCTTGCAAACTGGGTACATTTAATGGATATCCAGCCGCTAGAAACAGAATGCAGAGGAAACAAATCCAGAGGAACAAAGGATCTATTTGTAATCATCTCCCTGCAGACGGTAAACAAAAAAATGATTACTGTAACATATTGAAGATTTTATTCTAAATATGCATCTGCAATGCAATAAAATTCAGTGTAAACAAAATAACCAACCAAACAAATTAATAAATGGCTAACTAGCTAACCAACTAAATAAATAAATATTCCCTACATATTTGTTGCTAATTTTGTTTTTGCTACAACATACTGCCTCTAGATATTTATGATTTTGTAAAACTTTTCAGACTGGCATCTCATTTAGGCAGACTGTAGGAATTTAAGGGAATTTGTAATAAGCAATTCTCCTACCACATACTGATTTTGCACTGTGGTTTACTTTCATGTGTGACCACGGCTCATGCACATCTAAAATATACACAGGAGAAAAACAACCATTGCACTAGACTGCTGTAATCATTTGGCGGCTTCAGTATCATGACTGCCCCAAGGCCTGTGAAGGAGAGAACACTGCACACTAATAAGTCAGCATGCTTAGTACCAGAAGTTGATCCCAAGAGTTTTGGGTCAGCCAAGACTCACTGGAGGACAAAAACACAATACATGCACAGTGTCCTGAAAAGTGGCTAACTATAATTCATAATTTCCTGCATGTGCATCTCACAGCTCTGCAGTCTTTTTAACCTCACAATTACTGGTGAAATACAAAGGATGTTAATAGAATTGTAAAAACTAACTAATTGTTTTGGAGTGAAGCATTTGTATTTACCCCATTCCTTGAGGTGAAGATCATTTTCCTACTAATCATTTGCAAGCAAATTAATGAGTTTTTATGCTTTTTATGTAGCACAAACTACTTTGCCACTTTCACTCAGTTTAATCTTAAGAACATTTTCTCAACCTTAAGCAAATTATCTCTCTTTAATTTCTAAAAAAAATAAAATTTCCCATTGTGACAGAAATATAATATGAACACTTATCATCTTTCAGCACCATAAGAACAGTTTTGTCCTAAACTGAAATGATTTCATTTGAAATGCTATAGTGCTTGTTTAACCTTGGAATACAGATCATAGACTGAACATGATAAACACATAACACGGTAGTACTGACCTACAAAGCTAAGGTCAGAAAATATAACAGCTTCAATGTTTTTGATTGTATTTTGATTTGATATTATTTTTAAACTCTATTTTATCTTATTCTGGGCAAAGTTGAGTTAAACCCATTTTTCAAAGGCAAGATTGTAGTCTAAAAAGTCTGTTCACTCCAAGAATGATAATTATAAAGAAAATGATATTAACTTCCACACCAACACACTATATGTATATGTTTATTATGCAGGTGCTGACATTTTGGGTACTGCCACTTTAAATGCTCAAACTTTTTAAAGTTGGGGTAGATTCTGATCGGATGTCAATGGTTTTTGCTGATAATTAGCTGGGGAAAAATGATCTGACAGTGATTCTAGCAATACCATTCCTCTCTGTCATGAACGTTACAGCTGTGGCATTGTTATAGTCATTGTCCTTGGTGTGAATATTTTCCATTATTTTTCAAAATGTATAGGTCAAAGTGCTTTTAAATATTTAATAAAATTTTAAATATGTATTGATTTAAATATACTAATATTATACAACATTTATACTGTAATATAATTATGGAAATCATTTATTTTTATTAAGCATCAAATGTGTTTTTGCATTTCACATAAACATAGGCATGTATGATATTCTTGATGTTCTCACTCCCCCAACCCCCCCCCCCAACCCCCCCCCCCCCCCCCAAAAAAAATCCTTATAGTTCAATTTGGCGGTGGTTTGATTAAATTTTGCTGGAGGCATTTTCTCGCCAACAGACAGAATCCTGGAGACATTTCACTCCAGAACTGGTAATGAAGACAGCATGAGGATTTGCAGATGTAGATTAAAAGGTTAAGATCCCATCTGTTGTCAATAAGATGAAGATAAGAGAGACAGAGGAGCATGTTCTGAAGCCACGGATGCTCTTCAAGAGCAAGCTGCTGTTGATTTCAAAGCATGCAACTGAAAAGGAAAAAAAAAACAAAAAAAAAAAAAACATCATCCTTTACCCTAGTTTGTCATAATTTACAAACTGGGATTTGGCTAAATATAAAGACAAGCTAATACTTTGAAACTTTAAAACTTTGAACTGTGTGGCTCTTCCATTTAAAACTTCTATTTACAAATTTGATCTCTGATTAGTCCATTAGCCTTATTACCAAGCCAAGTAGTTGATTTACAAACACATTGTCTTTAATCTCCTGCACAGCATGGGGTTCTGTTCCCCAACAGATCCCCAAAATAGCACATGTATTTCAACCTCAAACACAGAGAGTGCTCAGGGTGTGTTCATTTAAATGAGACCGGAGGGAGAAATTACTCGGAAGACAAAAAAGATTAATTCATGATTGGGGTTAATAGGTTCACGCTATACATACGCTAATTGAAAGGAAAAATGCCTTGTGATCATTACACTGAACAGAAGAGGGTTGGTTCCAGTTGGTCTGCTGGACAATGCTTGTTATGAATCCAACAGTTGTATGTCATAAATAAAAGTCTTACACTTGATTTCATGTCATCAAACCTTTTGTTTCAGTTGATTTCCCCAGACTGCAATTCTCTGAATTATTATTGATTATACACTGTGACTCTGTGGTGCTTGAGCATCCCAACCATCAACAGCAACATTGGCTCAACCAGTGATGTGGGTTTAGGCCAGGACTGTCTATTTGTCAGAGGAAGGCGCTATATGTATTTATTAGTACATTTTTTTCTGTAAGCCTACTATACGAGTGTGTTTTCTTTTTTAAATCAGTTGAATTGGTTCATAAATTGCACAAAATGAAACTGCTTTTTGAACTGATCCAATTGTCACTATAGATATACCTATATATCTTATTATATCTTCTGTAAAAGAGCAAGTATTTTAAAACTCACTTTAGGCTTGAATGTGGACATGCATATACTTTGGATATTACCTGTTAAATAATGTTAAAATAATGCAAATAAGTACCTGTTGAAGCCTTTTCTAATGATATAAAATTATGATGTTTGCATAGAGTTACTATTAAAATTCAGATTTTGGTTTCATACATAAGCCTAAAGAAAATTATAATAATATTGGAATGTTTTGTGTGTAGGGATGTAACAGTATGTTTTCTACTGGAAACGGAAAGTTTCTTATCACGATTATAGTGACCAAAATGATCACGGTTATCAGTATTATCATTATATTATTAAAATGTGCTGGACATGTTCAAAAAGCACAGACACATAAATCCCGTCACCAAGTTTTATATTTAAAAATCAACAAACAACAAATAAAATGACTTTTTGTTTGCATACTCACTAAAACAATAACATTACCAATGATGTTCGGATTTTAAATGACAGCTTGACTGAAAACAGTTTAATGGCATGTTCAAATATATAATGTAAATGTTCAAATAAAGCTTTGAAAAAGTTTCATATAAAGGTAAACCTCACATTTCAGCCTTTAAATAAAGAAAAGGGTTAAGTCAAAATGATAATTTAATAATAAATGGTTATATGAATTTTATCTCCTCCATAACTAATTCTACATAACTTATCTGAATTGTTTAAATGTGTAGAATCCACATGTTTTTCATCAACCGGTCAACGTTTACAGCAGGGCATGCAAATCCGGTCCGTTTTTGGCCAGACAGAAACTGCACACAAGCTGAATGTAAATATAAGTCTCTGTAAATCCACTTTCTGACAGCAGGTGGCGCTTTATATGGAAAAGCTAAACACAGATGTTTCCCGTAAACTCCGTGCCGTGGACAAAGCGGTATTGCGCTTAAAAACACTTCCTTTAGGTATTGCATGGAGCGAAGATGAAAACAAAATGCCATCGAATCTTTTCTGAAGACAGTAAGAACCTTCAGAGGTACATTCACATAATTAATTCATTCATATATTCATTTGTATAATTCCGTCAACACTCTTTTAAAACCTCCCAGCTTTTCCGCCGTGTTTTCACTCAAAACGAAACTAAGTTTATGGCGTTATTTTAATGACAAATGTCGAGAGCGCGTTATTGTAGCGCGAAAGCACATTAATATAATGCGCGAGAGCGAATCTCTCCGCTTGCACGCGGATTTCCTTTTGCTCTCGAACAAAAACAGAAGCCCGTGAGAGTGCACGCACTTAAAACGTCTCTCCTCTCACTCAAACTTACTCTGCTAAGTTACTCTGCTGCTGTGCGCACATGAGACTGTTAAACTGTGCTTTATGCTGGACAGTATGTATTTATCGTGAGATGCTCAAATCGCGGTTATCGATTACGGTTTTAATGATAATTAAAAAATGAAACGGCAATACTAATCGTGGTGAATTTTATCATGATTTATCGTCAAACCGGTAATTGTTACATCCCTATTTGTGTGTTTAATGTCTGTGTGTTTTTTATGAAACTTTTACTTTTTGTTTTGTTTTTTATTGACTAGTGATGGATGAAGTTACTTATATCACTACATTACTTACAATACGTATTTATTTATTTCACAAAAAGTAGATTTGTGTTTCAATCAGGTAAATGTAAACTGTACATCTACTTTTAAAAGTATTAATATTTTTACTGGAGTAATATTTCATTTAGGCTATCTACTTCAACTGGCATTTGGTCACCACTGCTGTCTGCAGGACTGTTCAGAAAACTTGTTTGAAATCAGTTATTATTTTTGCAATTCCGCCTTGTGCCACTAGTATCGATGAAATTACACACTTCACCTTTAATGCAGTGGTATGTTTATGGAAGAGAAAAAAAATGAAGCCTATCTCCTCTATGCAGAAGGCTCCAGAGAATTTGATTCCTTTTCATGTGTCAAAATGAAGGTGTTATTCTCCTCCTCAAGGTTTTTATCACCTCACATGCCCTGACAGCTTCAAGCCGCTTTCTCAAGAACATTCATAAACAGTATTATAGGACACATTGAGGAGAGAGAAAAAAAGGAAAGAAAATAGAAAGAAGGAAACATCAATTGTTTAAATATTCTGACTCATGTCTTTATTAAATCCATTTCTATTATCCATGCAAACACAATGTTATGTTAACATGCATTGAGGATTATTGTAAATAAATTTGTTGACAGTTTTGTGTGTGTGTGTGTGTGTGAGAGAGAGAGAGAGATGAATGATTTCCTTCCTTTCTGCCACCCCTCTTTTTTTTTTTTTTCAATTTACCCTGACAATGACTTTGTGCCCGTTTGTGCCGTTAAGTCCTGAACAAAACTAATCTGACATTTTTTGACACCTGTTTATGCTCCTGCATCCATCACCCATTCTTCGGGCTATAAATGCCGCTTTAAAGGTTTTTCATGACATTGTGTATATCGTCATTCATAACCAGAATCTCAATATAATGGTGAGATAAGTCCAAAGCAATTGGCCCACAGAACTTCCACAGAAGCTCAAAACATTAAAGAGGTTTCAGGGTTTTTTTTTTTCTGACATAAAGGTTTAATAACATTACTTTCACGGGCCAAGGAGAGAGGTTTGATGTGTGTCTCAGTATAGAAGTCTCTGTGAAACACACCGTAGCCTGCCTTCCCTCATCACCATTAAAGCCTGTCAGAAGCAGAGCTTAAGCAATAACATGGCAGACATACACAGAGTAATTCCTCACATCAGACACATGACCTGCACCCCAGAATGTAAGGAGATTAGTCAAGCACATGTATTTGCATTCGTGTGCTTATTAGGAATGTTTCTGTCTGCCTTATCTGCACGTAATGTTAGCTGACACTGAGCTGGATGGCAAAGATCGAACTGTGCTGGAATTACCGAGTTTCATAGGTGTGTTACATGAACATGCAGAACAATGGCAGATTGCTGGAGTATTAGAAACTTGTTTGAAAACAGACATTATTTTTTAATTTTACTAGTGGTGTAGAATTGACAAACTTCACCTAAAACAAGATGATAAAACAGATGAAGGCAAAATGGAAGCATAACAGAGATTTACAAGAAGTAGATTATATATATATATCAGAGACCAGGAAGCTTAAAAACACATGCGGTGGATTCGGCGTCAGCTGCTAGGAATGAAGCAAGCGCTTGCAGGGATGCCGGAAGTATAGCCCCGAGACGCAGCGTCTCGTTCCCTTCGGTGAACCATGGTTACATACATAACCTGGGACGTTCCCCTTCAAGAACTCGAGCTGCGTCGAGATGCAATGGGAACAAGATGCCCACGCCACCAGACTTTCAAATCCCTGCCTAGTGTGGAAGAGCACAACTAATGGCGCTTTTCCACTGCATGGTACAGCACGGTACGGTTCAGTACAGCTCACTTTTGGGGGGTTTTCCACTGGATACAGTACCTGGTACTTGGTACTTTTTTTTAGTACCACCTCAGCCGAGGTTCCAAGCAAACCATAACGTTTCCAAAACGTGACGTGTAAACTCTGCTGATCACTGATTGGCCGGAGAAAATCATCACTGCCTACGTCATTTGAACTTGCGGCACGAGACACAACTGACCCCCTAGATTTAAATCAGCACAGCAAGCAAAGGATCAAACACAACTGTTTTGAATGAGCACACCTTTCTTTTAACAACCAAAAAATGGCTGTTTAGTTGTCTGTTAAGGAAGTACAGACTGTCCTCTCATTGATAGCTGAGGAACAGATCCAGCGAGAGCGTGATGGAGCAATGCAGAATTAAAAAGTTTTTTCAGGAATCATGGCAGTAGAGGCAGCACAACTATATCGACACGTGAATAATCCCGCCCACTCTAAAGCGATACTAAACTGCAGTGGAAACACAAACTGAGCCAAAATGAGGCGTGTCGTTCTGAACCATGCCGTGCTGAATTGTACCACGCAGTGGAAAAGCGCCATAAACCGAGAGAAAGGATCCAGGAGTGGCTACAGTGGGCAGGGCCCGCGTCCCGAAGGCCAACTTCTGGAAGAATGAGTCTTGATCCCCAAGAAGTGGGGAGAGCAGAGGACTCGAGGCTATGGAAAAGCATCCCGGTCCACCACATAGCATAAGCTCTCTGGCCAGAGGCATCAGCCTCAGCGCACCGGAGAGGAAAAGTGTAACTAGGGGGTGTCTACCCACTGATTGACCAACGAGAGGGGTGTGGTAGGCTGGTAAAGCCACCACGTAGACCTTCAGGGTGGAGTGGGTTACCCCTGCGGAGAAACGGTCCTGCAAGAACTCCAGAACTGTACCAAATGGGCAGTTGACTGCGTCGAGATGGCGGTCTCCGCACCATGAAGTGAAAAACTCGAGTCCCACCGTAGAGCTCCGGAAGGATGCTCTGTTCCAAAATCAAATCACTGTCAGTGCTTCTGAAATTAGTGAGGGTGCTTGCCTTCATGCACATTTATTCTGACATATCATATTTTGTCCAGTCCATAGTTATGATTATCACAATGTCATTACGAATTCGAGAGAATATGCGGATGTCACTTCTGAAAGTTTGTTGTAAGTACGCCCTGTCCTGGCCCAATTGCCTCCACTGGCCCCTGTCTATCATGGCCTCCTAATAATCCCTATCCACTGAATTGGCTCTATCTCTCTCTCCTCTCCACCTGTAGCTGGTGTGTGGTGAGTGCACTGGCGCCGTTGTCCTGTGGCTGCCGTCGCATCATCCAAGTGGATGCTGCACACTGGTGGTGGTTGAGGAGAGACCCCCTATATGATTGTAAAGCGCTTTGGGTGTATAGCAATACACAATAAAGCGCTATATAAATGCTTCATTCATTCATTCATTCATTCATTCATACGCCACATTGGTCCTCTTAGCGAAATTTTTATTCAAATTCTGAATGGAGAATAGGCTATATACAGCAAAGAAAGCGCACAAAGTGTGCTTCCTTAATAAGCTGTCACTCATTTCAGTTTATCGCGATCTCTAATTCCTATCTAATAATGCCTTTCTAATAATGCCTTTTGCGTTATAGAAATCAACATATATGTCTCTGATTTGCTACAATGTACAACGCTGCAAAAACACAAATACACATTTGATTCTGACCTGAAGTGGCTGCCAGTTACTTTTGCTTTGTTGTTTATGTTATTTAGTTGCTTCTTTCCTGAGTCTTTAACTTGGTTATGTACATTTTCCTTAAATCATCCTGGCGACCCATTTTTTAAGTCTCGCGACCCACCCGAGCGTCACGACCCAGAGTTTGAAAACCATTGCTCTGGAGACCCCTGAAGGGGTGGTGAGCCTCTAAGCTTCGCTACGTTTCCGGGCGGAAGAAATTGAGAGAAGCGCTCGCTGGAGATCGCTGCGCCCTGGAACGCTGGCAGGGTTGGCAGACCGATCTCCTGAGGGCACTGTGGAGAGATGGGCACTGTGTGATGTGGTGTTCACCGCTCTTCCCCAGAGGGGCCGGCCCTCAGAAGTCCTGGGCCATAGGCAGCAGGACATATTAGCTTAAGACTATCCAGCGAGAATGACGGCCCGCAGATCCGCCTTCTGCTAGAAGCCTTTGGCCCGGGAGCGCCACTCTGGCTCCAAAATGCTGGCGAGTACGAGAAGTGACGCTCCCTGAAAGAGGAGCTAAAACACGGTTAAGGCTGCTAATGACCATAATGCAGGTGTTGCCTCAGCTCTCACTCAAAGGGGGAAGAACCGCAAAGCGAGAGAGAACGCTAGATCTGGGAAATGCAGGTGAAGATAGGGTGAGCCCGTCTCCAAACTGTCTGCCAGATCCAAGTGCGATACCCACGATCTCAATCGCTGCCATGCCTCAGCAGCAGCGGGACTGGAACCGCGAGATCATACGGCGGGGAGAAGCACAGTCAGCCCCTTTCTTTCCTCGAGCTGACAGCGTGAACTCCGCTCCGCAAGAACGTTGCTCATAATGATATTAGAGATATTAGCTGACTCTGCGTGTTCTGCTCTCAAACAGACAACACACAAATTGTGTGTATCACCACCCGTAATATAGTGCGGGCAAAGAAGAACACACAGCCTGAGATGCTGCCCACCCTCACCCTATGTTGTATTCACTCATAAAATATAAAAAGGACTGTTAATGGACAGACAACATCAAATAAGACTTGACACACACACAGCGCATGCTGAATGACAGAAAGCTGACACTGGTTCCACCGCATGTGCTTTTAAGTTTCCTGGTCTCTGGTCTCTCGCCCATTCTTTGGACAGATTACACATGTGGTTCAGAGTGTGGTCATGCTGAGAGCGTTCCCATAGCGTCTCGACGTAACGTCTCGAATTCCTGAAGGGGAACCTGTGTGTGTGTGTGTGTGTGTGTGTGTGTGTGTGTGTGTTTTAACATTATAAATGTATTTTTCAACAATGTAATGTGTTCTTGATGAACTAAAAAAATATTTAACCTTTTGAGTGGTACAGTCCCACATATGGGATTTTTATTTCCGCGGCCCTGGGAGTACATTCCCACATATGGGATTTTTATTTCCGTGCCCCTGGGAGTATGGTCCCACATATGGGATTTAGAATGTTCGGTGATGACACATAATTGCCAAATTCAAACGGTGGTTTCACGCGTTGACTGGTGCTGAGAGAGACATGCGCTGCCATTGTCATATTATCACAACTATGCAGTGTTCTTAACTGCATAATGCATATTTTAGGTTTCATACATTTAAATACACATAAGTACTAGTTAAACAATACACTTAGAGCTTGTAAAATACACACGTCTATGGAATCAACAATAACAATCCATTCAAATTTAATTTGATGATGTGTTCTATTCTTATCAGATACACATAGTGTAAATAAATATAACGTTCACTCTGTTCTTCACCCAGTTCACCGCCCACTTACATACATGTATTTTGGGAGAAATTGATGAATTCACATGCTGTAAATCCGACTGACAGGACTCTCTGAACTGCGGCGCGAACAAACATGGCAGCGCCCATCTCACGTTAAAAATAAATTATAAAGGTGTTTAAACAACAGAACATGCTCATTTACACATATTTGTGAATCGGAATATCAGATTGTCCATGACATGGTGAGCGAGTTTGTGAATATATTAAATAAAAAAGGAAAAACGAGCAATCCATCTGTTATACAGTGTTATTGTTGCCGCGGTGTGTCATGTGACAATCATGACGCATCGCCATAGAAACAGTAAGGGCAAACGTTCTAAAATAATGGTCCCCTTAAAAAAACACTCTGGGGGAACTGTTAGAATATTTTAAACTCACCACTGAAAGGGTTAAAAAGAGTTACTTTTGAATGGTAGCACATAAATATATAAGCATTCAAACAAAAAGTGGAAATCACAGCTGTGGTATTTCAGATCAGTATTACGTATTGTATTTCAGATCAGTATTAAATATTGCACTATATATTATTTCACTATGAATTTGAGTGTTGTTGTGCATCCTTGTATTCAGTGTTCAAGATGACGTATAAAGGGCCATTAGGACTTACAGTCATAGTGATAGATGATGTCACTATTCAAACGTATACTGCATCAAAGGAAGTTCCCCAGATACATGCGCAGGGTTGGTAGGCTACTGCTGGTTTTTGAAGAGAGGATTATGTTATTCTAGACTAATATTCAGTGACTAATGCTTCATGCTGCTTTAAAGCTGAACCTGCACACAGTCAAACTGTTTCACAGACTTACCCCATAAGATATTCGGAAGCAAGCATGACCTTGAGAAATGAATAAAAAAGGAACATTATTGCAGAATTCCGAAATGAATGAACTGACCTCACAATAATTATATGCAACAGTATAGGAAGACAATCTGAGCCTATTTTTCCAGGACTAGTCCCTGTTTTTTTTTTTTTTTCTTTTTCTTTTTTTTTTCTTTTACTGTCTGATGCCAGCAATGTCACTGTTTTCTTGTATGTATGTATGCATACATACTTGTAGGAATGTATAAAGAAAATAACCTATTTATTGCCATTAATGTGAAATTACTGAACCTACACATAGGAGCCTGATAAAAACGCAAATTTTAGAGGAAAATTTCAAACGGCACTTAGAGGCTTTTGCATCTGAACTCTTATATACATACGTGCATGCAGTGTGTGTGTGTGTGTGTGTGTGTGTGTGTGGGGGGGGGGTATTTGAACCCCTGCTGATTTTTGCACATTTGCTCACTGACAAAGAAATGATCAGTCTATTGTTTTAATGGTAGGTTTATTTGAACAGTGAGAGACAGAATAACAACAAAAAAATTCTGAAAAACGCATCTCAAAAAAGTTATACATTGATTTGCATTTTAATGAGTGAAATAAGTATTTGATCCACTATCAATCAGCAAGATTTCTGGCTCCCAGGTGTCTTTTATACAGATAAGGAGCTGAGATTAGGAGCACTCTCTTAAAGGGAGTGCTCCTCAGCTTGTTACCTGTATAAAAGACACTTGGTCCACAGAAGCAATCAATCAATCAATCAATCAATCAATCAATAGCTGTTGTGAGAACAGCATTGACAGCAGCAATGGTTGTTCCCTCCACCATGTTTAAAGTTTATGACCCGTCTTAAAGGGAGTGCTCCTAATCTCAGCTTGTCTGTATAAAAGACACCTGTCCACAGAATCAATCAATCAATCAGATTCCAAACTCTCCACCATGGCCAAGACCAAAGAGCTGTCCAAGGATGTCAGGGACAAGATTGTAGACCTACACGAGGCTGGAATGGGCTACAAGACCATCGCCAAACAGCTTGGTGAGAAGGTGACAACAGTTGGTGCGATTATTCGCAAATGGAAGAAACACAAAATAACTGTCAATCTCCCTCGGACTGGGGTTCCATGCAAGATCTCACCTCGTGGAGTTTCAATGATCATGAGAACGGTGAGGAATCAGCCAAGAACTACACGGGAGGATCTTGTCAATGATCTCAAGGCAACTGGGACCATAGTCATCAAGAAAACAATTGGTAACACACTACGCCGTGAAGGACTGAAATCCTGCAGCATCCGCAATGTGCCCCTGCTCAAGAAAGCGAATGTACAGGCCCGTCTGAACTTTGCCAATGAACATCTGAATGATTCAGAGAAGAACTGGGTGAAAGTGTTGTGGTCAGATCAGACCAAAATCGAACTCTTTGGCATCAACTCAACTCGTCGTGTTTGGAGGAGGAGGAATACTGCCTATGACCCCAAGAACACCATCCCCTCTGTCAAACACGGAGGTGGAAACATTATGCTTTGGGGCTCCCACACCGCCAGGTGACCTACTAAGGGAACTAGTCTCTCAAGACTGGCCTCTGGTGTACTTAGAGCGGCTAGCTCGGTGCCCTAAAGCGGAGTACCGGCAGGAGACGGCTGATCTAGCTGCTCTAGAGACCCCCGAAGGGGTGGCGAGCCTCTCAATTCTGCTACGTTTACGGGCGAAAGAGACTGAGAGAAGCGCTCGCTGGATCGCCGCAACCCTGGGACACTGGCAGGGTTGGCAGACCGATCTCCTGAGGGTACTGAGGAGAGATGGGCACTGTGTGATGCGGTGTTCACCGCTCTTCCCCAGAGGGGGCTGGCCCTCAAACGCCCTGGGCCATAGGCATCAGGACGTTCTAGCCGAAGACCATCCAGCAAGATTGACAGTCCACAGATCCGCCTTCTGCTAGAAGCCTTCGGCCCGGGAGCGCCACTCTGACTCCAAAATTCTGGGGAGTACGAGAAGTTCCTTGAATGAGGAGCTGGAACAAGATTGGGGCTGCTCCTGCCCAGCAGCCCCTGCTGACCACCTCAACCTCCTCGGAGGAAGAGAGGTAAACATTGTGCTCACACTCGAGAAATTATCCCAAGAGGCTCCTGTATACCATATATATATATATATATATATATATATATATATACAGTATATCTAACTTCTCATAGTCAGATGAAATATATCATTAAATTCCTCAAAATTAAATTCAGGCAAACAACCAGACAAGTAAACACAGCCTGATGTGAAAAGATTCAATATAATGAACTGAGAATGACTGTAATGCACTCGAATAAAGAAAAACAAAAAACAATATTAATCTCCTTGGAGAAAGATAGCTGCAGCAGATCCAGATCCATGTGCGATGTAGTATGGGCAGGGAGGAACACACACAATCTGTTACGTGAACTGCTTTTGCCCTTATGTTTTGTCTTTGCCTCGGCTTTAGACATAATGGAGCTTTATATGTTGCTGGACTTGTAACTTCACAACTAACAGTAAATAAGACTCACAGAACATAGATCGTGACTGACACACACACACACACACACACACACACACACACACACACACACACACACACACACACACACACACACACACACACACACACACACACACACAGAGCTTTTCTGAATGACAAAAGCTAACGCCGGTTGCACCTCACATGCTTTTATGCTTCCTGGTCGTTACGTTACCTGCCTGTGACGTCTCACCCATCATTTGGACTGATTACACATATGATTCAGAGCATGGTATCGCTGAAGGCATTCCCAAGATTCCATAGATTGTGTGTATATATATATATATATTTTTTTTTTTCTTCCACTGTACAACTTTTTAACTTTTAAATGTATATAAGGTAATATGTTTTTGAGAAAGACATACACTTACATTTCTGAGAAAAGGTTTTTTTCTTTTTTTTTTTTTTTTCTTTTTTTTAAATCCCATGGTGGAAACATGCTCAACTCAGCAAAATATTTAATTTTATTTGATGTCCAACATGATGTCCAAACTAATCCATCTTGGATGTTCATAAATAAACATTCCACAGGAAGAATTATATTGTGGAAAAAAAAAAAAAAAAAAAAAGTTTACAGTGAACCAAATAACAAAACGTATAAAAGTTTTTATCTCTTGAACTCAGAAGGCATTTGATCCCTTTTGAGAGTCTCTTTTGAGATACGTCATATTTATTTCCTACTATTGTAGGTGTTCTAAAGTAGATGTAAGGAATGTAATTTCATACTGTTGGTACTAGCAACAGAATAAGAGCTTTGTGACTTTAATGAGCTTGACAGTTACGCATTAACCTCCAGTGTGCACAGTGTTTATAATGGGGTCAAAAACACAATAATGTGTTGCCTAATATCAGTGGAGTATGTGAGGTTTTCTTAAGCTAATTGTAGGGAATGAGGCAGAATCTGCTCAGAGATGTGGTGACAGAACGGCAGAGGGAGGAAAGGGTTTTGCGTGAGGTGGCCGTGCCATAGAATGACACTCTGGCAGACGCCTGTGCTAATAGGTTTCGTGTGGCTGCCCCTCCACCAGCTCTGAGGGGGATGTATCACACATGAACTCCTTTAGCTGCTCACGCTGTCTCTCTCCCTTGCCACTCTACTCCATCACAGTCCCCTGTGCAATTCTCTGTGGGTTTGTGTGTGTGGGTTTGTGCTTGCATAAGTGTGTGTGAATCTGAGTAAAAAGCTTTTGCGAAGGTGGGGTGGCAGTGCACCTCAGGTACAAGCTGGAATCTTGATCATGCAATTATATGTTTTACTGACATATTTATGTGTCCGTCTGCATTGGTGCACTTGTGTAGCTAGTAGTATAATATATACCTTAGTCAGTAGATGCCATATTTAATTTGGCACAGATGAAAACAAGGCTGTGAGGGATGCACAAGGCACATATCATTTGCTCAGATGATGAAACATTGAAAACAAAACTGCAAAACATGTTAATGACAATTAGACATGATTTAGGATCCTAATATGAATATACACTGTCAGAAGAAGAAGAAGAAGAAAAAAAGTACAAATGTTGTCACTGGGGCGGTACCTCAATGAGTTTTTTTATTATTATCTTTTTATAATAATAATAATAATAATAATAATAATTAATTTTCCTTCATATGTTTTCCTCATAGATGAACTTCCAAAATTTGGACTTATTTTGGTATTTTTGTCATTGGCTTTGCCAACTACTGTATATATTACATATTATAAAGTCCATGACTGTTAATTACATATCTTTTTTTTTTTCATTTCATGTATTTGATATTTAATTTATAATTTATAAATTAATTAATTAATTACATTAATTAAATGCATTCATTCACTTAAAAAACACATACCTTAATAAATGTTTCTCATGATGCAAAAGGACATGATGAGTAGGTATGTCCAAACTTTTGAACAGAAAGATGAAAACATTTTGTGTGAGATCTGCTAGTGTTGTCAGCAAAGATCATAGCAAAATAATCTGCAAAATTACCAGCAAATGAAAATATCTCACATATGTGTCTTACAGTTATAATATCCACCTTTTTCTTCAACGCGGAAGTAAGCCTATGGGTGAGAATTCTGGTTCATTAGCCACTATAGGTAAATAACGAGGAGAATAACAACGCCCAGTAAACGTTAAAACTGTTTGCACTACAAACCAGTGTGTTCATAATTAACATAATACATTAAAATAATATAAAAAGACACACTGATTGTCAATATCAAGCAGCAAAACAAACTGTTTTGTACAGCTAAAAATAGCTGGACGCGAATGAGACCGGAAACTAGACCCATAGAATATACAAATGGCCGCACCCATTTTTACGGCAAGAAAAAGGTGGATACTGAACGAATGAATGAATGAATGAATGAGTGAATGAATTTAGTAAGTCAGTTAGTATATGGATGAATTCAGATAAATTGGGATACTTGCCGTTAAGACCACTGCCCTGCTGAAAAAATCAATAGAACCCTGCCCAAAACACAATAGAAAATGTAATGAATTTAATGGTTATAATGGGAATTGTTTTGGCTTTAATGGAAACTATAATGGTGTCTACTGGTATGTGATGGATTCTATTGGGATGTAAAATCCTATTGGAAAAATGAATTTTGTAATGGTTTTACCGGAAAAAGCTAATGGTTCATAATGGTATTTTAATGGAAACCATTGGAATTTCTGTGATGGTTTCTATTGGGCTTCCATTGTTTGTTTGTTTTTTTAGCATAGTGGATAATCTCCCAATTAACCTGAATTCACCCTACGTGACAAGTAAAAAAAAAAATAAATAAATAATAATAAAAAAAAAAAAAAAAAACATTACTAAAACATTTAAAGATTTGTTTAAATTATTAAATTATTTAATGACACAGAACTCTCTTTATTTGTCCATGTAGGTGTTCGAGGGTCAAGTACTCTAAGATTGAGATAGTAAATTTTCAAATGTGTCAAACTGAATATGGCACCAATCTCATCTAAATTCTTATAACGCAAATATGCCACAAGCAAGTCTCTGGAATGTTCTTATACATAGTCTTCAAACAGACATTTGACGCAAATATACATCGGAATGAAAAATGGCTGTTGTAATTGATTTAATGGAGCACATGCATGTTTCATTAAAGGTCAGAAAGGGAGGAATAATATGCTGTAGGTGCAGTATCATGTGTCTGATTGCTTTGGAGTGCAGAAGGATGAGGAAAAGATGGGGATGGGGTTGAAAGGAGGGAGCGAGTGAGTGCTGCTAGAAACATGAATGGATTTGACCTCATAAAACCCTTGGAGCAGTCTCAGGTTTCTCATTAAGAGTGAGTGAAGGGAATCATCAGCTCAATGGGACAGCAAAATCATCTTATTATTGAATGATCTATGCCAGTACACAGTTTAAGCATCTATATTAGAAGTAAATTTGGTGATTTATATGTCATGATTACACAATGAGCTTATAATTGACCTTGGAGGAAACAAATTATTGTTGAAGCAGTGGAGTATCGAAATCACTGAGAAGCCAATGATGGGTATTCACAAGGTTAGCATAAAACCAGAGCAGGAATCTCTTGTCATTAATTATTTGCACTCAGGTTTACTGTGCCACTCTAAACACACAGAGCTGCTTGGTGACTCTGGCACATTGTGTTGTGATGGCTGGGGGGGGTGATACTGCCCAACAACAGACTCATTATTCCCAATTATGCCTCCCCTAACATCCATCATAAAGTCCTGTTGTAAAGCATGTGGAAGGCCCATTAAAGGGTGCTATTAAAGTAGTCCACATGGGGTTGATGGAGATGGAGTGTGGGCTGGGTAGTGGGTCTAAGGAACGCTAGCTAACGGTACCCTCTGGGCTCCTCTGGAAAGTTTTACTGCTCCTGTGTGGAGGATTGAGGTAGTAAGGCTGACTTGAAGATCCACGGCACACCAGAGGCACAGTGGGCTGGATTTATGACTCGATCAAGTTTAGTTTCATAATTAGGAACTCGGTCCTGGGAGTACCGAGATACTGTGCACATTCTAATATGTTCTGAATTATTCAGTTAGTCATCAGTTATTTTAGCTTTAAGGTGATGCTGTTCCATACCTTTGTGAAGAGGGCATGAAGGTTGTCTTCTGGGGTAAGAAATGTCAGTTTTATATAAGGTGTGGTGGATGCAGAATAATGCATATTGTGTCGGTTACCATATCGATGTTTGCATATTTGTATATGTAAATTAATGTTTATACGTTTACCATCTGAATAGATGTTTTAATATAAAAAAGTGTCTTATTCTTATAAGCCCACTATACAATATAATTTATTTGATACTGTAAAAACAGTAATATTGTAAAATACTATTACACTATTACAATTTTTAAATAGCTTGAATATATTAAATAATGTAATTTATTTCTGTACTGACAAAACTTAAGCCTTCAGTTTCACATGATTTTTCAGTCTCATATGATTTTTCAGAAATCAATTTAATATTCTGATTTGGTGCTCAATACAACAACAACAACAACAACAACAACAACAACAATAATAATAATAATAATAATAATAACAATTATTATTATTATTATTATTATTATTATTATTATTATTATTATTATTATAGTATGTTGCCATATATCTTATCATCAGACAATTGTGCTGCTTAATATTTTTGTGGAAACTGTGATAGTGTAACTGTATTTTACTTACAAACTTTTGAACAGTAGTGTATGACAATATATATTTTATATATTTAAATCATTGACATATTCTTTATTTCTTTTTTATCTTACGCCTCTTCCTCTTCCTCTTCTTATAAAAAATATTAAACAAAATACTGTATAATATACACACACAATTGTAATACACCAACAATATATTTTAGATTTGCGCCATTGGCAAAATATAGCTGCAGTAACAGTATTTCCAGGCATATGCAGTTACTCCAGCCTCTCTGTCTTTGTGTTTGTTATTTTGGCTCTGTATTTTGCTTCCAAAACCGCTTAGTCGGCTACCTGCTGTCCTCTTGCTGGGAATGTTTTGCTGTAACAGCCAAAGGTAGCACTCACCTGGCCTTATCTTCCTGTGCACTGTCGCTTATGGTCTGATTAGACGTGAGACCTGTGATCTCACGCTAAGGTGCCCTTAATGCAAAATGCTCTTTGAACAGGCAGGGAAGAAATCAGATTACTCCCCTAAAACTGGGGGGCATTGAAGTCGCTGGTGACAGACAGTCCAGCAGTGCATCCCCTATGAAGGTCAGTCTCAGCTGACCCATGCATCACTATATTCATTTTACTGTTGCTGTCCAGCACAAACCCAATTACTAGTGTCTGCTTTGACAGCTAGTTCCTGATACGCACAACATGGTCACATTCATTTAAATCATTTTAGGCAACACAGAATCATGATTAACAAAACTGGGAGAGAAAATAGTTAAAGTAAAA
Organism: Acrossocheilus fasciatus; assembly: GCA_036784905.1. Lineage (NCBI taxonomy): Eukaryota > Metazoa > Chordata > Actinopteri > Cypriniformes > Cyprinidae > Acrossocheilus > Acrossocheilus fasciatus. Next base: position 25,328,538 of record CM071944.1, read on the forward strand.
AGGTCATTAAAAAATGCACAGTGCCCCCCAAAAATGTTTGGAAACTCCTGCCATGCTTAATTTAGGAATGGTTTTGCATTATAAAAAATATATCAAACCAAGTGGCATTTATTAAACCTAACAAATAGGTTAGATTATAAAAATAAAATATAAAACAATAGCTATACTGCATTCAAAATCAGGACAGCATGTATTTGGACACCTTCTTTGGTTACACTTTATTTTGATAGTCTACTTTAGACATTCTACTAACTATACGTAACTTTGCAACACGTCAACTAATTCTCATTCATTTGAAACTATATCTACTAACTCTCAGAGTAGACTGTTAGGGTAAGTTTAGGGTTAGTAGAGTAAGTTGACATATACTTGCAAAGTTTCTCATAGTCAGTATGTTGTATGTGTTGGACCCATCGAAGTAAAGTGTTAGAAGATATTAAGCAGACAGTCTATTAATACTATAATGACTGCTAGTTGATATGTAGTTGCAAGGTTATTTACTGCTAGTAGAATGTCTGAAGTGAACTATCAAAATAAACCCCTACTTTTTGTTTAAATTTGTGGAACAAATATCATCTATAACATCTGTGTAAACTTGAGACTGACTTCATACAGTACATCCACTATAAATCACATTGACAGTAATAAAATAGATTGAAAGTAATAGAAGTTACTTTTAGAAATTAGTCTATAATTATTTTCAGATTAATCATTAGAATCATTATTATTATCATCATTGTTTTCTCTTTTTTAACCTAATTTAATGACATTCAAGCATTTAAGTGTTACTTTGACATACAAACATTTTGGGGGACTCTGCATTTCAAAAAATAACAATGACTCCAAGCCTGCTGTCATTAATAAAGAGATATGGGCTATATTCATCACATTCCGATTTTTTCCTCACTCTCTCTTCTTTAATATTGATGGGTGCAGAACTGCATTGGGTTTGTGCCTGCCAGATATTTGGAGAGAAAAAAAAAAACAAAAAACAATGTGTTCCTTTATGAGGAGGCACACAAAGCAGCATCCCAGGCACTTGAGGGAACAAACAAGGCTTGAGGGAGTGAACCATCTGAAGGTAAATATTATCAGTGAATACTGTATGCTGGTGAATGGGTTCTGGAAGAGTTTGAATTCAAAGCTATGCAAAGACTATATGCCATATGAGAGGGTTTTGAAAGTCTTATTAATATGTATGAGTTTATGTGGAAAGGTAAGTTAGAATATGATTGGAGTGACATTGCTTTTTCTAGTATAGACATTATTGTAAACTGTCAAAATCAATCTTCCCTTAACATTTTGAACAAATTACATAATTAATAGAAGATGGAAGCTACTGATGTTGGACAAAAGAAATACATTACCTTTGTGTGAGAATGTGGCCATACACATTTTGATATGTATCTCAACCAGATACATTCTGAGATTATCTGTTATTAGAACAGCAGCTATCTTTAACTTCTATTGTGTTCTTCATCAAACTTATGAGAAGTTACCAAGCACATTTAAAGTTTTTTTTTTTTTTTTTTTAGCCTTATAGGCTCATTCTCCATCCTTATGTGCCCTCTACAGACAGACAGAGGAACTAACAGCACTGCTGTGGCTGCATTCTTTCTGTTCCCAGATGAAATAAGACAAGGACATGTACATTTAATGCAGGCTCATAAAACATTTTGGAAAAGGAGGGGTTGACCTAGAAACATGGGTTTGTCGACAGTGGAAAAAGAGCCCTAAAGCGCTTTACTGGGGCTGTGCAGAAATCCTAAATCTAAACAGTGGAGGGCAGTGAGCTCTGAGGCTTTTATACACCAAGCAAAGAACGGGTGAATTTCTTTCTTCTTGCACCCTCTCTGTCTCTCTCTCTCTCTCTCTCTCTCTCTCTATTTTCTTCCCTCTCAACCGTGACAGAAAGTTTCTGACTGGGTTTTTTGTGAACTTTTGGTGAAGCTCTGTCTTCCCACTCTATCCTTCCTCACACTTGCCCTCTTTTGACAAACAAATATAATATTATATATAACAATATGTAATGTTACATATATATAAATCAACAGTAAAACAGTAATTGACTCAATCAGACCACATCATTTCACAGTGCGATTGAGAGTGCTGCATGACATTAGTTTCAGGCGAGAGAGGACGCTCAAAGAGCCTTTTTAGATTTATAATTCTCCACAGGACAGACCTCAGATTTATATAGAAAAGCTTAATTGAAGGGAAATGAGTACGCAGGACATCATGCTGCCTCAATTGCCACACCAGAGTGTTGGCTGAGGATAAAATCCACTACATTTCATTTTACTGTGTCGATCACAACAAATTATATTATAATATAGTACATAATATATTATTGTCATTATTATTACATATAGGCTAAACATAACATTTCAGTATGTAAAACATAACATTGTAGTTATTAGTTCCAGAAGCTTTAAATACCTTTAGTTTGAAAGTGGATCAATACTCTATTGCTTTGTCCTGTTGCGTGACACGTTGTCACGATTGCATTTTGAGCTCACAATTTCCATACACAGCGAGAATTTCGTTGGGCATTGAGGTTAAATGTGGAAGTGATTGTGTGTAGAGTACATTACAAAAAAAAAAAAAAGTGACGAAAGAAAGAAAGAAAACAGCACAGAAGGCAAAGGAAGGCAGGTCTCGAGACATGCTAAGCCACTGAGATGTGATCAGAATGAATGAATGAGTAAATAAAAACCCACATACATACACTCTAAAAAAATGGGTCTATATAGCACTAAAAGTGGTTCTTGGCTTGTAATCATAGGGGAACCACTTTTCTTTTAAACCGGCTGTGTCGATGCTGACACATCAGACCAAGCTGTATTCATGTTACCATAACTCTTCTACGGTTTGCACTATCAAAATAATTCAAATTGCTTTTCAGCAATATATGGCTTATTACGGTAATTTATTGCACTCCTTCAACAAATGACAAAAATTATTTTTGATGCAGGCTGAGACTTTTTCACATGTGGTGTGTGCATTGCTATAATGAGTCCGTGTGCATGTAAATGTATGGGTGTATTCATGTGCATGCATGTGTAAATGTGTGCGTGTATGAACAAAAAAGCCTCCTCAATGAAAACTGTGCAACCCAGTGTCCCTAAATGTCTATATGTATTATAGTTGAATTTTGAAGTAAGAAGTGTTGGATTATTTTGATCGTGAGTTTTCTCTCTTTTTTTCTAAATAAAAAACAGAAAAATTATTCCAGTTTATTTTTATTTTTATTTTTGTCTATTTAAATTATGTTTACAAACTCACCACACAAGATTAATGGTCAGAAACTATACTTTTTTGAAAGCCATTTTTTTTTTCTGAAAAAAAAAAAAAAATGACATCTTGCACTTGAAAATAGCACATTCTGTTAGAATTTTACAGTCAAATAAACAAAATATGTGAAAAATTTTTACCCTTAGGTTTTAAAGGGTGCTATACAGCACCTTTGTCAAATGGTGCTATGTAGAACCATAAGAGGTGCCATATTGCATTGTATTTCTTCAACAAAAATGGTGCTAAACAGCACCAACAGTGGTTCTTTGGCTCGTAAAGAACCTTTAAAGGGGCTTAACAGGTTCTTTGTACAGCAGTGATGCTATATAGCACATTAATCACCCTAAAGAACCATACAGGAGTTTAAAGGTTCTGTATATGGTAGCAGTGCTATATAGCCCCTCAGTCATGCCAAAGAACCGTTGAAGAACCACTGAAACACCAAGATTTGGTGCTATCCAGCACCAAAAGTGGTTCCACTATGATTACTAGCAAAATAACCACTTTTAGTGCTATATAGCACCATTTTTTTTTTGAGTGTACATACGTACATACATTCATACAAATAAAGAATTAGCCAAGCAGATAAAATAATTCTCCTGGTTATAGCAAAGTTGTTGACAAATGATCTGTATGCTTGCGATGTTTGCCCCGTTCTGTCTTCTTCTGATTGGTCTGCTGTTTTGACATTGATAAGCTGTGCTACAGTTGCAACAAGCATGTTCGAGGCACTTAAAAAGCAACAAGGTCAAAAATGTCTGTCTAGTGCATGTTTACATAGAAGAACATTTAGAAAACACAGCAGTGGAGTGCAAAGACATGTTGTGTCATCCTGACTTGGCTTTTTAAAAAATCACGTTCATAAAATTATCCCAGATAATATACATCTAGTCTATGTACACATGCAGATGGATACTTTATAATAAATACTAATAATTACCAAACTCGACTGAATACATAGTTTTGTATTATTACAGTGCTATTGGTTACCCAACATGCTTTGTGATAAATAGACAAGTAAACTTTATTTAGTTATTTATTTACCTCTGTTTTTATTTGTTACTACTGCCCATAAAAGGTTTGGTTTCTGACGTTTGCAGTGTATGACTTTGAGTTCGAAAGGAGGACTCAAGTTGTTCAATCTTTTTTTTTTTTTTTTTTGTCAGCCACAATAATGTAATGTCTTTAAATTATTTTTGTTTGGAGTCTTTGCTCATTAAATATCTATATGTTATCCACTTAACAACATATCATGACAATTCAACATACTTCACTAGCCTACATTCAGTAAAAATCAATGAGATATTTTAATATAAATTTCCTGCTGGTTTCAGCTATACATAAATCATGAGACATGAAACAGCATATGCACATCCACTGCCACCCTTCACTTGGTTACTCTTAGCTTCAAAAGACTCACAGGATGCAGCACAACAGATGAATGAGAATACTGCAAGCAGATGACCGCCATCTGGGAAAAAGTCTGACCACTTGGCACAGACCTGTGGTGCATCCAATGAGATATAATGGAAAAGATGGTTTCAAAGACACGGGACACGGAACAACAATTAATGCATTACATGTGATTGAAGAAGGCAGATTATCCCAGTGCATGCCTTTGAGGACGTAAATCTAAACTTTAGCTTATACAAAGGTTCTTAAATGTACGACTTTAGACATTCTACTAAATATAAGTATCTTTGTAACTACATGTCAACTACATGTCTACTAACTCTCAGAGTAGACTGTTAGGGTAGGTTTAGGGTTAGTAGAATAAGTTGACATACACTTGCAAAGATTCTCATTGTCAGTATGTTGTATGTCGTGGACCCATCAAAATAAAGTGTTAGAAGATATTAAACAGACAGTCTACTAATACTCTAATGACTGCTAGTTGACATGTATTTGCAAAGTTACTTACTGTTAAGTGTTACCCATTTATTTCATACTTAGTATAGTCTGATACTTAGTATGAAATTATTTAGCCACTATGGGGTCTAGGGCATTTAGTTGTGCTGCTCCTAATCTCTGACTATGAACTCATGTCTTAAAACTTATTTGTTTAGATTAGCTTTCTCTGATCAATTTGAAATGATCTAATGTCAGTAGTTGTTGTTTGTTGTATTATTGTCTTGATTATCACTCAACTGTACGGTGTCCTTGAGTGCTCTGAAAGGCACCTTTAAATAAAATGTATTATTATTATTATTATTATTATTATTATTATTATTATTATTATTATTATTATTATTATTATTATTATAGTTCAAATCTATAAACGTATTTACTGATTATACAAATGATAATTTAACTTTATTTGGAACACTGCTTGTGCACAATGCACATTTTATAATATTATGCCTAAAATGTGTTTTAATGTCACTATTGATGAGGATTGTATAATCTTTGAATAATATCATCCTTTGAATGCAATATATTTAAAGTGTACCTGAAGTATACTTGCAATAGTTTCACTTTAGCACAATCAAATATACTTCAGTATATCTTTAGCTGGACTTCAGCACTACTTCCACACAATTAAAGTGCATTAAGTACAAAATTAGTTGTTCCAATTTAGCAGACTTTAAGTATACCAGTTTACATACCAAAGGTACAATTGCAGGGTATTACTTTGCAGTACATACATATGTAAATGTATTTGTAGGTATACTTAGCATTAAATAAATTTGCATTTTAGTATTTATTTTTCTCTAGAGTTGTCTGTCATGATTTACTACTGTATGTCTTCTTTTTTTTTTCCTTCTGTGGAACACAAAAGAAGATATTTTAAAAAATGATAAGATCCAAACAACACAGAACCCAACTGACTGTCACTGTATAAAACTTTTTAAAAATTCATACAGATTTTGAATGACATTAGCATGAATAGATGATGACAGCATTTTTAGTTTTGGTTGATCTGTCCCTTTAACTACCTAAATGCTAGGGGCATAAAGCCATTTCAAGAAACTGTAGCAGAATGTATGAAAATGAGTCAAGCTCTGGTTGCTTGAGGGAAAAACAATGGAGATTAGGTGTGCAACTAAAAAGCTGTTCCATCTGGTACACGGGCAATCCATGAAACAGCCCATACATGTGGCAGCCAGAGCATTGAGGGCAAAACACTCCAAATGGAAGCAGCATCAGCTTTCCTGGCAGCAGGACGGCAGGATAGATAACGAGTCGGGAAATGCAATGCGTATCTGCAGCAGGTACACAATAGCCTTTGTCCTTCAACTCTCATGAAGTGACAAGGAGACTTTAATAAAATAATGAGGATTTACGAAGTGGCTTCTGAGTTTCGTTCAGCTGGTCAGATAGAGGAAGGCTGCTGATTCCTCTCCCAGCGGGTTTTCTGTGCTCCCGAAGCATTGTGTGAGAGGAAATGATGGTGAGCAGAGGGCCATCTGTTGTGCCACTTGGCACGCCTGCCCTTGCCAGGGTCTTTTCAGGTGGGAACTGGAGAGACTCCCTCTAGTGTGGTGTGAACAAGGTACACACAAGATAAAAATCTGCTCAGTATTCACACATTTCACACCACTTACATCTCCAGATGTGCGGAAGGATTCGTTTATCTGCCTGCGCATTCTTTCACCTTCTGCGATTAGGAAGGAGCTAGTTGTCGCCGGATGGCGAAGGATAGAGAAGATCAGTCGGAAATGAAAGTTAGATAAACTTCTCAAATTCGTCCAAAACTTCCCTTTTAGTTCCAGAGCGGAGCACAGCATGCGACAGTCATTTCAGGATCCATCGTCAAACAACAACGCACACACAAAAAACACATTTCAAGCCTTATAATGCAGCCGGCGCCACATGTGTTCCATTAGCCCTATGTTAATTATACAGACATTCTTAAAAATGCCATCTCAAATTCTCCTGACTGATGAGGAAGTTGGGCAGAGAGAGGGAGACTTAATCAGTGATTTGAGTGCTTCACTGTTTTATCTCTGTCTGACTGCAGTCAAGTGAGCCCTCCTGTCCTTGACGGAGGGATATGGCAGCAGTGACACAGCGGATGAGAGAGCTCCAGCCTTGGTCAGGGGAAAGTCATTTATTTCCGTTGACCTGCTCGGTCAAGTGGATTGAAGCTGAGCCTCTCGTTTCACTCTCTTTCTTTACAACCCCTGCCCCCGTCCCTCCCCTCCCAGTCTCCCTCCCTTTTCTTTTCCCTTGCTGAGTGCTGACACCATTCCTGCAATTACAGCACACAGCGAGGATGATGGGACTAAGATTTTGCTCTGTTACAAGAGTCGAGACCTCGTCCCTCACGCTGACACCATTAAGCCGTCCTTTTGGGGGGAGGGGTTTAAAGTGTTGGGGTGGAAAAGTTGCTACCCTCCGGCTCTTCGACAGCTGTATGAAAGCGCTTCGGATGAGCCCAGATTACAACCCAATTTTGAAGGGGTAAGGCATTACAAAGGACACCGGTAGATGTGACCCAGCTCACATTTAACAGGTTTCCTGCTTCTGGACTCCACCGCATGGAGGCCGTTATTAAAAGTCCATTTCATCTCGAGAGGAAGGTCCTGTTAGCGGCCTGTTAGAGATCATTTTTCAGCTCCAGCAGCACCTGGTGTCAGAAGATTCGCAGGTACTGTCGACACAAAGCGGGAAAATGCTGCGCAAAAGAGCTCTGACAAAAGAAGGCATCAAGCGATGTGTAGAATTTAGCTCAGCGCGAGTAGTATCTTCTTCCGAGGCCTGAAATCAGAAGGCGCACAAAAGGTGGAAAGCACAGAATTTGTATAAGCGCTGAAGTCGCACAAGAGGTTGTTTAACGCGGATTTAATCCAGCCTTCCGTCTCTGCCTAGAGCTCTTAATCTCTTTACAGCTAAACTTATCACGCGATAACCGACTCTTCACTGATTCATTTCCAACAGCACAAATGAAAGAGCTGCTGAATTACCGCTAGTGTGTTGCCTGCTTTCCTGTCTATTGAAAGTAATACCTTACATTATTTGATTTACTGCATACATTTATTAGCTTTTAGAGAATGTGCTATAAAATCTCTCAAAGAGAGCTCTCAAACTTTATTCTTACATATATTGCCTGTTCCCTTGCTGTAAGGAATCAATCTTCCAAGAATGTATATTAACAGCCTTAAATAATGTTTTATGCATAGGTTTAAAGTGATGTTTTAAAAAAAAACGCTGAATGTAAGTGCTTTTTCGTTCTGTTGATAGGCCATTTTACAGATGCGCTAATCAGATCTGTGGCTTAATGGACCCTAGGCAGATCTCATCTGAAGAATCAATCATAACCTCATTTTTATGCTATTGAACACACATGCTGATGTCATTTACATCACTCCATTGAGATCAATCAACATATTTTCCCAGCATCTCGGTATCAGCATGCTCTCCAAATCGTGACTCCAACTGCATGCAAAATAATCTCAGATAGAGATATAGTACGGGATCATTTACACCACACACAGCAATAAAACTTGTTGAGCACAAACACGACTGAATGTAAGTCATGTATACCCAAAACATTGAAAGAATATTCCGCGCGCAAGAAGTGAGGGAAACCGGCTAAGAGAGAACTGTTAGCATGGACCGTCGGCCGTGATAATGGCAGCTGAGTCAATGTCAGAGAGGACGAGTCCTCTTCATCTCAACTCTAATAGAGAATGACTCCACTGAATTGCACCAAGCAACAGCATCTGAGTGTAAGCACATTGCTATTCACCCAGCATCACACATCAGGTTTAACAAGTTGAGACCTACAGTATGTGTGGTTAGACTACAGACGAGAGGGGAGGGAGGTGAGCCGTTTCCTTCTTTCTCCGGCTTTTTCATTTGCCACCTTTAATGTGACAGCACCACACAGTCGTTTACAATGACACTACAGCCTTTATTGTTTCAAACACATTGCCCTTGAACAATGTGAAAATGCATACTCCATAAGGTTTGTTCAAGATCACTTTGGATAAAACCTTTGTTATTGTCGATTTGTTTCCAAGGGAATTCCTGGGAGATTGCACATTTTGCTTTTAAATTGCAAGGATAAAGCTACTCAAAAGGGAGCTGTTTGAGCCCAAATACGCTTCCACTTTTGCAAGATGATTGCAACATTAATTCAATGCAATACTCACCTTGTGTTACGTCTGTCACTCGCTAGATTTATTATTTGTGTGATTGCAGTAGACACACTATTTTCACCCTGAAGAGTGCGTTCCTTGAGATAATCAAGGTTATGTTATTTTATTGGAGCATCTGTGGTTTAATTGTGCGACTATTTAACCTGGAGGGACTAGCTGTGATTTGCCAATGATTTTTGATCGCCATTTTTTTATTGCTAATTAATTCCATCGCCATCAATGTAGGTTATTTTCTCCAGTCCATACACATTCTGTGATTCCATTGAGAAAAGGGCATTGCTCTAGATGCCTGGCAGAAAAAAAAAAAATGTCGCTATTAAGTTTTATGAGAATACTTAATTTATTATCACCTACAAGGATGTGAAAAGCATCTGTTTTTGAAGGCCAGCACTTGTTGGCTGGTCAAAAGACAGGAAATAAGCACTTGGTCTCAGGCTGTTTTTCTCTCTTTTATTATTTACTTCATGATAACCAAACAATGATCCAGAATAAAAGCACATTTGAAGCATGAAGAACTTTGCACTTTAGGATTCAATGAAACCTTGTAACCATATGGCGTTGAAACACAATATAACATGCAAGAGGCTCATCTAAATTATTATAACTATCATGCACTCGACTTTCCCTTCAATACAGTGTTATTGCATTTTGGGCCAGAGAGGATTTGCAAGTCCTCGGGAAGTATTACATCATTTTCAATAACCCACTGCTATTGCAAAATTGTATGTGTGCTCAACTGCACATTCATATCCTTGTTATGAATGAATAAACTGTCTGGTGTGAGACTGTAAAACATTGAAAAACATGCATGAAAGCACAACAGACAGTAGCAGCGCTAGGTCAGATGTTTGGGGTTTTTTGTAGGGAAAAAAATGAGAGAACATTAGCTTCAGGGTTGAGTCCTCTGTTCACCCTGCTTTGCTAGCAAGGTTAAATCATGAATATAAGAGGCTACTGTCTAAAGCCTTGAAGCGATCAAATTTGACTGTACTTACATTATTCTGTTATTTATTTATTTACTTATTCAGTTTTTCTAACAGTGGTATGGGCAGAAAATCCTCTTCGCAAGGGTAGAACTAGGATTTTTTTTTCATTTTTTTTTCACCTAAGCTATAAAACACCCTTAAACTGTCTTGACTTTCCATCTCTAAGCATACTTTATGCAGACCTGTTCCCCTGGCAGTTAAAAGGTAACAAAAATAATAAAGCCAAATATTCTCCCTGGATGTCTCTCATAATTGGCCATATGGACTTGTTCAGATGAAAGATTTCTCTCTTGGAGGCAGATGCGCGGGGTTATGGACTTAGCTTAGTGACTGTCATGCCATGGCATCCTCTAGTCCCTGGCAATGCCACCCTACATTATGTCTCTGAAGCTACTTTAGAATTTGAGCCATATGTTCCTCAGTGTTTGAGGGGGGGGGGGGGGGGGGGGGGGGTTTCTTAATTATTTTATTTAGCTTTCATAGTAGCTGTCCAGGCCTGTGAGAAGTGTGCTGTTTTTCTGGGGATGTGTGGGTATGTATCAAACCTTAAATTGTGTATCATATGTTTTTGTTGTTGTTGTTTTTACTCTTTGGTTATTGTCTTTTTTTTAACACATACTAAGGAGTCAGCTAAGGAGAATAGTGTGCTATCAATTTTGTAGTGCAATTACCAACATTCAGGATGTCTAAGAGACGCTTAATCTCTGTTATTTTAAGAATAAAGCTTTAATGTTTACTCTGTATTATGAATTAAAGTGAATTCCCAGCCTCCCTGCTGTGCCACAGTAATTCAGCTTGGAGAGTTTGTATTCATTTGGCAGATGCCAGACACGGGGTCCCTTTAAGGTCTGCCCAGGTTGTGGGCTTCCAACCCTTGGTGCTATTTGCATAATGGAATTATGGGAACTATGCTGTGTCTTTAGTGGACCATTAGGCAGAACTTTGCTGGATTGTAATTAGTGGCTTCTGCCCTTAACCTTCATTAACATGCAAATGCAAATCCTACTCTGGAAGAAATGCACGGCACATTGGAGCAAAAATGCCAAAACGATTAACAGGCAATCCATGGCTAAACTGCCTATTTTTATTTATCACTTTTGAAATCACTTGATGGAAGGCTGACAAGGGGGATGATTACAGCGTGTAGTTTGGTTTATGTGTAGCTGCTTGCTATGGCATTAATCGTGTTGCCAGCATTGTTATGATATTACATTAAAACATTGTTTAATCACAAATTGGTTGTGTGATAGAGGGAAAGGGGGTAAAATGCTCCCCGTTTGTAACATGCTCAGATATGTGTTACATGATGATGATGATGATGATAATCCATCACCTGATATATTAGGGTGATTAAACTGAAAAATTGGTAATATAGCTGTTACAACATAAACAAGTGTTTTTTTTGTTGTTGTTGTTGTTGTTGTTGTTGTTGTTTTTTAATCCTTTTGCGGATTACATAATTATGCTACACTGAACAAAAAATATACTTTTTTTTTCTCTCTATGGTAAGAAATAATTTATTTTAGCGACATTAAAAAACAATGTTGAAAGTTAGTCAACTAAATTTAAATGTTTAAATATTTAAATGTAGCTAAAATTAATCGATTGCAACAACTTACCTTAAAAAAAAAGTAAATTAAATTAATTATTTTGTTTTTGTTTTTTTGTTTTTCAGTGTAGTAAGTGGCAACAAGAGACTGTCTTTTTGGATTTTAATTAATTTAGGAACAAGGACTGTTTTTGGTTACCCTTTATTTGGTAACACGTTATTTTAAGGTGTCATAATACAGAGCAATTACCTAATTAAGTACTTAGTTGTAGCCATTGTATTTACATGAAATGAAATGTACTTACCTTGTAACTAAGTTATGGAACAGCCTTTACTTACAGTTTGTAATTATATAAATGCAATAGGCAGCTACTGTTACACATATGTAACAGACCAAGTCTGTTATACAGCTATTTGTGCACTTAAGTACAATCTTGATACACTTTATTTTAAGTGGCTTATGCCTGTTTAATATTCTGTAATTGTAATGTAATTAGAAAGGTATTACATGTATTTATGCTGTGTACTGGTGGGTTAAATCAAAATAAGGTGCAGCTGGTTAAGGTGTACAGTATAGATACACATGAAGTACACTTAAGTACAATCTTGATGCACTTTACTTTAAGTAGTTTATGCCTGTGTAATATTCTGTAATTGTAATGTAATTAGAAAGGTATTACATGCATTTATGCTGTGTACTGGTGGGTTAAATCAAACTAAGGTGCAGCTGGATAATGTGTGCAGTATACATACACATGAAGTACACTTAAGTACAATCTTGATACACTTTATTTTAAGTAGCTTATGTCTGTGTACTTACATTTATAATTACAATGTTTAAGTCTGCAACACATGAAGAGTTTGCATATGTAACAGTCTTTTGGTTACATAAGTAGCTGTGTAACAGACTCGGTCTGTTACATATGTGTGACAGTAGCTGCCTATTACATGTACATAATTACAAACTGTAATTACACGCTGTTCCATAACTCAGTTACATGGTAAATACATTTTGTTTCATGTAAGTACAACGGCTACTACTAAGTACTTAATTAGGTAATTACTCTGTATTATGGACACCTTAAAATAAAGTGTTACCTTTTATTTTAAGGTGCCCCTGTTACAGTGTAATTATACAATTACGTGCTGAGTAATATTATTTAACTACAAGTACTTACTATATGGTTAGGGTTTGGCTAAGGGTTACTTGCATGTAATTATGCATCAATTATTGTTATTATAATAGTATAAGTACATGTATGGAAGCCCATTTCTGCCACTGAATAAAAATTTTAAAAGGTAATTGCGACTTTTTATCTCACAGTTCTGAATTTTTTTTCTCATAATTGTGTGATACAAACTCGCAATTCTGACTCTTTTTTTTTTTTCTCAGAATTGCTTCACATAAATTTGCAATTGTGAGTTAAAAAGTCATAAGTGTGAGATATAAACTCACATTTGTGAGAAATAAAGTCAGAATTGCTTGATATAAACGTTTATATCTCTCAATTCTGACTTTATAACATACAATTGCGAGTGTGTATCTCACAATTGTGAGAACTGTGAAATATCTCAGAATTGTGAGTTTATATTAAAAAGTCACAATAACCTTTTTGTTTTTTTATTCAGTGGTGGAAACAGGCTTCCATATACATGTAATGTGTAACAAGGGCACCTTAAAATAAAGTGTTACCCTGTTTTTAAGTGTGAATAATTATTTTAATGACCCATTCACACACACTGATTCATTTAGTAATAAAATAAATGTTGTAACTGTTATTTTGAACTAGATTTGAATCATTCAATCCATTGTGAATTAATTGATCAAAACACTAATTCAAAATTAAACAGGTGACTAGCATAATTTGGAAATAGAATGTTACCATATGTCTTTTTGAATAAGTCACTGAATCTTTTGCTTAACCAATTCATGATTGATTAATTCAGGAACTAAACACCACAGTGGTGTGTTTACTCGAAGATGTAACCATAATCCTCTGTACAAAGACTACTTGACACACTTGTTTTGATCTGGGAGATTTATTTTTGGAGCATTTGATCATCTGCAATAAGTTAAGCATTTCCTGTCAAATGTTTTTTTTTTTTTTTTTTTTTTAATATGTTTGTGATTTATTTATTTATTTATTTTTAGTTGCATATCAAATACGTGTTGCTTTCCAGATGAAGTACTATTTAACAGATCTCTAGGAGATATATGAGTGCCATATTGATTCTGCTTTAACTGTATATTCTGTCACATCTTCCTCTGTCACATAGAAATCAAAACATATATCTGTAATTGCATGTGTAAAAGCATTTCACTGATCTGGATAAAGACTACATCATTTCTATCATTAGCATGTTGTTGTGCTTGTACTGTACATTTAGTTCACTCTGCCACAGTCAGCCCATAAATGTTTGTCCATCCAAACAATCACAAAACATTATTGCCCAATCCATCCCAATTCTTCACTATTAATTGATTTTTATTAGCATATCAGTGAGCTGCCAGCTCTCATTTTGGAATCATTATCTGCTCCAGGCGTCATATAATGGTGTTTTAATGGCAGTCTGAGATGGCATTGACACTTTAGGGGATCAGTAAATATTAGATTTTATTGGCAAGGTGCAATTTCAAATGCACTCCAGTACAATTTCAGCTGTACAGTGGAGGACTGACAGAAGAGGGCCGAGGAGTGCAATACACATCATAAGATAACGATGCTGTGCAATTTACATTTTGATTAGAACAGAACTTCTCACAGTGTCTCTCTACTAGGAGCAGGTAAAATAATATAAAACGTATCAGAGGGCAACACTGCAATATATGTCAAGCATGCTGCAATGCAATGCTTAGAAAATGTCCAGAGATTTCATTCATAGCTACAAAGTGAAGTATAGCTTTCTATCCATTTCATCTTAGAAAACATATGCAAGACATACAGATAGAGTGATGCTTGTGCATACACACTACAATCACACAAAGTGTGTGCACAAACTACACGTACACTCTGACACAAATGCACACGGACCTTAGCCCTTTTAAACTAGCTTTATTTGCAATTCAGATCAGCTCATTTGAATTAAGTGCTTCTTTGCTATGAATACAGCTGGACTTTCCAGACATGTCAGACAAGAACCTTGCCAGAATTACCCCATGGACATGGACACATTAATCAAATGAGGAATTGGCCATTCGACAGCCCACTGAATTCACCCTTTAGTTGGGGTCACAGTGGAGATAGGTGCAGTCTATGGGTCGTTCTCCTTTTGTTAACCCTGTCTAATTAAAGTCTAAAACCAGTCCTCTATGACAGGGCTTTTATGGTGTTATTTTAATACATGCCATTTTTACACCTAATTGATTTACTAAGCCTATGTGCGGTGAGGTGTTTTGTAGAGGATTATAAAATATGTGCTGCATTCAAACTATATGTACCACAATATGTGCTGCATTCAAACTATGGGAGCCACACCGTAATTTGAGTGATAATCAGTCATAATTCTTGGCATATTTACCACCATCTTTCTCTGTTTTTTTAGCATATACTTTGTGAATATCATAGACACCTCATAAACACTACTTTAACACTACAGTGCTTCTGCTGGGGAAGTGAAGAAAAGTGAGAATAAGACTTTATAAAACAACATGATATATGCCAGTAGTTTATGGGATCATTTTTCCGTCTAAAGTATTGCGGTCACGGATAAAAAAATAATAAGCATGAAACCAAAATTTAAAAACGCGAGTAAAAATATATTGCACAAAATTTAAAAATGAAAGCAGATTTTTTTCAGAATAGCAAACAATGGTCATGGATCGAAAGATAATAAGCGTAAATCAAAACTTTAAACACATTTAAAATCATATTGCACAAAACTGAAATATTAATGCAAAATTATCAATTTTCTGACTTTTTCTGCTCATATTTTTATTTTTTGTATGCTTATACTGTTTTTCCTTTCACTCTTGTTTCCACATTCTGCGCTTGCTTTCCCAAATGTTGTGGTTATAGTTTCATGTAAATCAGGGTGGGCTCAAGCGTCATCATTGGTCCACTAGTTCTTATTTGACAGCTCCTCCTCTAGCCAATCAGTTGAAGAGGGGCAGTGACGTCACTCCAGTGCGCCTCATTAGCCACCAATGCTCAGCGTTCACTTTGTGCAGGTGAAAATGGATTACTGTCAGCTGGAGTAACATCTTTCATACAGGACACCATTATATGTGTTTCTGTGTCTGTCACTGCTGTAGGCCTACATGGCGATCTGTTCATGTTAAATGAGTAAATTGATAAATTAATTATAAATTAATGCAGTATTTTTGCAATGACTTGGCCAGATTTGACTACTGATCAGTGAGAACAACAGTGTTACAGAGGAGACGGCTACAGAAGCCAGGTGGATTTGATATACACAATGATTCATTTGGATATTGTGTTTATTTACATATATAATTGCATAACAAGGTCATATTAATTTCATAAATATATAAATTTGAATATAGCAACAATATGAAAGTAAAATAGCCAGTGGGTGACAGCAAATTTCTATCTTTAGAGTGAGTCATTAAATCATTCATTCAAACAGCTGATTCGTTCAGTGAGGAATAAAGTAAGTAACTTTTAAATTTTATCAATACAAAAGGCTGCTCTGTGCTGCTTGTAGAGGACACTGTTCTACTGTGGCTTTGTTTGGACTCTTCGTCAAAATACAGCAAAATGAGAAAATAGTTAGGCTAGCAAATTTACTTTTTATATGATCTTATACTCCAGTTCAATAAACATTTGCAATGGTGCTGAAAACAACACTCTTCCTCGTGTGATATTGCTTAACTGTATGCCATTTTATAAACTCAGCGTAACATAAAATGTGATAAATATAAAAAAAAAAAAAAACAACAACAACCAATCAATGACATACTGTACATGAAAGACAAAGCTGCAAATCTGAGGGGAAAAAATAGACATAACGAAAATAAGAAAAGTATTGCAATCACGAATATACAGTGAACTAAACACTTGTGACTGGCATATAATACTATTACTCATATTAACCTCTCCTAACAGTAATAACTATAACTGTGGGTGATCATGTGACCATATTTCTCATGGTGGAATACAGGACGAGTGGGCAATATGACCACTATATGAGAAATTATATATATATATATGAAAATTTTGGTTTATATATATATATATATATATATATATATATATATATATATATATATATATATGTTTTATGTCCCGCTTGCTTCCGGTCCTTCTACTTCCGGGTATGAGGCCGCAGCGATGTGCGGGGCTGAGTTTCAGTTTGAGGCAGACGATAAAATTGCGGCCGTGCTTGCCCGGGCCACCAAAAGCATCGGGCTGGAGTGGAATTCTTCACCCTGTTCCGAATGGTCGCGGCTGGATGATTGGTTGCTGGGTGCTGAGCATGGCAAGCAGCCCAGGAAGCAGGAAGGAGGGATTATCTGACCAGCTCGGATCCACATCTGTTGGGGGGACGGGAGGTATATCCGGCTTTACTCTGGCCATCTGCCATTGGCAGATAGCCATCACCTGGTCGATTTCCTTATTCTCTGGGTCACACACAGCAGTTATGACCCTCCAAGCTTGTGACGGTCAGATGCTGAAATCATACATCAGAGCCTGCTCGGACACAGACCTTCTGTCCTCTCATGTTCTGATGCAACAGGTCTGTCACCAGCCAACACGACACATGTCGGTGAACTACTGTTCCCTCATGCTGTTCTTCAGGCTGAGGATTGCAACCCTTCGGCGAAGAGTGCGATAGAGCTGTCCCCCTGGTCGAAGTGAGGTGGGGGTGTTACAACCCAAACTTCATCGTACTCAAGAAGGGTAGGGGGCTTTGTCCAATCCTGGATCTGAGGGTGTTGAACTGGGCCCTTCACAAGCTCCCATTCAAAAAATTGACCGTCAAACACATGATAACGTGTCAGAAACCGAGATTGGTTTGCGGCAATATACCTGAAGAACACGTACTTTCATGTCTCGATATTTCCAAGGCTCAGGCCGTTCTACGGGTTGCCTTTGAAGGGTGGGCACGTTAGTATGAGGTTCCTCACTTTCG
Organism: Acrossocheilus fasciatus; assembly: GCA_036784905.1. Taxonomy (NCBI): domain Eukaryota; kingdom Metazoa; phylum Chordata; class Actinopteri; order Cypriniformes; family Cyprinidae; genus Acrossocheilus; species Acrossocheilus fasciatus. Next base: position 25,346,564 of record CM071944.1, read on the forward strand.
GGCAGTCCCAGTCTCCTCGCGTCTTTAAGAAGATTGCAGAGGCTGCCCTTGCCCCTCTCAGGGAAGTGGGTGTTCGCATTTTCAATTACCTCGATGACTGACTGATCCTAGTTCACTCGCGAGAATTGGTTTGTGACACAGGGACATGGTCCTCGACCACCAAGCCCGAATGGGACTTCGGGTCAACTGGGAAAAGAGCAAAACTCTCCCTTGTGCAGAGTATCTCTTTTCTCGGAGGAGACTCGGTTACGGTGACTGCACGCCTCTCAGAATCGTGCTTAGTCGGTGCTGAAATGCTTGAGGGCTCTCAAGCAGAGAACAGTGGTCCCTCTCAAAAACTTCAGAGGCTCCTGGGGCATATGGCATCCTCAGCCGTGGTCACGCTGCTGGGGCTGATGCATATGAGACCGCTTCAGCACTGGCTTCGAACCCGAGTTCTGAGATGGGCATGGCATCACGGGTCACACCATATGATCATCACACCATTGCGTCGCTGTACCTTCAGTCCTGGGGAAGACATCTCTCCTGACATCTCTACAGGCAGGAGTGCCCTTAGAACAGGTGTCCAGACGCATTGTTATTACAACAGATGCTTCCAAGATAGGCTGGGGCGCCGTGTGCAACGGGCATGCAGCATCAGGGGTCTGGACAGGCCCTCAGCTGCATTGGCATACCAATTGCCTCGAGTTGTTGACATTGCTTTTGGCCTTCAGGAGGTTTCGACCCTTGATCCAAGGCAAGCACGTGTTGGTCCGCACGGATAACACAGCGACAGATGCATACATCAACCACCAGGCAGGTGTTCGCTCCCATTGCATGTCACAACTTGCCCGCCGTCTCTTACTTTGGAGCCAGCACAAACCCAGGTCTCTGCATGCCAGTCATATCCCAGGCGATCTCACTAGTGTAGCAGATCTCCTCTCGCAATAGGTCTTGCTCAGGGACAAGTGGAGGCTTCACCCCCTAACTGATTTGGAGTTGATTTGGCCAGGCACAGGTAGACCTGTTGCCTCGTTGGAATCAACCCATTTCCAGTTGTGGTACTCCCTGACCGAGGCTCTCCTCGGCACTGTTACACTGGCTCACAGCTGGCCCAGGGGTGTAGTCAAGTATGCATTTCTCCCAGTGAGCCTCATTGCACAGCAAATGTGCAAAGTCAGGGAGGACAAAGAACAGCTCCTGCTTGTAGCCCCTTATTGACCCAACAGGACCTGTTTCTCGGAGCTCGTGCTCATGGCATCTTTTCCTCCCTGGCGAATTTCCCTGAGGAAGGACCTCCTTTCTCATGGGAAGGGCACAATTTGGCATCTGCGCCCGAATCTCTGGAACCTTCATGTTGGTCCCTGGATATGACCAGGGGGAACTCAGAGACCTTCTCACCAACAATGGTGAATACCATTACTCAGGCCAGATCCCCCTTGACGAGGCGGCTGCACGAACTGAAGTGTTGCGTTTTTGTGAATTGGTGTTCTTCCCAGGGGAAGGACCCTCAGAGATGTGGCATCGGATCTGTACTCTCCTTCCTCCAAGGAGGCCTGGACAGGCACCTGTCTTGCTTCTACACTTAAGGTGTACATGGCCGCGATCACGACTAACCATGACACTGTGGGAGGCAGATCGGTGAGGAAGCATGATCTGGTTATTTGGTTCCTCAGAGACGCCCAGAGGTTGAACCCTCCAAGGCCACGTCTCATTCCCTCTTGGGATCTTTCTGTGGTCTTACAGGTCTTACAGAAAGATCCGTTGAGCCCCCTCAGTCAGTTGAGTTCCGTGCCCTCTCCATGAAGACGCCCCCCCCCGGCCTGGATATGTGCCCAAGGTTCCCACCACTCCCTTCAGGGATCAGGTGGTGACATTGCAAGCTATCCCTTTCCAAGAAGGGGACCCAGACCTGTCTCTGTTGTGCCCAGTGCGAGCCTACGCAAATACCTGGATCGCACTCAGAGTTTCAGACTTTCTAAATGGCTCTTTATCTGCTTGGAGGACAGCAGAAGGGGAATGCTGTCTCCAGACAAAGGATCTCCCACTGGATTGTGGATGCGATCCTGACGGCCTATCAGGGTTAGTGCTCCACGTGTAGTGGCTCCTCTTGTGGCCCCATGTGTGTATTCTCCACTGAGTAACCCCTGAGGTTCAGCGTTCCCCTAGACAGACATTCAATCTGTCAACAGGTTCAGAGTTTCGGTAGTTTTCCCCTTACGCTGAGCCCACCTCAGAATCTTCCCTATGTGGTACTTCCTCTGTAAGTCCATAGGTGGATCTTCACATGTTACCTCCCTATCGGGTAGGATGTGATCTCCATAGTGACTTTCCCCCATGGGGAAATAGTCACTGTCCCAACGTTCACCACCAAGACTTTTCAGCTAAGATGTATTATGGTGAGTATTACTATAGAGAAAAGGCTCCGGCTGAGGGAACCTTTGCCTTTATGGTGGCTCTCCCGGATGTTGGAGAGTGAAGTCTTAAGTCTTGGGTGTTGGAAGGTTACAAGGAGGAGAGGTGCATTTGGTCGTGACACACTGGCTTGTCAACATCTGCGCCCCCGTGGACTCGTGACGCAGTTCGGCAGTTGTGGCATTTTGTACAGGGACCCCATGTGTCGTACACTCGACACAACGTCGAAGTGAACGACAGAAGGGGAATGTCTTGGTTACGTATGGTAACCCTCGTTCCCTGATGGAGGGAATGGAGACGTTGTGTCCTTCTTGCCACAACCCCAAACTGCCTCTGAGTGGGTTGGGACGCTTCTCAACTCCTCAAAACAGGACAAGTGAGCAGATGCTACGCTAGCCTATTTATACCCAGATATACAGGTGTGGCCAGCTATGCAAATTCTGCACACCCAATTTAATTGGCCTTTTCTCAAAGATGTCAGAAGTATTTGGGCTCTGAGTGACCCCTAGAGTCGTACACTCGACAGAACGTCTCCGTTCCCTCCATCAGGGAACGAGGGTTACCATACGTAACCAAGACGTTTTATGAGCTTGGTTACCTTTGATTAGGCTGTTCTCGTATGACAGAACACTACTACTACTCGCTCTGATCACCCAGTCGTAAAGGAATTTTGAAATACGGGACAAAACATTTATTTATTTTTTTTAAAACAAGTCAGGACACTAAAAATTGAGCTGAAATACGGGACTGTCCCAGGAAAAACGGGACATCTGGTCATACCATAACTGACTTAGGCGAGCCAGGCACATATAACAGTGACTTTGAGAGACCGGTGAATATAGTGGCTGCTGCCTTTCGCAATGTGACCGTAGGTAAATAAATATAGGCGAATATAATGGTGACAGGTGGTAGGATGACTCATTTAACGTTAACAGATCGCCAGGTAGGCGTACAGCAGTGACAAACAGACACATATAAAGGTGTCCTGTATGTAAAGATGATACTCCAGCTGACAGGAATCCATTTTCACCTACACAAGTGGATGCTGAGCATCAGCTGCTAATAAGGCGCACTGGAGTGATGTCACCGCCCCTCTTCGACTGATTGGCTAGAGGAGAAGCTGTCAGTTAAGAACTAGTGGACCAATGATGACGCTTGAGCCCACCCTGATTTACATGAAACTCTAACCGCAACATTTGGGAAAGCAAGCGCACAATGTGGAAACAAGAGCGAAAGGAAAAACAGCATAAGCATACAAAAAATAAAAATATGAACAGAAACTGTCAGAAAAAGGATACTTTTGCGTTAATATTTCAGTTTTGTGCAAATATGATTTTAAAAGTGTTTAAAGTTTTGATTTATGCTTATTATTTTTTAAAATGCATTATTAAATTTTTGATTTACACTTATCTTTTGATCCTTGATCATTGTTTGCTATTCTGAAAAAAAAAATCTGCTTTCATTTTTAAATTTTGTGCAATATATTTTACTTGCATTTTTTAATTTTGGTTTCACACTTAATTTTTTTATCCGTAACTGCAATACTTTAGACGGAAAAATGATCCCATAGTTGTTCCCTTTGAAAAAAAAAAAAAAAGAAAGAAAAATGGCTGTAAGGCCCTTTTACACGTTTCTCACCTTTACTCAGAACTCTGAGAATGTTTTACTCTGAGGAAAGTTTTTGCCATTATAATATTTGCACTTAAATAATTACAGGGCTAAAATGTTGTTTAATAGTTTTCTTAAATGGAAGCAATATGCAAGGTGAATTGTAATCTGATACATTGACATTGACAATGGGATGTCTGAAGTTAGCCAAAACCAAATAAATAAAATTATATGTATTTTCATAGAATGAGTGTTGCATATTTTATAGAGTTGAATTATTATTTATTTATTTATTTATTTATTTATTTATTTATTTATTTATTTATTTATTTATTTATTTATTTATTTAATTTATTTATTTATTTAATTTATTTATGTATGTGTGTATTTTATTTATTTATTTATTTTTTTTTAGTTCAACATCCTCTACAGTTGGTTAAGATTGTCAGTTTTGGGATATAATTAATAAATCATTCAATACATTTGCATTTTAATAAGATAGTTATCTTTTATTTTATTTTATTGCATTTTTTGAATATGTAGCTCTCGTTTAACACCAACGTCTTTGTTAAGGAAGATATTTATTTTGCACAATTTCTGACAGAGTATCAGAATATATTTTCTGATTGCCCCTCTCTGCTGAACAAGAGGTCAGCCATCACCTTCCACACTGAAACTGTGCTCATTTCATTGGCAGCCTAAACCGCAGGAGGGCTCTGAAACATATGCAAGAGTTGGTAAATCACTGACACTAGTGACTTATTAGGTTAAGCTCTGGGCGCCCAACCATTTTTAGCTGCTAGCAAGCTGTAATGCCATGCTGCTTCCTGTAGAGATGGTAGAGCACAGATGGTATTTAGCATGGCTAACATTTCACCTGATTGATTAAGTGATTCAAAATTGTCATAAATATCTATGACCTGGGTATAAATGTGCTGCATTTAAGAAACAGTGGTAGGTAAACAATTAGCATAGCAGCCAGTTCGATGATGAAACACACATTCCCACTCATTAAGAAGCTGTGTCTTTTAACAGTTTATCCCTGCTGTTTTATGAATTCTGAATTACACCTCATTAATGTGTCATTTACATAATTACAAGGAATAGGGACAGCGGGCACAGCGGGATGAGTCCCGATCAGAGGAGGACGTAAAGAAATAAAGATGAACTCGCATGAAATTCACTCACAGTCACATAAAACACTCCAGTCTTCCCCGACCTGTTACGTTAAGTCCGCAGCTTCTCATCCCAGCGTGACACCGCCTGCTTGATGGCAGCCAGACCTCTGAATTAGCCACTTCCTCGATCGCGGTGAAAATCGTCTTGATGAACACTGCAGAAAGAGAGGTGCAGCTGCTGATGGACCCTCAGCACAGGATGTTAGATTGTTTTGTATCTGTAATTAATCTACCTCCAATAAGGAGTCTCACGCTGCTTCTGAAACTACCGCATACATTAAAAATGCATAATTATCAAGTCTAGCGCAAAAATCCGGGGAGACTTTGTGAAGGCATCCATGCATCCGTTCTTTATTTTAAAAATACATATCAAACATGAGGCACATTTGAACAAGAACACTTTGTCACTAATGTAATACATGGGGAATAAGTAAAAGAAAATTGGGGCAAACGCTCTCCAAATTTACAGAATATAAAAAGTCTCTCATTTAGCATGGCGAGGTGGTGCAGCACACCTTCTGTAGGTTATTTGTAAGATAAATGGGACCACAGAAACAGATGACAGGTCTTTAGCTCAAGTATAGAATGCAATTAACCGGCAAATGAGGCCAGGCAAACCCAAATGACCAATGAGAATGGGCAATACTTCAGAGGGAATGAATATTCGGACTCATATCCAATATTTAGACAGCTCAGTCAGCCCCACTGAGGTGTTAAATGGCATGTGACATTTTAACCAGTAACCACTGATTTGTGTATTCAAATTTATTTATCATTGTTTAAGAGAAAGGCTTTTTCTTGTTTCTTTGACAAGAAGCCATGGGGCAAAATTCCTCCCTGGATGAATATTTTAAGCTAAAAAAACAAATCAAAATCAAATGCATTGCCATAGCTCAAACAGTAGAGTATGCTGCATTAGTAATGCCAAGGTCATGGGTTTGATTCCTAGGAAATACACAAGTTGATCAAATGTGCACTTTGAATGCAGTGTAAGTTGCTTTGGATAAAAGTGTCTGCCAAATGCCTAAACTATAAATGTGCATGCTGTATAAGGTTATTTTTTGAAGCCTGATCAGCTCTATGTGATCCAAACATAAAAAAAACAAACAAACAAACAAAAAAAAGCCTTTGGAGGTCCTGCAGAGGCCCTGAAGCTCACCGCTCTGAAATATCCTCCACCGTTATTGTGTGGGTGAAACAAGCTTAGCATAATGGAGACTGGAGTGGGTGCTTTTATCTGCTGCTCGTTGCTCAATCCCAAACATTGCTTGTTTTCTTTGTACATCAGCCAAATAATATCCATGTAAGCTTGTCACCGATATTAGTATTGGATTCACTAAAGTTATATGACAGTAATTTCTAGGTGTTTGAAATAACAGATGGGGCTTGTTCCACTGAGAGGAGCGACTCTCATGCAGCACAAAACCCAAAATGCTGAACTTCATTATCATATGCACAGATTTGATTGACAAGAGGCAATGAGAGCCTACAGTGAGAGATTGCTCCTGCCCACCTCTCCCATGGGCCGCAACTGTGTGACACATTGCCAAGACACGTTACTCCAGCTCCTAATGCATCTTTATTACACCAATCCCATTGCTCCCGAGCATAGAACAAACTTCATTTGTCTTTATCCAAATCATGTTGGCGCCTACTTTAAATGGAAAACTCCAATGCAAAACGAATGAACGGCATCAGCAGCCCAATTAAAGCCTTGCCTGAAGAACAGCTTGGTCTGGAGACAAGAGTTCTCATGTGAAGATGAGCTCCTAAATGTTCTACAAAACACCCCAAAGAGACAACACATCCATATATTTCCCCTTAAATGAGCCAATTTTATCATCCACCGTTACGGAAAGAGAGTAGCAGCAGGAGGAAGTTCCTCTGTGCCACCTCATCTCTCTCTTTATCTCACCATCTTTCTCTCTCTCCTTCACACATTTCTCGTCTCCGCCCCAACTGAGAGTTTTTGAGATTTATGGTGGGGTCTGATGAATCGCTGGCGCAGCAATTCTTAAGGGGTTTTCGCATCCCCCCATTTGTTTTTCACATTACTGATGTTTCACTTAATGTTCTCCGAGGATCCCCATGAGATGGCAAGGTAGGCTTGTTCTCAAGTCGAGCCTTCATTTGGCTTGCTCGTCTCCTCTGGAGATAAAGTCTGATGTACAGGCCCTCTCCTGAGGAGCTATTAATGCAGGGAGAGGCTTTGGGTGTTCGCAGGGAGAACGTTCATTACCTGGGAATTGTACCTGTTTGTTTCAGGAACCGATGGAAATAAAAGTGGATTGTCAAAGAACTTCTAAAACTGGAAATTACAACGATCATGACAGTGATCAGTGTTAATTGCATCTTTGTGCAAGGACTCTAGAGAAAGAAACCACAAACAAATCATGAAATGCAAAAAAAGTTAAGGAATCTGAGCACTCCATCAACTGTAATAAAAGTATATGTGATTGTGAGAGTGAAAGAGAGAGCAAATAACACTCCCACCCACTTACCGTCTTGGTGTGTATCCTCATCTAAATGTGAAGCACAATTTAGTTCAAGTGTCTTGCACTAAACTCATCTTATGCTTTGTTGTCTAGTGTTCATAGGCTAGAATGCTTTCCGAAGGATCATGTGACACTGAAGACTGGAATAATGCCTGCTGAAAATTCATCTTTGCCATCACAGGACTAATTTACATTTTATAATATTTGAAAAAAATATATTTTAAAATATTTTATAATATTTAAAATCAAAGTAACATTTCACAATATTGCTGTTTTTACTGTATTTTGATCAAATTGATGCAACCCTGGTGAGCTGCACCATATGCACCATAATGAATATTAATGAATGTAATGATATAATATGAATATATATATATATTCGTTCCTACAGTAATGCTCAGTGGGGTTTAAGTAAATGCAATTAATTTCAACAGACAGACATCAGTGAGAAACATCCTTGGAGGTTTGTGAAATCCATTGCAGGTCAAATATAGTGCATTATGTAGGCAGCACAAGAAACTGCAAATTATCACTAATATGCTAATTTCTCATGTGAATCCAAGCCTTTCCAGCAAACAAGCTCATTGTTCAATGCGGTGTATAAGCTTGATAGCTGGAAAATACATGTCATTATAAGTCACATGCTAATGCTGTCATCGCTATAGTTTGACATGCAAATCAGCTCATCCCATTTAAACACACAGAGAGTCCAGCTCTAATTAAATTCTTTCACAATAAGAGCTGAATGACAGGTCGGACATTGTGCTCGTGATGAGGATATATGACCCTTTGCCAGTTCCTCTAAATGGCAGTTTTGGAGCAAAAGCTTGTGCCGGTTTCCCCTACCAACACCACCTCCAAGCCCATTGTGGGCATTTTAATAAATTACACCGCTGATCCTTTCATATGAGCCTGACATAGTTCCATCAGCCGGTGAAATCTCTCCAGACCCAGGACTCACACGCAGAGCTCGGATCTAGTGGCTCCCTAGGCCAGGTTATATAACCTTCATTGTAGCTGCATGCTGGATGAGTCCCAGGCCACACGCCTGAGGAGAAAGACATGGCTTTCCCATCAGGCTAAAACAAGGCTTTGCATATCATATTCCAACACCTCAACAACCCCCTGACACGTGCAAGGCTCAAATGAAAGATGTTTGATATATCTCTGCCGTGGGGACCTTGTCTGAAATAATGAAACAGTTATTCCCATCAAGTCCTTTTCGTGTGTCTACATCTGTGTCAACACTCTGAGGGCTTCAAAATGGAGCTTTTTGACAGCTTCCCATTATAGCTTACTGTCCACCTTCAGATGCATATGTTTGTGACCTGGAGTGAGCAAGTTTGTTTCCTTGTTCCCAGTAATATTTTTAGTCAAAACATCTCTTTTGGATTGGGTTATTTTGCTTTAAAAGCAGTTCGTTCATTCATTCATTCATTCATTCATTCATTCATTCATTCATTCATTCATTCATTCATTCTTTCATTCATTCATTCTTTTACCTGTGCCATGAGTGGTATGTGGTAGAATCCCTGTGTTGTGTAAGGTATTATTCTCACTGTTAAGAAGACTAGTCCAACCAAAAATAAAAGCAAAAAATACATCATCAGAATTCATTACAACATATCAAATATACCAATATATAACATATCAAACATATCAAACAAATGCTCGATTGTGCTTGTGTGACAGAACCTACCTCAGTGGTTCTTGCATGTCATGCCATATTTGACCATATTTGATGTGCTCTATGTATTTGCACTGATCTGTTTGAACTGACTGAATTAAATCTGTCCATCATGTAAAGTGATCATCAAAGTTGTGGTTGTGTGGATGTTGTGGAGCGACAGAAATTTATCAGGTTTCCTTAAAAAAAATATTTTAATTTGTGATTGAAGATGTTGGTGACGACTCGAGTCAGCTTGGAAGGTTCTGCTTTTTTTTTTGCTTTTTTTTCTCACAGCCTGTATTGACTTTATTTTTCATGGAAATTTATGTAAGTGAAAAATGTAAAACTAGAAAACGGTCCCGGGTTGTATGGGATGAGGGGACCTTCTGCAAAAGCCAGCAGCTATTAACCTGTAGCGTTTAACTGCAAACCTAGTGAAGCTAGCAGGGTTGAGCCTTGTCAGTACCTGGATGGGAGATCTCTTGGGAAAGCAATGGTTCCTGCTGGAAGAGATGTTAGTGGGGCCAGCAGGGGGTACATATCTTGTAAAGCATTGTTGCACAAAAATACCATTCAACTTCAGCCCCATGGATCTGATTACTATTCAAATAATTTGTTTACAAATGGGTAGATGCTCTGAACTTTAATGGCAATTCTAACAAATTGGGAATAATAACAAGTCTCATACATGACCCATACAATCTGTGATGGAATACTAACAAAACTAAAGCCACTGCTGGACAAGCAGCTTCCTTATTGGTAGAAATAAGCTTTCATAATTCTAAACGCAACTTCTTTGAAAATGAATTTAAATGGATCTGAAAAGATCTATAATATCACATCGTCACATAATATATACTCATGGTTTAACCCCGTGCTCACCTGATTCTGGCATTTCGTTCTGCCTCTCAAAGAGACAAGATTTAATTAAATTTTCAGAACAAAATCTAAGCACTCATCATTCAGCGCAGGAATAAATCGACTATCAAAGGGAAGGCAATTCGCTTTCCTCTTCCCTCAGTGGACAAGGTCAATTAGAGGAGGACATGGATTGGCAATCAAAACTGACACCAAAGATTGACTATGGTGATTACAGGCATGCAGATGGGAAGCTTTAAAGGTTATTAATAATGATTTATAGAATTAATTAAAAGTAAGATAGGAGAGTGTGCTTGAACTACGTTAAATAAGTTGGGCATGCGAACGGGCCGAAGGTGCTTGAGAACCTCAAATTACCGTGGTGTTACAGATTGATAGTACGGTTTTACTGCTGTTTTACGTGGCATAACAAACACTACAGGATTACAGTTTGGTGTAAATGCCGTTAATTTTTCATCGTATTTTCTCTTCTTGTTATGCTTTATTCTCTTGCATGCACACTAAAGCACTGTGGACTGACAAACTCTCTTTGACATGTTTACGATTTTCAGCGTATGCTGGATTCTGTCTTTCACCCCAGGCAAAGCGCATTTACTTTTTAACCCAAATTGCATTGACTGATTTTGACTAAGAAGCATATGAATGAACGCAATGATGGATAATTGAAGGAGTTTCAATGCATGTCAAAAAAAGGCGTTTTATATACACAACAGGATAAATGGTCTGACTGAGAATATGTATTATTTATTTAGGCAACATGTTTTATTCTATTTCAACTTAATTTGGAAATCACTGAAACACTGTTAACCAGTAAACTATATTAATCTTGACATGAAAAGATATGTGCATAAAATAATCCACATATTTTTGGTTTTACAGACTCTAAGGGGATCTGCTTTTAAGGACTTCTAGACAAAACAATGCAAATGCAAACAATCAATAAAGCAGGTAGAAATAGTCAACGCTAAACCACAGCGTCTGCTACAGGAAGCAGGAGGCTAATTATACACCTCTGATACCACTGGGATTGTTGAGGGTTTGCAGATTAAAAGTGGCCACGGGCTACAGAGAGACTTTGTTCCACTGTATCATGGATAGACCTGTGTTTTCATGCATGCAGTATTACCCAACAGACGAGCCGGATCAGTCACCTGCCCCTGCGCGGTTCGTCTCTCAGTGGGTTCAGATCTGGAAATGATACATTTTGCCTAGAGCAAATCTGTTCGAGGGGTTCAAACAAAATGTGTGCTTCAGCAGCATGGGAGAGCCTCTCTGACCTCCATCAAACAATCCTCTGGTTGCTGTCTTACGCTAAGACCTCATAATGCCTCTCTTCAATTTTGTGGGTCTGTCTCTAATGGGATCAGGGTTATATACTGAGCCTGACGACCAGTTCTTTCCAACCCCCGCAAGCCTCACTAGTCCAGGGAGGAATTTGAATTTAGAAAGCATTATGATACCTCTGGACAGTCCAGCCGGTGCGCTGCTCTTTCTACTCGGGGTTAGTGGAGCCTTCACTGATGACAGGAAATGACAGAGAAGGTGATTTGTATTGTGTATGTGGAGCGCAATTCAGATGCCTTTCACAAGCCGAGAACTTTGAAGCAAGATCACCTTTTGTCTCTGTTGCACTGACGTGTTCAAAGGCTAGCACAGACTGTTTCATTCTGACGTTCAATTGGCAATAAGTTTTGCTGGAAAAGGGCATGCTGTGCTGCCATTGATGACGAGGTCAAATAGGTGGTACGTACATTGTATGTTTGCTCAGGGGGAACACAGGTGATTGACAAACTGTAAACCTTAATCGCTAATGTAAGTGACAGATGAATTCCCAATAGCCAGAGACTATAATTAAGCTGCGTTTTTGACCGGCAACCTTTCATCAGCTCTGAAAGCACAGTGGGTGCCCTTCTATATTGGAGATTTGATATGCAGTTACTTCACCTTAGAGTCCAAAGCAACCGGGAGTTGTAATCATATATATGTTGCAGTTTCTATGTCAAACAATGGAATATCTTTGCTTAGGCTCTAAAACATGTAGCCAAATTGTAATTAGCTTGGTCCTGGAGGTGATTCAGTAATTCAGACGTACTGGATCACAATGTGATGCAATAATATTGTTTCTGTTGAATTGTACATGTGTGTAGAGATATTGTTTTCATAACAAGTTTTAATTTGTAATGCACTTGGGGGAGGGGGATTTGTTGTTATCTTTTTGTAGAAGTATTATAGAAGAAAAATAATAATACACACTGGATTTTTGGCTTCATTTTAATAATAATAAACTGTAAGAATTTAATGTATGATATAAAATAATATTTGTTTTTTGTTTGTGTTTCGGTCCACCACAGCCAGTGTATTGCAGAGAGACCCAGAGGTGTTTTAATCAGATTACGGCTTGAAGCTGTGCTACTCTGCCCATTTGAAGGTGAATCAAGCAATATTGCCAGTATACGCAATATGCTTTATTTTTATGTTTCATAAAACTGAAAAACCTTGCTGTGTCATCTGCTATAATTACTGTAGAACTGTAATTCGCACAATTCTGCTCTGTTTTCTTCCTCCCAAATGAGAAATGTATTTATATCAGTCAATGTATCCCAAGTGAAAGGTATAGGATTTAGCTTGTGCCAGCAATAAAATGCTTTTCCATGGGTAAGTGGCATCTATTTATCAGAATGTAGTGTTTGTCATACATTTAATCTTGATCCAGATGACATGTTCAGTGTCACAACTAATTAGGAGAGTAATACATACCCTCATTAATAACTTCCATGACAGGGTAGGAGTGATTTGGCCCATAATCATGCTGGACAGCTAAGAGAGTGTGAGGGCACATGGAGGAAGAGTGTGTGGATAAGGGGAAATAGCCAAGAGCAGTTTGCAAATCAAGCAACGCATTGCCCTAGATCTTTCCAGAAACACACAAACCTGAAAGGTTCTTTATATCCATGGACATTCATTTATTTGTTTCTAATCTGTTGTGACTTTGAATGTTGCACTAGCAATTTGCACAAGTAATTCCACTGCTGTGGGTGTTTTCCCCTCATAATCTGTCATGGCTGGTTAAGGCGAAGAAAAGATGAAAGATTTTTAACATAGTTCAGTGAGCAGCTGCATGAATCAGAGAGATGTTATGGACCTTTGTCTTCACCAAATGCCACACACAGATATACACATAAATACAATAATAACACACTTACAATCTTGCATGTATGCATGTGAGTGAGATATTGCTTTTATGCAACAGTTCGATTAACAAAAGTTCTATACTGAGTAACGTTTTCGATACAGTATTGAAAGTTACATTTTCTGTTTTTGCTCCACCAATGGAAAAAAGCAGCAAAATGTTGTAATTTGCATTCTCCTAGCAAAATAAATCATTATTTTTGTCTGAATCATTGAGCGAATGATTCATTGACTCATAAAGACTGTCCTTGTCACCCCTCAAAAATCTGCACCACTAATGCACATGCAGACTGACAGTTATCGGTGATTACAGACAAGCTGTGAAAAATTAAGCCCCAGTGGTGTTTGGAACTCATGAAAATCTGCTCCACCAATCAGATTCAAGAAACATAAAACAAAAACAACAACAACAAAAAAATGTTGTATAGATATAGCTATTTATTTATAGACATTTGGTGGGCACATGCACATTGACAATTGTCCTCTTTTATGTAAAGCAATAGTTCTGGGAAAAACAAAACAAAACAAAACAAACAAACAACCTGAGTTTGTAAATAATGAGGAAAGGCAATTTAAGCAATGAAAACATGTTCATAAATCATGTTTGTTTAACCTTCATAGCTTGATGCTCTGTGCTTTATTATATTAGGCAGCCATTCTTGGTGCTTAATTCCCACACATTCTCAATCTTGGTTGAAGCTCTAGGGAGACAGGCAGGTCTTGTACACCTTGTGAAATGGGTCTAGCCTTTTCGTGGATTAACATTTGCTAAAGAGGTCAGAAAACAAGGATACTCAATGGCATCCCCATAGCCCAGACCCATGCATATTTATGAGGAAAGAGAAACACAGGAAAAAGAGAGTCCTTCAGTATCTCCTTGACCTCAAAGAAATGAGAAGTGCATTAATGCTACCGTTTTTCTGACTGTGTGCTGTTTGTGACAGATCACATTCTGGTAGATTTGATGGTTCTTCAATATGTCCTATCAAAGACCGTTTATTGCTATACTTTAGTTGACTATATGATTCTTAGGAGAAGATAACATGTTTGGGGTTGCAGGTTCTTCAATCAGTATATTCATTCTACAGAGCGAAGCGGGAAAAGAAAAAAAAAAAAAAAAAAAAAAATTGAAGCAGTCCTGGGTTCTTTGAAGCACAAGTAGGCTATAGTTTTCTAAAGACCCATGAAACAGTTCCCTTATGGCATCATAGGAACTTAAAATGTTATCCTATGGGATCAGGCTGTAAAGCCTTATTTTTAGTTTACTGCTGGTTTGTAAATCCCTTGGTGCTACATTAACTTGACATAAAAATTGTGCTTATCTTTGTTCTGAATTAATTATACAGAATGAACAATGCACAATAACCACATATTTTCATGTCTTTATTGAAGACATGAATTCAACACGCATAGTTTAGTTAGGAAAAAAAAAATGTGAACTATAGGTTACTCAACTCTATGAAGACAGCAATTTGCATCAGATGCTCCAATCAATGTGAGATGACAGTCTTTTGTGAGTTAAAGAGCCCTTATAAAATTAGCATAGGCTTGAGTATGCTATAGATGACACAATCTTATGAAATGAATCATGTCCTGGTCAAAAGAGATTGCTTCATGAATATTAACAGTTCAGAAGATGGAACCGTTAATACTGATGAAGCACTGTCAGTCACACCTACACAGTTAAATAAGTGTGCAAATGAAGTGAATTGACTGTACAGTATAACAAAAGGTCACATATAACCCCTTTCACAACGGATCTGCAGATGTCTTCTTCTTTGGCTGATGTCAGCATTAACAAATCACCTGTTTCGTTAGGGCACCTTTGCCAGAAGGACAGTTATAAAGTTGGCACCAAGAATAACTTTTCAAAACTGTTTTCCAACAAAAACTCAATTCTGGGAACACAGTGGGTGTGTCATAGCTTCAGGCTGCTTTGAAGCCTCAGGGTTTAGATGACTTGCAATTAGAAAGGAAACAATAAATTCTCGATTACACAAACAATGTTCACTTGAAAATATGAGGGTACAAGCCAAAGCATTTTATTTACATAAAACATGTAAATAGGTATCGGCTGCCCTGGGAGTGGCCCCGTTTAATATCCAAGTGACATAATCAAATTCAGATACTGAGAGTTGTAGTTCTCAGATTTGAACGAGAATGTGGTTGAACTTGCAGACATACACTAGCGTAAATTTAGTTTTTAAAATTCATTTGGTCTTTTATCACAAAGACTGCATTTATTTGATCAAAAAGTACAAACAGTAATATTGCAAAATTACAAATTAAAATAATATTCCTGTGATGGCAAAGCTGCATTTTCATTAGTCATTATTCTAGTATTCAGTGTCACATGATTCTTCAGAATTAATTCTGATGTACTGCTTTGGTGCTACACCATGATTTTGTGGAAACTGTGAGACTTTTTAAAATTATTTATTTATTTATTTTTGATGAACAGAATGTTAAGAACAGTGTTTATTTGAAATAGAAATTTCCATTCCATTTTGTAACATACATGTCTTTATTTTCACTTCTGATCAATTTAATGCATCATTGCTTAATTAAATTATTTAATTATTTCAAATGAACAAAATCTTAATGACCCCAACCTTTATATATTGTATATATTATAATATAATATTGTATATCATATATAATTTGGTCACACTTGATTTTAAGATACATTTCTCACTATTAACAAACAAGTAACTATGACGTTTGCCTCAATAATCTACTAATTTGCTGCTTATTAATAGTTAGTAAAATAAGTTTATGTATTAGGATTAGGGATGAATAATATGGTCATCATGCAGAATATGTGCTTTATACTAATAAACAGCCAATGTGTTAATATGCTAATAAGCAATGATGAGAATTGGTCCCTATACTAAAGTGTTACTTAATGTATTTTTTTTTTTTTTTTTTGTGTAAATTAGTTAATGATCACATTCCAAATTCAAACATTTATGCATTACATTAATATCGACTCTTAGGTTAAAAAACAACAAAAAAACAAAACAACAGCAACAACAATGCGGGAACACTTCTCACTATTAACTAGTTGCTTATTATCATGCCTATTAACATATTGGCTGTGTATACTTGTAAAGCACACAATCTGCATGACCATATTCTACATCCCTAATCCTACACAATACATAAATTTAACAACTACATTACTAGCTATAAATAAGCAGCAAATTAGGAGTTTATTGAGGTAAAAGTCATGGTTGATGGTTTGTTATTGGCGAGAATTTGACTTTTAAAATAAAGTGTGAATAAAAAAGCACATACAGGATGTTATTAATGCTTGTGACTTATATTTCTGTTTTTACAGGTCAAAACCCTCTTATATAAGCTACAGTTAGTGTATCTGGGTCCTATAAAGGCACAGGCACATTCCGAGCAAAGAAACGTCTAGAGTGCCAGGGCAGGGCAGCTTGAGCAGACCTGACAAATGAAGCCTGTCAACTTTCCCCCCACAAAGATCAGCAGCCCTTCCTCTTCCTCTCGAGGCCTGGCTGGGCAGCTGGACGGCCCATTGTGTTTTTGATCTTACCTTTCATGACGACCCCACCCCCGAGACCATCCATCTTTTGAACTGCATTGGGGGATGGCCTTTGATAGCAGGAAGAGGCCACTGCCCAGGAGCATCAGAGGTGTTTCTGGGTAGAGCAGAATAAATAAATACGAGCGCGACTCACTAAGGCATGCTGGCAGGCTATTTCTGCCACAGTGCCACAAAGCACACAATTCTAGCGTGTCCATTCACTGTTTAATAACACTGGGTGACTGATTCCATTTAGATAAAGGACCGGTCTGTCTGGGTGAAGTTTATCCCTGCTTCCTCTTTTCTTTGTGTTTTTAAAGACTTCAAGCAGAGAGGAAAACAATATATATATATATATATATATATATATATATATATATATATATATATATATATATATATATATATATATATATATATATATATATATATATATATTTATTTATTTTATTTTTTTTTCTAATATTGAAAGCAAGTTTATGGTGTCATTAAAAAATCCTGGTGGTGGATGCAAGGTCATGTTTTGACAACTAGAATGAAAATGAATGATTCATGTGCCACCGAAATGCAGATTTGAGACATGAAGATACGATCCTTTTGGAGCAAAATTTAAATGCTGCCATCATTCAACAGTTGGCATTCCAGGTGGATATAAGGTGTTGTGCTGCAGTTCCAGATTTAACATCCCAGCAAGCATGTTGTGGGGTTTGATGGAGCAGGATGAGAAGGTTTTTGAAGTGCCAGGGCCTTATGGCGATGGTAAATTAATTGTAACGGGCCTGGTGTGGGTGCCGATGACAGCGCTGGGTTAGAAAGCTCCACCTGACGTCTGGTCTCCTTTAGTCTGCGCTCTCGCCCAGAGTCAAAGCATGAGAAGCAGCGGTGTGCTGCCGATACCAGCGCGCTCCAGGGACTCTCCATTGACACTTACCTAGATCCGCATCTGTTCTGATTAATGCCAGTCTTGACCTCCCTTCGTACATTTTAAATGGGTGAAAAACAACTGGAGATTGGTTTTCTGACAGCCCTACATATTCCATTAAAAAAGAGTGAATCATAGGAGGGACAAGGTCATTGTGGAAGAAATACAAGATGAGAATGTGGAATTTGAGTTCATCTGTTGATTTGAATAAGATGTAGTGGAACATACTCTTTACCAATTATCTATATGCATGAGAGTCTTATTTCATGCACAGATGATTTTCTTTTTTCAATAACGTGGTGAAAATGGGTCAGTTGCCTAGAGTGCGTCACAAAAAGGGGACTTTGTTTACTCCAGGCGTTATACCAGAAACCTGGCTCAGTGTCTTAAGAAGTAGGACGAAAAGAAGAGTGTTAGAAAAGAATAGGCTGCGGGGTGAAAAATAGAAATAATAATAATAAAAATAACAGTTTAAATGAATAATTAATATAAAAAGAAATGTATGGATAGGTCTACACTGTTAGCCTGTATCTTACAGCAACAGCAATACTTTAAAACCCATTTCTGAGATGTGCTCAGACATGATCAAATTATTTTATATTAGATTATGCTTTACTATGGCTGCTAGCAGGGCAGATTTTTCAACAAATGTACCTTTTATGTGTTGATGACATGTCTGAACACTCTAAAGGCAAAAGCTAGCCGAGATGTTATGGCTTGAAGGCAAAGGTTTTAAGGCTGCAAGTCAAAATAGATCAAGACTGCCATCTGCTGGTGGCTAAAGGACTTTGCAATTGTTTTTCTGACCGCTAGATAGGTGCTCTTGGGACACCTGATTGCTATGATCAGGCACCAGTTCGTGTCACACAGAAATTAATGTCTGCAAACACAAGGTGAAGTGGTCAAGGAGACCGAGGTCTCAGTGGAAATGCTGAAACAGCCAGAATAGCACTTTCAACTGAAAAGGCAAAAAAGAGAAAAGACAACTGGTTCACATCTGCCTCAGAATGAAGGAGAAGATTGTTGTTGTTGTTAAGGGAATGTATATATAATACCATAAAACTATGCCCAAATAGGAAACAATCAGAGAAGAGATTTGTATTATGTTTCCCTCCCTCCTAGACTGCAATGTGTCTCCTTTAGATCTCGACAATGGAATCTTGGCATATCTGAATGTTGCACGCTGGAGAAAGAAAAAAAAAAAAAAAACTTTCACAAAGTAAGGTCTTTATTCTGTGTTCCACAGTGATATTCTGACAAATATGATCATTTAAGAGACTAGACAGGCGAATGTAATTGATTAGTTCTGGTTGCTATATCCAGTAGCCTATAGATATTAATTATTGTAATTTGAGGAGGACACCTATAATTAGACATATGAGAATAGCAATTAATTTACCAACTTTTAACTGTAAGACATGCCGGCAATGGATCGTAAATCAAACTCCCATGATTCCAATTTGTGCCATTTAATTTACAAAATGCAAATATTGGATATGACTTTTTTAAAACCTTTGTAAATGTTGCGAGAGTCATTACTCGCTGTTTGTTTTCTCAAGCTTGCCAGCATATTAGCATTTGATAAAATGTGTGAGAGATTTGATTAACCTGGAGCGTAATGGAAAGTGTCACAGAGCAATGAATTATTACAATTTAGGATGGAATTTTATATCATTTATTTCAGGTTAGCTAATTTATTTCAGTTTTTAATGAGCCAGAAGAGGTTTTTGTGATATCCCATAA
Organism: Acrossocheilus fasciatus; assembly: GCA_036784905.1. Classification (NCBI taxonomy): domain Eukaryota; kingdom Metazoa; phylum Chordata; class Actinopteri; order Cypriniformes; family Cyprinidae; genus Acrossocheilus; species Acrossocheilus fasciatus. The sequence continues at coordinate 25,366,194 of CM071944.1, forward strand.
TTGGGACCTGCTAAATGTTGTCTTCCAATTTTCAAAAGAGATGAATTAACACAAAGGCCCAGAGTTGCAAAAGTGGTCTCACTTTTTAATTTATTTATTGAAAAATGTTTGCTGTTACTTATTTAATTTGCCTAATAAACATGTTCTATGGTTGTGTCAGCTGACTAATAGTTTCTAGCACTCGCAGGTGACAAACTTCATGACAAACTACTGTGCAGCAGTTCTTAGCCTGCAATAATGGCTCATGTCTTCAGTTTCATCCAAACCCTCTGGCTGATTGTGTTCAAGATACATGCATTTTAATACTGTCAAGCACAATTTGGGAGCTATTGCAATGGCTTCTTTCATTCCTCATCCTAAAAGTCTGGTCCCCACTTCTGCATTCCAGCTCAATAAGCTCTTATCTTTTTCATTCAGTGCAGACACTGAACATAAGTATCAATGAGAAAAAGTTGGAAAAATTGACATAGTAAACAAGAAATAGAGGGGATGAAAGGTTAAACCCAATATTAACAAATGACTGCGGAAATCTTCGGGATGAAATACCTCTTTGAAGTGCTAAAATCCACTTTACTTTTTCATGCGATTGTAGATTAGGCAGTTGCCTTATAAAGCTCAAAATGAGATCTATCCATTGCTGCCTCAGGCCTTGGAGCACTATGGGGGAACAATTCCCAGGACTGAGAGATTTCAAGAGTGACGAAGAAAATATAACATAACGCTTAACATCAGTTCTCTTCTTTACTCTATACATCTATCAAAACAAACAAGCAAAAAAAAAAAAAAGTAATGCATCATTAGGACACTTTCCTAATTTCATATAATTATTGTTAGAAGAAAAAGTAATTAGCAATTACCCAGTACCCGTTAAATGTCACTTTGAAACACAGTATACTTACAAAATACTACAGCTGTATTTATATACAGTATATGAGCAATATCATCGCTGAATCACAGCCATGCTGAGATGGAGCCATATAGACCATTATGTTATATAGACAATTTGTGATATTGCTTTTATACAACAGTTAGACGGCACAAGTGTGTGAATAAAAACAACAAATAAATAAATAATAATAATAATCATAATAATAAAAAAAAAAAACAGGGTGACTACGTCCTTCCACTGCAGAGTCAAATCTCAAGTTGACAGTTTATCAGATGAGCCCAAGCCTCCATTACAAATTCAAAAATGTCACTTTAGATCTAGTAACAAAGGAATGTTGAGTTTCTTCATTGAAAGGTTATTATATTCTGTAGAGTAGAATATTATGAGAGAGAGAGATGGACTGAGCGAGTGTGATTACCTGAATCTGATACAGCATTTCTTCCTCAGGTCAGTCTCAAATTCAGGATAAAATGTTTGAGTATCTTTTCATCTGTTAAGAGGATTTCTTTGCTCAATGCATTTGCTGGTTGCATCTTCCAAGGTGTTGCTGAAAGTCAAAATAATTACAAATAATTACAAGTATATTTCAATATAAAATACTTTGCTACTGACTCACTCATAAAGATAGTTTCTTGTGACCATCTAATGGTGTAAAATAGCTATGTTTCCATTCAGTTTTATACAATTCTGGGATATTGCATAAAACATTAAATAAATAAAGATGCCAAGATAAACACACACACACACACACACACATATATATATATATATATATATATATATATATATATATATATATACACATGGTATAGAAACAATGCCTTATTCGCAGATGTTTGATGCACATAAGTTAAATTGGTCCCACTTTATATTAGGTGGCCTTAACTACTATGTACTTACATTTAAATTAATTATTTGGTACAATGCACTTATTGTGTACATACATGTTTTTACATTGTACTTATATTTTTAAAAATACCTATATGTAGTTACATCTGTAATTAATTTCTGTAATTACATTTATAATTACACTGTTGTCCCATCCCTTACACCTAAACCTACCCAAAACACCAAACCTGTCCCTAACCTTCCCCGTTTCCCACCTCAAAGCAGCAAAACTGTTTTGCAATACAGTATGAACACAATAAGTACATTGTACTTATTTTTTGATGTAAGTACATAGTAGTTAAGGCCACCTAATATAAAGTGTGACCGTTAAATTTGCTATTTTGGATGGAAACAGCTAATGTATCCTGCACTGAAGTAAAAGCTCCCATCAGTAACACAGACCGTTTCTCAATACCAAATAGTAGTATTAAAGCTGCAGTCCGTAACTTTTTTTGTTTAAACTGAACCGAAATCAATATTTGAGCAAGTACATAACCAGCCTCTGTTCAGTCACCTTATTTTAGCCTGATTCACAACGTTTATCTTATAATATTTTTTTTTCTAATTTGAGTGTTATGGGTAGGCTTTTGCGGGACATTCGAGCATGGCACATCATTACGTCACATCTGTAAACATAAAGAAGTTGTCCCGGCTACTAGGCTATCGCATGTGAGGATACTGCAGGTGGCAGATCGTTTATAGCTTTTTCTCATAACAGATACAATAATTAAATTTATCATTTTGCGGCCGGATTGTAATCCAGAAAGGATTATGTGTTTATGAAACACATGTGAATGAAATTAAATTATATTCCAGTTTTAAATATGATTCTGATTACAGATAGCCTGTAAGATTTGTATTTGAAAGAAAACCAGTTCGAAGGGAGCATAATTTGCTTTTTGGGTTAAACGTTCTTAATTTGAAAATTCAAATGGCATGACAATTAGATTAGACTATACAGAAATTGAAATCTACACGCTAATACACACTATAGGCTACTCATAGTCACGCAATGCTGATGTTGTTAACAATAATAATTTTAGAATAAAGTATAACAATAATAATCATTTGCACGATTTGATGTGATATGAGCTAACCGATCTTTAGATTAAATCACCATTTGTAGCGCAATTTATGGTAATGCTTTTTTCCTCATTTGTCAGAACAAACATGGCTGACTTGTTACTTACTTGTTCAGATGGCAATATACAGTGAAAATTCTTATTTTGGTCATATATTCCAAGACATAGGCTATAATCTGTGATTCCGAAGTACAGGATCCACACAGGTGTGGTGATTGACAGCCACACACACTCCTTAAAACATTAGTTTCTTCTGCGCTGGAGCCGTGCCGACACACAATCCATGCAAGGAAAATAATTCCGCACACAGCTGCAATTCCAGGTTTTCAAACAGAGATGGTGACAAAGAGGCAAAACTTACAGACTGCAGCTTTAAATATGACTTTTATTTCTATAAAATATTCTTTATTGAACAATTATATTCAAATGATAACATTTTACTATTATAAAAGTTACTAAGCAGTTCAGTTGAACGTACACAGGCAGCGCTCTAATACAGCATTAAAGGGGTGGTTGACTGTTTTTTTTCTAGGCTTGATTGTGTTTATGGGGTGCAGTCTAACATGTTCATGGTTTTTCACATAATTTACCTTTATTCTACACCACTCTGTCCCTTTTCTGATAAACACCTTGGTTATTTCCTGGTTTTATGAATCCCGTCCCACAGAAATACGCGATGGGCTCAGATTGGTTACCTGGTCCAGTGTGTTGTGATTGGCTAAACCGCATATAGTGCGCGTCTAAACATCCTGCCCCTCAGCTCAGCTGCATGTGCTCCGGTTGTATTGTAAACAATGATGTGGTCTATATTGCTTATCAATTTGAGCCTGATTGAGACCCAGAGAATATTAGTGAAGAGGATCGTGCTGAACCTGTGCAAGCACGGCTCTTAATGGTATGTTGTTGTGGTTGGTTCATACTTTTAGATACATTGTTATTTGTAAGGGC